>CM014275.1:32818006-32855499 GCA_004135705.1 Alloteropsis semialata
TGAGCCTATTGACGGTCGGATTTTCTGTTATAATGACCGTCAACACTTGGGTGTTGGGGCCAGTCTATATTTGCGTCCAAGGATGTATGCAAAAGCACTGGACATCACATTAGCCCCAATAGTTGGATTGTAGAGGATCTCTACGGCCACCTTACTTACAAAACCTCGAATGGTTTGTGACGGTGAGTTAATCCGAATGACTTTGGAAGAAGACTCAACTTCGTTTAACCACTCTGTGTTTAGGATGGAAATGAGTGTCCGCACGGTTTCGTTAAGGAATTTTGTCTCCAATTGAATGGAGGGGGTCTCTATCATAGGTCTCTTCTGAATGGTGTAGTTTGAGGTATTTCCAAAATCTTTAAAGAGATCTTCCTCGAAATCAAAGGGTAATCCGAGAGGCTGAGTTTCCTCTGCCTCAATAGGAACTAGGTTTGGACTGGGCAAGTCTATAGGTAAGATAGAATCTAGCTGAGGATCTTCTTGCTCAGTTTCCTTTGTAGTAGCAGAGGAGTTTTCTCGAATTTCTGCCAGGACCTCCTTTGCTTTTGCCGGTGTTATATGAAGGAATGATCCTCTGGCAGCTATGTCTATGTATCGAGTGTCTTCACTAGTCAATCCAGACCAAAAATGCTGCATAAGCATTGTTGAGGCCATAATACCAGGGTGCCCGATCACGTGGATTACCGACTACCGACTCCAAACGAAAAAGACTCCGAACAAGACACGACGACCGGATCGCAGAAGGAAGGCCCGAAGATGTTAGAGTCCTACTATGTTTAGGTCTGTTTTGTCTTGTAAGACACGTCTCCCTGGATATAAATAGTGGGAGGTTCTGCACGTAGAGGGTATCTCCAATCTTAGCCAATACACCCGAGGGTACTTGTTACACCATTGTAATCTGTACTCACTGAAATAATACAAATAGCAACTGGACGTAGGGTTATTACTCGATCTCGAGGGCCCGAACCAGTATAAAATCCCGTGTCTTTCTGTTCATCCATCGTGATCAATCTTCGCACGAAGCGGGGTGCTTGCCAGACAAATATCTGCCGAGTACAACCTCGACAGAGGCGCGCCAGGTAGGGGCCCTCGCGTGAAGAAAGATCATGCCGATCGTCAACGGAGTCTGGATCACCGACGCGTCGAGTTCGTCGATGCCCTACATGCCCAGTTCCGTCAAGTCGGAAGCCATCGGGAGTTCTGCCTCCGCTTCCGATCTTTACGCTCACAGCCACCTAGTGCCTACACAGGAGATCCACTTCAGGGATCTCGTGTTCGAGCATCAAGGCGATTACGAGCTCAAGCTGACAGGGATCCATGATCCCGATCTCACATGCGCCGGTCGGGAAGTTTTTGCCACCTTCACGGAGCCAACTCCCGAAGACATTGCCGATCGCACTGCACAGTTAGATCTCGACTACAGTGGATCTAGCGATGGGTCGGAATAGCCCGAAGACCGCCGCATCCATGTGCTAGCTGCAAACGGGAGCGAGGCCGCCGCCGAGTCCTCCAACTCACGTAGATCCATACCTCCTCCGCATTTCAGCAACGCACCAACTATTCAGACGGCTAAAACCCGTACACAGCAGGTCACGTCCTCACTGGCTCCCTGAAATCTCAACAACGATTTCTGGGCAGTCGAGCAGGACAACCTGCAGATCCGAACTCTCTTGGAGATGATGGAGGCAATGGCCGAGGGAACCCCGATGGCCACCATCGCCAAGAAGCCTTGGGAAGCAGCGGACAAGGCCAAGGAGCGCCTCGAAGCCGCCGCTGCCGCACCACTGGCTTCAAAAAACAGGCCTGGTGAACCTCAACCGGTTCGCTCCCGATCTATTAACGGATGACCCCGCTATCGCCCGCACGAAGGGCGTGACATGAGGCCACAGCTCGAACGCAATCGTCGCACTCGCGACGCTCGGGAAACTCTCAACTACAATCGAGATTACCGAGCACGTGAGGGCTACTACCGGTCCCATCCGGTTTCGCCGCAACGTGACTCCCGACCAGGCACAGGAGGATGTCTCGCATACTCCCCAGGCCTGCGCAAGGTCAGGTGGCCGGAAAAGTTTCGTCCTACTAACATCGAGAAGTATGACGAAACGACCAACCCCGTGAGTGGATTCAGATCTATTCCATGATCGTCGACGCCACCGGGGGTGATGACTATGTCAAGGCCAATTACTTGCCAACTGCCCTGCAGGGATCAACCCGAACATGGCTCATGAACCTGCCCGAGGACAGCATCAAGTCATAGAGCCATCTCTGGGAGTCGTTTGAAGCCAACTTCCAAGGCACCTACAAACGCCCTGGACACGAAGGAGATCTGCTCAATTGTGTGCAGAAATCTGGAGAGTCCCTCCGGGACTACATCCGTCGCTTCAGCGACACCCGTAACACCATCCCTGACATGGTGGATGATCGGGTGATTGTGGCCTTTAATCAGGGCTGCAAGGATGAGCGAACGGCGGAGGAGCTTGCCAAGAAGAACCCGAAGACAGTGGCTAAGCTCTAGGGATCCTGAAAGAGACCGCCAAGATGGCGGACGCCCGGGCACAGGTCCATGGAAAGCCCGAACAAAGCCAGCCAACGGGGGAAGGCAAGAAGAAGAATAAACACAAGAACAAAAAGCGCAAGACTGAGGGTGATGAAGTCATGGCCGTGGACAACAAACCCCCCGTACAGGCGTCAAGGCAAGCCTACCGATCTCCCGATGTACTGCCCGATTCACCGGTCAACAAAGCATCACTTTGTGGACTGCATGGTATACAAGAAGCAAAAGCAGGAGGAGGAGAGCCAGCAGCAGGGGGCTCCACGTGACCAGGCCGCTCATAATCCCCGAACAGTGAACTACATGGATTGTGACGATGAGCCAGACCTTCCCGAGGATCTGGAGATCGCCACAATTTTCGGTGGCTATTCTACCCGAACCTCCAAGTCCCAGCTAAAGCTGGTCGAGAGGCAGATAGCAAGCACCAAGCCCTGCAAGCATCCATTAAGGCGGTCCGAAATCCCGATCACATTTGATCAGAGGGATCACCCCGAGACGCTGTACGACGGGCCGCTACTCCCACTGTGCATCAAACCCTGGATCGGGCCCCACAAGATCGGGTGAACCTTGATCGACAGTGGAAGCGCCCTCAATCTGCTGTTCGTCAACGCCTTTGATGAGCTCGGAATCCCGAGGAGGTCCTTGTCCCCGGTGGAGAAGCCTTTCTACGGGGTCATACCAGGCATCCAAGCCTTTCCCTTAGGGAGGATCGATCTGCAGGTGACCCTCATGGAGGGCAAAAACATCCTAACAGAGTTCCTCACTTTCGAGGTAGCTGACATCACATTGGCCTATAACTACATTTTGGGCCGACCATTCCTGAAAAAGTTCATGGCGGTCGCCCACTTCGCCTACTCCATGATCAAAGTCCCAGGGCCATTTGGCCCGATCACCGTCTGCGGCGATCGCAAGGGCGCGGTCCAGTGCGACATGAAGACCCTAGACATGATAAAGGGAGACGAGCAGGAGCCAGCCAAGGCTATCGAACCTGCCAGGAAAAAGACCAAGAGCCTGTCAAAGGCTGCCGCAAAGGCAGCGGTGGCAGAAACCTCCCGAGCAGCAGAGGTCCGATCAAGGGCCAAGGGAAAAGAAGTTCCCGAACCGGTGCATGCGGTAGAAAAGAAGACCGATGACGGCGCCGCCGAGAAGCAAACTGCGGTGGACCAGTCCCCAATCAAGGGGACGCCATCACAGCAAGCAGGCGAGTCGCCAGCTGCCGCCTCGCCAAGCGCGCCACCAGCAAAGCGCACCGAACCGGGCACCAAATCGGTGGCCCTTGATGAGGCAGACCCGACCAAGACCACCCAGGTGGGCTCTGGTCTAGGTGACAAATAGGAACTCGAGCTCATTGCTTTCCTCCGGGCTAACGCGGATGTGTTCGCTTGGGAACCATCTGACATGCCTGGGATTCCCAAGGAGGTAATCGAGCACAAGCTTGGCATACGAACTGGCATCCGACCAGTCAATCAGAAGCAAAAGAGCTATACCCCGGAGAAGCGAGACGCCATTAACGAAGAAATCAACCGACTACTCAAAGTCGGCTTCGTTCGAGAGGTCCCTTTCCCGGAGTGGCTGGCAAACCCAGTCATGTTGAAGAAGCCCAACGGAACGTGGAGGATGTGCGTGGACTACACCGATCTAAATAAAGCTTGCCCAATGGACGAGTATCCACTGCCTAGGATAGATCAAATTGTAGATTCAACCTCTGGATGTGAGCTGCTTTGTTTTCTAGATGCCCATTCGGGGTATCACCAAATCAGCATGTGCATTGACGATGAGGAAAAAACTGCATTTGTAACTCCCTTCGGTGTTTATTGCTATATAAAGATGCCTTTTGGTCTGAAAAACGCAGGTTGCACTTATCAAAAGTGTGTTCACATTGTTCTCGAGGGCCAAATCGGCCGTAATGTGGAAGCATACATAGATGACATTGTTGTAAAAAGTAAGTTAAAGGGCGACCTGTTCGCTGATTTAACCAAAACATTCAACAACTTGCGTGCAAACAGGATGATGCTCAACCCCGCCAAATGCACCTTTGGTGTATCATCGGGTAAGCTCCTCGGTTACCTTGTTTCCCAACGAGGTATAGAGGCAAATCCACACAAGATCAAGGCACTCGATGACATGAAGTCTCCACGCAGCCGCCACGAGGTCCAGAAGTTGGCAGGAATGATGGCGTCCCTGAGTCGATTCGTATCCAAGTCAGGCGAATGAGGTATGCCATTCTATAAATTGCTACGTAAAACTGATCGTTTTGAGTGGTCGACAGAAGCAGAAGAGGCGTTCCAGGCGTTCAAGCAATACCTACGGAAAATGCCCGTACTGGTCTCGCCGCAGCCACAAGAGGAGATGCTGTTATACGTGGCAGCGACACCAACCGTCGTAAGCACTGTTCTGGTGGTTGAGAGACCAACAGAGAAGTCAACAACACAACACCCCATTTATTTCGTAAGCGAGGTGTTACATGATGCCAAAACAAGGTACCCTCAGATTCAGAAATTGCTATATGCTGTACTAATGACTTTCACGAAGCTCAAGCATTATTTTCTGAGCCACAAGATCAAGGTTGTGTCAACTTACCCCCTAGGCAACATTTTACATAACCGAGATGCAGTGGGTAGGATCGCACAATGGTCTGTGGAGCTGGGGGCCTACGACGTTGAATTCATACCCAGAACTGCCATCAAGTCGCAGGCTCTAGCAGATTTCATCGCAGAGCAGACTAACCCAGAACCCGAAGAGGCTGCCCAAAATCCCGAACACTGGACCATGTTCTATGACGGAGCGTTTTGTAGAGCAGGCGCGGGGGCTGGGGTGGTCCTAATCTCGCCACACAACGACGTCATCAAGTACGCATTACAAATCAATTTTGTTGATCCAACCCCTACTAACAATGTTGCCGAGTATGAAGGACTTTTGACAGGACTCCACATAGCTGCATCTCTAGGCGTTAGGAGGCTGCTCGTGAAAGGGGATTTCGAGTTAGCTGCAAAGCAAGTCATGAAAGAGTATAGCGCGCGGAGCGAGGTCATGGCCAAATACTTGGAAGCATACAGGAGGATGGAAAGCAAATTTGATGGGCTTGAAGTACGGCACATTAAAAGGGAATTCAATGGCGACGCAGACAAGCTAGCAAAGGCAGCTGCCGAGCGCACACGGCTCCCAGGTAACGTGTTACTTGAAGTTGTTACTAAACCATCTGTGTCGGTTTCATTACCGAACCAAAAAACTGCGCCTGCCAAGGGCACAGTTTCTACAACCAACGAATCCATCAAGGAGTCTATGTTGGTCGGTACGGCTCGAGCTGCCGCTCTAGTTGGAAACGAGGAGAACTGGATGGATCCAATCCAGGCGTACCTCACAAACCAAGCTTTTTCGGACGATGATGCTACACTGGAGAAAATCCATCGTAAAGCCAAGAACTATCAATTGGTTGACGGGCGATTACACAAACTAACCCGCAGTGGAATGCTCCTCAAATGCATCACACGGACCGAGGGCATTAGTTTGCTCCACAATATTCACGGAGGAATCTGTGGATCACATGCTTCTCCCCGATATCTAGCAGGGAAAGCATTCCGACAGAGCTTCTACTGGCCTACAGCTCTTCAAGACGCAATCGAGTTAGTTAAGAAGTGCGAGGCATGCCAATTCTTCGCATGGAAACAAATTAAACCTACGTAGGCTCTAAACACTATTCCTTTGTCGTGGCCCTTTGCCACATGGGGAATAGACATCCTCGGGCCCTTTCCAAGGGCTGTTGGGGGTTGCAGATTTCTGTTCGTCGGCATCGACACATTCACAAAATGGATTGAGGCCGAGCCAGTTCAGAAAATCTCAAAAGAGGCAGCTGTCAAATTCCTACGGAGTATTGTCGTACGATTCAGTGTCCCGAACAGGATAATCTCTAATAATGGAACACAGTTTAAAAGCAAAAAGTTTTTTGATTTCTACTACGACTACGGGATCAGGCATGATCGGTCATCGGTAAATCACCCGAAGACGAACGGGCAAGTAGAGCGTGCCAATGGCATCGTGCTCCAAGGCATCAAGAAGAGAATCTTTAACAGATTACAAGCTTACGACAAGCGTTGGATTCATGAAGTTCCAACAGTACTTTGGTCGATGAGGACCACCATGAACCGAGCAACAGGCGAGACACCCTTCTTCTTGGTGTATGGAGTAGAGGTGATTCTACCATCCGACATCTGACTACAAGCCCACATGTGGCACTATTTTCAGAAACTGAAGAGCCTGATAGACGCGCAGATGAGCTAATCCTCCTGGAGGAGGCTCGTGATGCAGCCGCTTTTAGAGTGGCCCAGTATCAGCAAAAGCTGCGACAATACTACGATGCTAATGTTCGCAAGAGAAGCCTATGCATTGATGACATGGTACTCAAGTTAGATCAACGCACCAAGGACAAAAACAAATTGTCCTCTCCATGGCAAGGGCTGTACATCGTAGTAGACATCGTCCGACCAGGAGCCTACAGGATCGCGGAGATAGATGGAGATATACTGCCAAACACATGGAACATGGATCAACTACGCAGATTCTACGCCTAAACAAAGGAAATCAAGTAAGCTCAAGCCTGTCCGTTAAGTTTGGCAGATAAAAGCCGTCATCCGCGTCGCCTACAGCGCTAACAAAAAAAAGATAAGTTCTACACACTTTACTCACCCTCGCTTTTACGCTCGGGGGGCTGGGTTCTATTTTTCAATTCTGTTTCTACTCTCTGTTACCATACTGCATATACTAACAAAGAGCCGGGAACTACTACGCTGAAAAATTTTCTTTTTCAGACCTATTCTATGCATCCCAAGCGCAACGCTCGGGGCCTCCCCATATGATCGGGAAATTCTTGTGGTCAGTACTTCTAGACTCTTTTTTAGCATGCCCGCATGACTGTAAAAGAGCCCGAGGGCTACTATGGTACTACTACCACACAAGAATCAGTTTTTTTAAATCAGGAAGCTAGGCTACGCTAAATTACCGAACACCATGACTACAAGGAATTACACAGTTCAGCAGGCCGCCCGTGTCTCTGCAACTAAACAATTCCAAAATAGCTTATGGTAACAGGACTTTTGGCTATGACAAAGCTATCAGATAAAAAGCTCCACAAAAATACCAATCAACTCTAAGACTTACGCAAAAACATGCAAGCATATGTTTCGCAAAATAAGGTCGCATACTAAACATCCAAGTTTTGCCCTATTACAAGATCCAATCATAGAAGTTCAAGGTGATTCTTCTGAATCACTCAAATGAAGATCAAGGTTTTTAACAAACGGTTCCACCAGCGGGGCAAGACTGTCAAACAATACCTCCGCCTCTGTCGTCGAGCACTTGAAGCCTTTAGAGAGCAACGAGGCATCGAGATCAGGAACATGGCTTTTCAAAGCACCGGCAGTATGAGTGGCTGCAATGCAGGCGCCTTCCATTAGCCTAGTCTCCAAGGACGAGTTGCGCTTCTCTGAAGTTTCAAGCTTGGCGGTGAGGTTAGCAACATCCTTGTCCCGAACTGCAAGCCTGCCCTCCAGATCCAAGCTTTTCTTCTCGAGCATCTCAATGCTCTTGGAGTTGGCTACAGAATCAAAGGCAGAGTATAAATGCAAGTTTGCGGATTAGGACCAAAAAACAGACTTGATAACATTAAACAAGTACCTTCCTTCTCAGACTGGAGAACGATGACTTGGGCCTCCAGTCTGGTCACAGACGCTTCAGCAGTAGAGGCACGAGCGTCTAGCGAATGCCACTAATCCTCAGCTGTCAAGAGCGAAGCAATGACCGGGCCCAAGGGTGTCGGAGCAGGTCTCGCCACCTCGATAGACTTCTCGGTACCACCAGGATGAGCTACCGAAATTGGTTCGGGAGTTTTCTCCTTTTCGAACGTCCCGGCGGGAGGGGAAATGGCAGGCTGGGAAGACCTACACTCCCGAATAATAAAAAATAGTTAAATAAAAGTCTCTCTCTACGAGAAGTGCTTGAGCTCCAGATGCGGGCTTTGATGGCCGTGTGGTCGGACGAATTTTCTGGCGAGAAATCTCCCGAACACGTTTAGCTTCGGTTATATGATCAAATGCTGCGAATAAACGCTCGACTACGATCATGCTTGGTACCTGGGCGATAGGGCGAGGCAGATCGCGACTGGGCAGCAGCTCACCAGACCCGAGTGTACCAGGGGGGCCCGAACCCGGGGTCATCCGTTTCGCGCTTGCTCCACGGGAGCGTTTGCGGGTTCGGGGGATGTTGTCCTCAGGGCTGCTCGGGACATCTTTTTCTGCCACAGGTAGTGGTTCGGGCTGCTCGACGATCGGGGACCTGGCGCCCTGGTCAACAGGCTGCTCCCCGCCCTCTTCAATATCGATGGCTCCACTCCGGGCCGGGGCATCAATAATTGGAGGGGCCTTGACAGAAAAAGAATCATTTCATACGAATCTTAAGCAAGACGGGAGATTTTCTAAAGAACCAGTTTACCTTTAGAGGAGGGTTGTCACAGCTGTAGGGAGCTGGGACGCCGGCCCAGCCCAGAAATTCTGCGCCTAGCATCTTCTT
This sequence comes from Alloteropsis semialata, assembly GCA_004135705.1. Lineage (NCBI taxonomy): Eukaryota > Viridiplantae > Streptophyta > Magnoliopsida > Poales > Poaceae > Alloteropsis > Alloteropsis semialata. The sequence goes on from CM014275.1 coordinate 32,827,119, forward strand.
CAGACGGGTGGCCACTTCAGATTCTGGGACAACTGTTGGTTAAGAGTAATGATAATTCAAATGACTGACCAAGTTCTAAGAAAATTTTACTGAATACGTCAAAGAAAGGAGCTTACCATCTGGCTTCATCCTGTTCGGGTCATTATCCCTTGTAAAGGTCTAGGCATACCGATCATGTGTCATAAGTGGGATGAATCTCCATCTGATGAAAATCTCCGCCACATGGATCACCGTCAGTCCTTTCTAACGGAGCTCAAGGATCCGATCAAGGTGTTTCTGCATAGCCGGGGTGACCTCGGGCAGGGCCTTTGTTTCCTCCTTGAGACAGGGCATCAAATATTTCCCCTTGGCTAGTGAGGCCTGGGGGAGAGTGATGTAAAACCAGTGATGTTCATAACCTTTCCAGCAATCCTTCACTTGAAAGGGGATGTAAGTCTCCCGATCTCTCAAGGAGAACCCAATCGACTCGATCATGAGTTGTTTATTGTAAAATGACGGGGTGTAAAAATATCTCCACAACAGTAATGAAGGCTTAATTCCTAACCAGGCTTCACACAGAAAAGCAAAGATGCTAAGCATTGTTATGGCACCAGGCTTGATGTGCACGAGCTCAATCTGGTAGAAGTCACTGATGTTGTGGAAGAAGTCTGACGGATAAACCCCAAAACCACAATGGAAGAATTCCAGGAAGGCTACTAGCTCGAGGGTGTTGGGGGTCGGATAGACTTGACCTTTGGCATGCCGGCCAGGAAAAATGGCGGTGTCTGGAAGCAATCCAAGGTCCTCCAGTTGTTGCAGCTGCTTGGCTGTGGTGGTGGATTTGTCCCAATACTTGTCCGTGGTGCAGATTGTGTTTCCGCTGCGAAGTTCCCGTCTGGCGGCGGCGCTGCTCTGATCACCAGATGATTCACCCTCGGTGAGGATTGGTGCGAGGATGCCATGGCGGCGAGAAGCTGGCTCAAGGAACTGGAGGAGCAAAAGGATGAAGGGTAGAAAGCGGATAAGGAATGGCGAGTGTTTGCAGATGCACGCAAGGAAGACGAAGGCCCAAATGGAGTCCAGGCGACTGCGCCTAGGGGCTTTATGGTTTCGCGAGGGAGCACGAACCCCGAGAAAACTGGCCTCGAGCCGTGCAATCCGCAGTCACTATTGGGTCAAAAAGATTCTTTCCTTTTTCTGCGGCACACGTCATTTCGAAAGCCGTGTAGCTCAAATTCAATGCATTTAGGATTGCTAGCTTACCTGAGAAGCTACCAGTTTTAAATGACCGAATGCTTGGTGTGTATAGAGGAAATACCCCGATCATGCCTGATTGGGGTCAAATTTCCAGAACATGCTAAGTTTTTAGTTGGTCTGTTCGGAAGAAACTCTTGATCGGGAGATTTCATTCTCTAGGCAGGCAGTTTCACAAACAGATTAACACAAAAGTTCCCAAATACAGAAAGAGGGATTATTGTTGCATCTCTCAAGTGAAATTTCTTCATTAAGTCCAAGAGGGAGTACATTTCACAAGGGATCAATAATTATCCTGAAACTAAAAAGATCAAAATAATGATCTTCGCCTGACTAATGTCATTGGCGAGGATCAAGGCGGTGCGGCACCGGCCGGCGGATCATCTACCACGTTCTCTTCTTCAGAGTCGCTGACGAGATCCACGAGCGCTCCGTCTCCTAGGATCCAGATCAGGTCGCGGTTCAAGGAGATGAAGAGGCGCCGGGCGAACTCCTCATCGCCGCTAGTGTCCACCGGAGCAGAAGACGAAGATGCGCCTGCGCGCGAGGTTTCCGGCTTCAGCCGAACTCCGCTTCCTCCTTGAACCGGTTCATCATCGGAGGAGGGAGATGGGAGATGCCGGGGCTGGAGAAGACGGTGCAGGGCGCTTCCCGGCGGCAATGCTCGACGGAGCGGCGTCGGGAGCCGGAGATGCCATTGCCGGAGCTTCCTCTGGTGGCTCGACCTCGATTCCTTCATCCCATGCCAGGGGGGCAAGGAGAGGAGCCTAAGGAGGAGCAGGGGGTGGTGTCGACGCCAGAGGGTCCTCCGGCTTGTCGGATGGCGGTTCGGTGGAGCTGCGGGGAGAGTCTCCAAAAAGGAGGCGAGGAAGCTTGAACTTACGGCTGAGCTTTTTCTTTCCCATGGTGTGGGGAGGGAGAGGGCTTAGAAAGGAAGGTTCAAGTACCGATCGATCCAAGGGATCTGATATTTAAGGACCCTGAGGCGACGCTTCGCGCGAAAATCGAGGAACCTGAGCAGAGCCGTAATTTATGCCGTGTGCGCTGCTAGAGTTTCGGGAGACGTGCGGAGTGGGTTTTTAATGCGCAGGGCAGCCGTTGCATCAACCCTTGGTGTTCCAGTTTCCAAGATGGAATATTTTTATTTACTAATATTATGGCTGATATTTTTTTCTGACCTTATCATTCAGATGCAGGTTTCACTATTCAAGAGTTCGGGATCTTTTCTGGCTCTCATTTTCAAGTGATTATCGAGATATTCGCATATCCTAAAATCACCCGAAGAGCAAAAAGACCCAGAGACTACTTAAAGATCAACCTTTTCTGAACAAGATAAGCTCGGGGGCTACTGTTGAGGCCATAATACCAGGGTGCCCGATCACATGGATTACCGACTACCGACTCCGAACGAAAAAGACTCCGAACAAGACACGACGACCGGATCGCAGAAGGAAGGCTCGAAGAATGTTAGAGTACTACTAGGTTTAGGTCTGTTTTGTCTTGTAAGGCATGTCTCCCTGAATATAAATAGTGGGGGGTCCTGCACATAGAGGTATCTCCAATCTTAGCCAATACACCCGAGGGTACTTGTTACGCCATTGTAATCTATACTCGCCGAAATAATACAAGCAGCAACTGGACGTAGGGTTATTACTCGATCTCGAGGGCCTGAACCAGTATAAAATCACGTGTCTTTCTGTTCATCCATCGTGATCAATCTTCGCATGAAGCGGGGTGCTTGCCGGACAAATATCTGCCGAGTACAACCTCGACAAGCATATAGTCTAGAAAGCCTAGATCCGTCCCGGTAAGGCACGAGTCCTGGAATCGGTCCCATGCTGTCGCGAATGTTTCCTCCTTCTGTTGGAAGTTAATGATTTCCTTCTAAAGTGCATAGATCCGATGAATGGGGAAGTATTCCAGACAAAACTTGTCTCGTAACTTTTCCCATTCACCGTTCATTAGCCCAACGGTGTGGTCATACCACTTCCTTGCCCTCTCTTTGAGAGAGAATGGGAAGAGCTTCCATCTAATCGTTGCTTGTGTCATGCCTGATATAACCAGACACGAACAGAGCAACTCAAATTCGTGGAAGTGACAGTATGGGTTTCACCATCACTTCTCGAGAAGGATTTGTCCTGGACCATAGGTATGAAAGCAGGACGAAGCTCATAGCTATCTGTTAAAATAGGATGTGACGAGGGATGCGGCTCCAATAATTCACCCTTTGGAGCAGAGAACTTATGGATTTGGGTGGAGTCCATGGGTAAAAGAATAAAAGAAAAGAAAAGATAATATAAAAGATAAATGGGTAACCATAATTCTTAGACAACACAGCTACCGTTTCCCAGCAATGGCGCCAAAAAGCTTGTTGACACCAGCAGTGGCAAACAGAAAGTCCACAAGTGCACGGCTGTCGAAGTAGCTTTCACCCGTGTGTAAACCAGGTATCGAATCCATGGGGAACGTGAGGGCACTATCTAATTACTAAGGTTGACCGGATCGATCGAGTTTGTATAAAGGTTGGGTAGAGAGGATAACTTAGCACTAAGCTGAGAATATAGCTAAGGGAATTCTCCTATGCTTGCTTTGGGCACCGGGGTATCCTAGGCCTCTAGGAAATTTCCGGCCAACAGCTCTACGCCGTACCCGAACATGGAGGATTACAATGGACGGACAGGGCTGTCACCACCTGCCGTCTACCTCTATAATCCGTGGGGTTATGAGGCAAACGAGGGCAGATATACACCTAAGCCCCATGCTTAAGATAATATCGGCTATCCTAACCTTGATCAGAGATTAGAATACTTTATAAATAAAGCAACGAACCCACAAGAAAAATAAAGAACTCAGCTTTCTATAACACAAACTTAAATACTTAGCTGAATATACCGGATACTTACTAAGGAGCTTACATCAGTCGAGGTACAGGGAAAGGGTCACCGACATGCCGGGACTCCTCCAGAATCTCCCTCCCTCTCTCCCTATTTGTACTCTAAGATATGAGGAGGGCTTCACCTTGAATATTCACTCCAGCTCAATGATGATTAGCTCTGTCCCAAGCTCAGGTATTTATAGCTTGTAGAGGCGGTACAAGGAAGCTAAGGCGGTTTGGATGTGGGGCCAGGTTGGCCGATCCCAGGGCATCGGCCGACCCGTGGATCCACCGTCCTAAGGTATGCACGGCCTAGATGTCCTCCAGAAGGCAGTTGGCAGGTACTGGTCAAGGGAGGACCGATTCGGCTGCGAGCCCAGGTCCTAGGGCATCGGCCGACCCTTGGATCCACCGTCCTAAGGTATGCACGGCCTAGATGTCCTCCTGAAGGCGGTTGGCAGGTACTGGTCAAGGGAGGACCAATTCGGCCGCGAGCCCAGGTCGGCCTACTTGGGGGGGTCGGCCGACCTGGAGTTGCCGCCTTTCGGGCCAGTCTTCTCTGAGTGGCTGCACGGTGGGCCCTGAGGTCAGTTTCGGGTGGGTATGCCTCAATTACGTGAGTTTGGGTTGAGATGTGGGCCCTTCAATCCATGTGTAGCTCATCTCTTACCCTTGGTGTAAACCATTATTGAAGCAATGGTTAGGACCTTCTCCAAGTGTGCTTCTTCTACATGGGAGGAAGGTAAGCTCGGTTGGGCCTAGGCCCAGGTTGGCCGACCTGGTGGGGTCGGGCGACCAAGCCCTGGGCTCAATTTCCATCCCCTTTTGCCACTTTGTTCCTGCAAGCACATATACACCAATACTCGTGGAATTCATTAATAATCACCCCCTATATATACTCTTTTATTATCCTTTTATATTCATGTTGATGGTGGAAATTTGTCATTTAAGAGCCATCAACACTCGCGACGCTGCAGCATTCATAGTAGCACAATATCAACAAAGGCTACTACAATACTACGACGTTAATGTTCGCAAGAGAAGCCTGTGTATTGGTGACATGGTGCTCAAATTAGATCAACGCACCAAGGATAAGACAAAATTGTCCTCTCCAAGGCAAGGGCCATACATAGTTTTGGACATTGCGCGACCAGGAGCCTATAGAATCGTGGAAACTGATGGAGACGTACTGCCGAACACCTAGAATATGGATAAGGTCAAAAGATTCTACGCCTAGATGATCAAAGGGTTCAAGCTAATCTAACAAAATGGCAAGAACGATCACCATCAAGTGCCATCGCCACCAACAAAAAAAGATAAGTTCTCTAAACTTTACTTTCCCTCGCAATTATGCTTGGGGGCTGTGTTTTCCTTTCCATTCAGTTTCTACTCTTTGTTACCATGCTGCATATACTAACAAAGAGCCGGGGACTACCATCCTGAAAATTTTCAGATCAATCCTATGGATCCTGAACGCAACGCTCGGGGGCTCCCCATGTGTTCAGGTGATTCTTGTGAAACATACATCTTGACTCTTTTCTAACATGTCTACATGCTAAAAAAGGGCCCGGGGGCTAATATGGTACCATTACCTCACAAGAATTAAGCTTTTTAAATAAAATGGCAAGGCTACGCTAAAATTACCAGACACCGTGACTACAAGGGGTTACATGGTTCAGAAGACTGCTCGCGTCTCAGCATCTAAACAATCCCAGAATAGCTCATGGTAATGGTATACTTAGCTATGCTAAAGCTATCATTTAAAGAGCAGCAAAGAGAACCCGAATAGCTCTATTACCTAAACGAAACATGCAAGCATATGTTGCCAAAAGGAAATCAAATCCACAAACTAAACCTTACAGAAATCCAGCACAAATTCAGGATGAGTTTTCAGAGTTAGACAAACGAAGACCGAGTTTCTGAACAAAGGGTTCGACTTCGACTAATGGAGCGAAATCGTAAAACAGCACCTTAGCCTCCTCAGCCGAGCACTTGAAGCCGTGGGAGAGCAATGCAGCGTCGACCTCCAGAATATGACTTTTCATGGCCCCTAAAGTGTGCATCACTGCGACGACAGCACCCTCCATGAGCTTGTTCTAAGGGTCAAACCATGCTTCTCTGAAGTTTTGAGTCGGGTGTTGAGTTCGGCAAGTTCTTTGTCCCGAGCTGCAAGCTGGCCTTCTAAATCCGAGCTTTTCTTTTGGGGCATCTCAATGCTCTTGGAGTCGACTACAGGATTAAAGGTACAGAATCAACAATGGCTTACAGGATAGGGATAAGAATAAAAAACACAGCAAATCAAGTACCTTCTTTCTCGGACTTCAAAAGAATGGATTGGGCCTCCAGCCTCATTACTGATGCTTCTACGACTTGAGCCCGAGCGTTTAACAATCGCCATTGCTCTTCAGCCGCGGAGAGCGAAGTGATGATCGGGCCCAAAGGCGTCGGGTCTAGCTGCATGACTTCAGCAGTCTTCTCCTCAGGCTTCAAAGCAACCACTGGAGATTGATCGAAAGATTTCTCCTTGGCAGATGGCTTGGCTGGAGGAGAAGATGCAGGCTTGAAGGACCTGCAGACCCAAACAGAGCAAACAAGTACTCCCCTTGGGAAACAATCAAGCGGAAATCAAACTTGTTAAAGCCCTTACTCAGCTATTGGGGGAGTGACTTTAAACTTCTTCCAAGTGATAGAGGAAGGCTTTGACGGCGTCTGGGCGGAACGAGTTTCCTGATGAGAAACCTCCCGAACACGGTTAAGTTTGGTTATACGAGGAAAAGTTGCAAATAAACGCCTGAATACGATCATGCTAGGTACCTAGTCTCCAGGACGAGGCGGGTCACACATGACGGGCAGTTCTATGGTACTCGGTGCCCTAAGGGAACCCGATGTAGTCATCGCCTTTTCCATACTTGCATCCCTCGAGCGCTTGAGAAAGTGAGACGAGATGGTAACTTTGGTGCTGGCCGGGGCTTTCTTTTCCTCGACAGAGGCCTGCTCAGGCACTTTAGCTGTTGGGGTCTTGTCACCCTGAACTGATACAGGTTGTGCCTCATCCTCCAGGTTGATAGCTCCACTTTGAAGGGGAGCATCAACAACGGGAGGGGCCTAATCGGGAGAAGAAATAAGTTCATCTGTGTTAAATAAGGTGATATTTCTGAAAATAAGCTTACGTCTAGAGCAGGGTTGTCAGCACTGAAGGGTGCAGGGACGTCCGTCCAATCAGGGAGATCGGCGTTAATCATTTTCTTTAGGTGAGCCACCACTTCAGATTCAGGAATGGCTGCTGGTTAAGAGTCATGATCTCAAATGACTGAACACTTTCAGAAATTATACCGAACAAAGGAAACACAAGTTACCTTCGGATTTCATCTTATTCGGGTCGATATCGCCTGTGAAGATGCTGGCCAAGTGATCATGAGCCATAAGCGGAATGAACCTCCACCGGATGAAGTTCTCCGCCACGTGAATAGCAGTCAACCACTTTTCACGAAGAAACTGGATCCGATCTATGTGCTTCTGTATTTCTGCGGTCACCTTTGCAAGGGCTTTGGTTTCTTCTTTGAGATAAGGCTTCCGATACTTCCCCTTTACCGATGAGGCTTGGGGAAGGGTGACGTAGAACCAATGACGCTGATATCCCTTCTAGGAATCTTTAACTGGAAAGGGGATATAGATGTCTCTGTCTCTCAAGGAAAATCCAATCGACCCGATCATGAGTTGGTCCTTGTAGAATGCAGGGGTGCAAAAATATCTCCACAGATTCAGCGACGGCTTAATTCCCAACCAAGCCTCGCACAGAAAAGCAAAGATGCTAAGCATGGCTATAGCGCCCGGCTTAATGTGCATGAGCTCAATTTTGTAGAAGTCACAGATGCTATGGAGAAAATCTAATGGATAGACCCCAAACCCAAAATAGAAGAACTCAATGAACACGACAAGCTCTAAAGTGTCAGGTGTCGGATGAAGCTGACCTTTAGCCGGCCTGCGCGGGAATGTGCTGGTGTCGGGGAGAAGTCCGAGGTCTTTTAGCTTCTACAGCTGCTTCACCATGGTGGTCGATTTTTTCCAGTACTTGTCGGTGGTGCAGATGCCGGTCCCGCCGCGCAATTCCCTCCCGGGGCGGTGGCGCTGCTCTGCTCCCCGGACGATTCATCTCCGGACACAGACTAGCGAGAAGAAGTCACGGTGGTGAAGGATTGGTTGGGGTGTTGGAGTTGCGAGAAACTAATCTGCGTTGAAAAATGGCAGTTGTTTGCTGGCGAGAGCGAGGAAGACGAAGGCTCAAATGGTGAATAGGTGGCCGCGCTTGGGGCTTTTTTGGTTTTGATAAGGAGCATGAACCCCGAGAAAACCGCCCTCGATCCACATCATCCGCGATTACTGTTGAGTCAGCGATTCTTTCCTCTTTCTACGGCAGGTGTTGTTTCGAAAACTGTGCAAGTTAATCCCAATGCATCTGGAGCTGATAGCTTTCTAAGTAAGCTAACATTTGTAAATGACCGATCATAGTGTCCGTGCGAGAAAATCTCGAGCATTCTCTGCCCGGGGAAAATTTCCTGAACATATTATGAGGATGAATTAATTTGATTAGCAAGAACCTGTTCGAGGTTTAACATTCTGGACTGATAATTTTTGCGATTGATGATTATCAGGAACATCCCAAACAAGGAGGACTGACTGTAACATCTTTCAAGCAAAAATTTATTTTTTACTCCAAAAGATTTACATTTTGCAGGGGATCAATTACTGTACTAACACTCAAACTCTAAAAATAAACATCCCCGCCTAAGCTTAACAGCATGGCGAGGATGATGGCGCCGCGGCATCGGGCGTCGGGGGCTCCTTCCCGATCTCCTCCTCGGAGTCGCTGACGAGGTCCATGAGCGTGCTGTCTCCTGGAATCCCGATCAGCTCACGGTTCAGAGAGACGAAGAGGCGCCGGGCAAACTCCTCGCCGCCGCTGTTGTCGACCGGAGCTCGGGGGCTACTGTTGAGGCCATAATACCAGGGTGCCTGATCACGAGGATTGCCGACTACCGACTCCATGCGAAGAAGACTCCGAACAGGACACAACAGCTGGACCAAAGGAGGAGAGCTCAGAGATAGTTAGAGTCCCACTAGGTTTAGATCTATTTTGTCTTGTAAAGCAAGTCTCCCCGGACATAAATAGTGGGGGCTCCTGCACGTAGAGGGTATCCCAAGTTTTATCAATCCACCTGAGGGTACTTGTTACGCCATTGTAATCTGTACTCGCCGAGATAATACAAGCAAGCAATTGGACGTAGGATTGTTACTCGATCACGAGGGCCCGAAACCAGTATAAAATCCCGAGTGTCTTTGTTCGTCTACTTTGATTGATCTTTGCAAGAAGCAGGGTGCCTACCGGACAAATATCTGACGAGTATAACCTCGACATTGCCGATAGGGACTAAGTTCTAAATTTGGAAAATTGTCGCCTAATTGGGAAGGACCCTATCGTGTAAATCGGTGCATTCCTGGTAATGCATATATTTTGGAAATAGGGGAAGGAGACGAATTTCCTAAAGCGCTTAATGGAAAATATTTGAAGAAATATTACCCAAGTATTTGTGTTGATTCATAGAGACGATAATCTGAAATATGTCGACTAAAGGTAGCCGATACGGTACGTATCGCCTCAAGGGCAAAAATATTTACATGTTAAACAAGTTCATCGATGATTGCTGTCATCGGATCGAGCTGGTGAATTTTAAATGTTTACAATGATCACAAGTATTTTTGGATCATTTCTACCGCACTCAGGCGGATGTTGTTGACAGTCCTTAAGTACCACTTTTGACCGTCAGAAAATATATACAAAAAAATGCATTCACTATAGCTATATGGCTTATATCTAATCTATTCCACAAGTTTTGGTGAATATGTGAGTGCAGGGACTAAATGGGAAAAGAGGAGGACAATTGGGCTCAGGGCCAGGTCGCCCGACCCCCCTAGGTCGGCCGACCTGTGCCCAAGCCCAATAGAGCCCATCTTTTACCACAGTAAAGAAGCACACTCCAGGACCATCCTAGCCACTGATTCCATCTCAATTGGATCCAAGAGATGGGAATGGTCCAAGGGGAGGTCACATGGATTGAAGGGCCTACCTCACAAACTAAACGTACTCTAATGCAGCTCTACCACCTGGAACCGTCATGAGGACCTACTAGACAGTCACTCAGGCAAAGATGGGCCCGATCGGTGCCGGCGCCACGTCGCCCGATCCCACTAGGTCGGCCGACCTAGTCCGGAGGCCAAACCGCCTCATCCTTCTTGTGCGCATTCCCACCGCCTCCAGGAGTCCATCTACGCCGTGCACCACTCAAGGCAGTGTATCCAATGTCGGCCAACCTCCCCACATCGTCCGACCAGGGACTGAGTCCGTTCGTCCTCAGCTTCCACGTGTCCACTCCCAACCGCCTGTACAAGCTATAAATTGCTGCGCCCCGATCATTGAAGAGGATCATCGAGCTGGAGCAAAAAGTCAAGGCTAAGCCCTCCACAAATTAGAGTAGGAATAGGGAGAGAGTGAGGGAGAGTCTGGAGGAGTCCCGGTGACCCTCCACCTGTACCTTGGCGGATACGAGCTTCTTAGTAAGTATCCGGGATATTCAGCTAAGTATTTAAGTTTGAGTTATAGAAAGCTGAGTTCTTTATTTTGCTTGTGGGTTTGTTGCTTTATTTGTAAAGTATTCTAATCTCTGTGCAAGGTTAGGATAGCTAATATTATCGTAAGTGCGGTGCTTAGGAATATATCTGCCTTCGTTTGCCTCATAACCCCACGGATTAGTAGAGGTAGGCGGCAGGTGGTGACAGCCCTGTCCGTCCATTTTAATAATCCATGTTTTGGTACGGCATAGAGCTGTATGCCGACAATTTTTTAGAGGCCTAGGATACCCCAGAGCCCAAAGCGACCATAGAAGAACTCCCTTCGCTATATTCCGAGCTTAGTGCTAATTTATCCTCTCTACCCGGCCTTCATATAAACTCAATTGATCCGGTCAACTTTAGTGATGAGACAGTGCTCTCTCATTCCCTGTGGATTCGATACCCTGAATACTTCTGGGTGAAAGCTACAACGGTATCCGTGTGCTTGTGGATTTATCTGTGACCGTAAGAAATACCAACAAGCTTTCTGGCGCCGTTGCCGGGGAACGGTAGCTGTGTTGTCTAAGAACTACGGTTGCCCGTTTATCTTTTTATTTTATCCTTTTTTCTTTTTATTCTTTAACCATGGACCACACTCAAATCCATGAGTTCTCTGCTCCAAAGGGCGAATTACTGGTGCCGCGTCCCTCGTCAAATCCTATACAAACAGGTAGCTATGAGCTTCACCCTGCTTTCATGGCTATGGTCCAGGAGTCATCCTTCTCCGGACATGATGATGAAAACCCATACCATCACTTACATGAATTCGAGTTGCTCTGCTCATGTCTGGTCATATCAGGCATGACGCAAGCAACAATCAGATGGAAGCTCTTCCCATTCTCTCTCAAAGAGAGGGCAAGTGTTGACAGTCGTTAAGTGCTACTTTTCGCCGTCAATTCCTGCCAAATATATGTCAAATATGATCACCAAACATATTGGTAGGGTTTATTACTAACTATTTTCACAAGTTTTGGTGTTTTAACGTGTCATGCAGGAATTCACACTATAGGTCTAAGAAAGATCCAAATATATCATTATCATAGACTACCTCAAATGGCCAATTGGACCACACCATTGCGTAGAGCTCGTCAAGATGATTCCAATGGATATATTATTCATATGGAGTCCATATGAAAAAGATACAAAGATCTTAATTTATTGCGCAGCGCTGATGTCATCGCTGACGTCAGCGCTGCTGACGTCAGCGTCGCCACCCTAGCGGGCGAGGCGCGGCCCAGGCACAGTGCGGGCGAAGCCCAGTTGGCGGCCCAGGCCAGCGGCCCGGCCTAGAGCGATCTACCGAAGGCCAGGTGGGCCCACCCAGCAGCGAGGCCAGGCGACCGCGTCGCACGCACGCGGGGGGCAGGACACGCAGCAGGCGTGGAGGCCACCCGCCGCTGCGGTTCTGCGCACGCGCAAGGCAGGCGGATGCCGCCGATTTTGTGGAGCCACGTGGCAGCCAGGGAGTGGGCGCGCCCCTGGTTTGCATCCGCGCGCGCGACGGAAAGCCGGACCGGGCAGAGACAGATGGCGTCGCAGGACTGGCCCCGCAGCGGTTTTGCGCGGTTCAGAGGGCAGGTTGACCAATTGTATTACCAAAGACCAATTTTTTGCGGCTTTAGCCCGGTTTTGGTCCGGGTCTGGGTGCTGCCGACCTACAGATGCTGAGTATATCCGGTTTTGCTCCGGTTCTTTGACCCAGGTGCACAGTTCTACGGGATTTTCTCCAGTTTTGGCCCTCCACCGCCTGCAGGACGTCGGTGGGAGCCCCAACTGACCCTGGGTATGTCGGTTTGCTGCCAGATGTCGCGAGGGAAGGAGGGGTACCCCCTAGTTTCTAGTGGGGATTCTCCACATGCCCAAGTTTGCTCCACATATAAATAGAGACCCCCTCCTTCACTTGAGAACACACCGAGAAGCAGTGAAGATCCAAGGCGAAGCTATATCCACATAGTTAGTAGAAATAGGGGAGAGTTGAGGTGCGAGCCGGGGAGAAGCCGGAGCTGGCGGCTTCCTCCCTTCCTGTTGTACCTCGGCGGATGCGGCTCAGGTTCGAGTAACATCCGGGTATTTTCTTTGTATTTCTGGATTATTATTTAATATAGTTCAAGTTTTACTTATGTACTTGTGGGCTCCTTGCTGTGATAAGTGTCTTAGTACCTGCAGAGCTAAGATAGTATTTAATTGAGTATATGTGGTGTATAGTCTTTTGAATACCTTGGAGTGCGCCTAGCGCCACGGATTTATAGTGGTAGCCCCAGGTGGTGACAGCCCTGACGGCCTACGTAGTCCACCACGTGAGAAGCACTAGAGTTCAGTAGGACCATTGCTTGGCTTGCTTAGTCCCCTTCGCATCCCTTTCCGGACTAGGACGGTTGGGCGTCCCGAAACAAGTAATATCGTAAACAACTTGAGCTCATCCTTAATTACCCAGAATACATAGAAATAACCCTCTCTACCTTCTACATATATATCTCTTCTCTTGTCCTCGGTCATCCTTGATCGTCCTTGATTCTTAACTAGTGCACACAAGTTCCCTGTGGATTCGATACCCTGAAATACTCTCGGGTGAAAGCTACATCGGTATCCGTACGCTTGCAGATTCATCTGTGAACGTTTAAAATACCAACAAGCTTTCTGGAGCCGTTGCCGGGGAACGGTTGCTGTACTAGTTTCGAACCAAGTTCGTCCGTGTAACCCCATCCATACCATTACACATGCCCCATGGAATCAATGTCGATCAACCAGTACTCGGCTCCAAAGGGCAAATATCTGAAGCCTCCACCTTCATCATTACCCATCCATACACCTGGCTATGAACTTTGCCCCGCCCTCACAGCCATGGTACGGGAGCAATCTTTTTCTGGAGCAGAAGAGGAAAGTCCATACACTCACCTATGCGGTTTTGAGCAAGTGTGCTCCTGCCTGGTCATTCCTGGCATGTCGCAGGAAACACTGAAGTGGAAGCTTTTCCTGTTCTCTTTGACGGGAATTGCCAAGCGATGGTACGCTCAAACCGTAGGTAGTACCAATGGAGATCGGGTTGTGCTGCGAGACAAATTTTGTCTAGCTTTCTTTTCGGTCTCCCGAATAGTAGACCTCCGAGTAGAAATCCTAACCTTTCAGCAAAGGGAGAAAGAAACTTTAGGAGCGGCCTGGGCCCGATTCTTAAATCTAAACATGTTCGGTCCTGACCTTGCTATCCCCAAACCTATGCTTTTACAACATTTCCATCGAGAACTTAGCAAGGAATCCGCTGTCATTCTTGACACGTCTTCAGGTGGGTCGTTCACTCATTTGACACCTAGTGAAGGGAGAGTTGTCCTTAGTAAAATACTTAAGAACACCCCTTTCACTGGTATCTTTGATGAATTCCCCAAACCAGAAGTCGGAGAAATCCCCGAGCCAGAACAAGAGGTCCTATCTATCAAGCCTGCACCCGTGACTACCCCTCTTGCTGAGCCCGTAAAAGAAGAGCCTCGCGTGGGAAAATCCCACACTCTAGAAGATGAGGAAACTCATCCAATGGACTTTATTGGTGAAATCAAGGATGATCTTTTCACAGATTTTGGTAATGCCTCAAATTTACCAACTCAACCTAAACCCCGAGCATGCAGATCTCTGCTTCGACAAGATCTTAACCCATCCGATAAGTCCATTCTCATAGAAGATCTGAAATACTTATCAGCGATTATGAGTAGAGAGTGGCTAAAGGAAGCAAAGACATCGCCCGAGGTAGTCCGACTCGTCAGCCCCTTAATCCCTCACTCCTATCAAATACAGGGGGTCACGATGGACATCCTCTACAATCCTACCGTTGGGATAAATGTTATTTCAAAATCTCTTGCCCAAACACTTTATCCCAACGCGGCCTTATCCCGTTCCCAAAAGCTTATGCAAGATCCAGATGGGAATATTTTGCAGTGCTACGGCATCCTTAGAATGATCCCCGTAGTTTTCAATAAGGCCGAGGTTTTCCTAGACTTCCATGTTTATGACGGTCCGGACGTGCCCATTCTTATCGGCAGGTGTTGGTATTTTTAACAATCACAGGTAAATCCGCAAGCATACGGATACCGATGTAGCTTTCGCCCGAGAGTATTCCAAGGTATCGAATCCACAGGGAACGTGTGTGTACTAGTGATGAGTTAAGAACGACCGAGGACAAAAGGAGTGATAAATGTGTAGAAGGTAGAGAGGGTTATTTCTAGGTGTTCTGGATAATCAAAGGATAGCTCAAGTCATTTACTGTATTACTTGCTTCGGGACACCCGACCGTCCAAGCCCGGAAAGGGATGAGAAGGGGGCAAGGCAAGCCAAGCAATGGTCCTACTACTCTCTAGTGCTTCTCACGTGGTGGACTACGTAGGCCGTCAGGGCTGTCACCACCTGGGGCTACCACTACAAATCCGTGGCACTAGGCGCACTCCAAGGTATTCAACATGATTAGACATCCATCTATTCTATTGAATACTATCTTAGCTTTGCAAGTACTAAGACACCTATCACAGCGAGGAGCCCACAAGCAAATAAAGTAAAGCTTGAACTTAATTAAATAATAGTCCAGAAATACAGAGAAAATACCTGGATGATACTCGAACCTGAGCCACATCCGCCGAGGAACAAGAAGAGGAGAGGAGCCGACATCCCCGGCTTCTCCTGGATTCTCGCCTCACCTCTCACCTATTTCTAGCACTACATTGGATCTAGCATTGGAGCTTTGCTTCACTTCCTTGTGTAATGAATGAGGGAGAGGGACCCTCTATTTATAGTAGAAGAGATGCCTTGGGAGAGTGGAGATGCTTCAAAGGTTCTAAGGAATATTCCTCCTCCAAACTCTCCCTCTCTTCCACCTGTCCCTCAGAACCGACTAGGGATGTTGGTTGTGCCGAAGAATCGTGCCCCCAGCCTCTCCACCGACGTCCAGAGGCGGTGGGCCAAAGAACCGGAGGAAAACCATGCAGAACCATGGAGAACTGGGCGAGAACCGGTCAGGAACTAGAGAAAACCACGCCCTACAGTGTTCTGTATATGTCGGTTGGAGAAAATCGGGAAAAAACCCACACAAAACCGGCTGCATAGCTCGTTGAACCGCGCCTGGGCGCCTGACCCGCGCAGAACCGCCGCTCGGCCTCTCTCCCGCTGTCGCGTGTCCCCGATGGACTGCCCTTCCGCGCGCTGGGCGCGAGCGCGCCAGTTCCCCCGCGCTGGCCTCTAGCAGGGCGCCACGTGCCCCACCACGGGCTCTCGCTCCCCCACATGCGCGGAGAGATGCTGGGCCACGCGTGGTACCCGGCCTGGGCTGTTCTTGGGCCTGGGCCGCACCCGGCGCTTGGCCTGGGTCATGCCCGACTACTGTCATGGGTCGCTGACGTCATCATGACGTCAGCGGCCCTGTTAACCCCCTCCTTTGTTTATTTAATATTTTCTTAGTCTGAGCTCTAATTAATATGAATAATATATCCACTGGAATCGTCTCAACGAGCTCTATGCAATGGTGTACTCCAAACGAGCTTTTGAGATACTTTGTGATAATGATATATTTAAATCTTTCTCAGGCCTAGAGCGTCATTTCCTGCATAGCCACGTAAAACACCAACACTTGTGGAAATCGTTAGTAATAAACCATACCACTATGTTTGGTGTTTATATTCGATATATTTTCTGCAGGAATTGACGGTCAAAAGTGGTACTTAAGGACCGTCAACAAGCTCCTCCACACTTAGCCTGTCCTCGAGTAAAGTTCAACGACTATGGTGGAACAACATAACTCTTTGATATGATGCAAGCATATAAGTTATTCCAAGACATACCTGTACTTGTGAATTTTGAAGTGTCTATCATATCATCTTGGGTGGGTGAGAAATGGAACAGCCTTGATTCGATTAATCTCCACTCTTCTAGTAAGCAACTTGGGTTTTTGATAATTGTTTTCAAAAACATAACCTTACCTAGCTCCTTAATTGATTCTCACAGATCGCTCAATGTGTATGGTTCTTCACCAAGGCATTAATTTGCCACCTTTCACCCTACTTCTAAAAAGGCTTATGTGGAGCTCATAGTAGGGGTAAGGATAAGGCATACTTGCATCACATATATTGCAAAATCAAAGAGCGGATCCAGAATGATAACTATTCATACAATCTGATCAAGATGTGCATGTGTGTGGTAAAGTGGAATGTGTATGAGAACTCCTTTTTTATGATCTCTCTCCTTTGAATTTATTTTGAGAACATGGCTATCTCTCTTTCTTTTCTTTTTTTCGTGCTCAATGCTTTTATGAGCATGTATATATATATTTTTCTCTTTCTTCTCTTTTTTTTCCTTGGACCTTAGTGTGTCCAAAATATTTTTCTATATCCCATGTCTCTTTTGCAAAGGATATTTGGAGAGAGATTCATAAAGCATATGGAGCCTTTATTTGGATGATGAATGGATATTGCTAACTTCCAGTGTAGAAGTTTAGCATATGTATGTGGAGTATACGTGATCTTGATCAAGAAAGCATGACGAGCATCTTACAAGGGTCACAACAATTTGACAAAGCTCAATGCAATTACAAGCAGCATATGTATAAGGTTTTCAATGTGAGCAACATATGGCTTTGGTAGGGATGGGACATCAATGAGGAGCTTTGGTAAGGCTATTGATTTTAAACTTTTGTAAGAAAACATCCCTAGTACTTTATACAGAAAGAGTAAGATTCCTCTTATCATACCATATCTCATTCATCAACCATTTAGATAAACATGCTTTCCTAATGATATACGTTCACAAGCAACAAGCAAATATGCAAGGAATAAAGTATATGCAAGCGAATCAAGGATGAGCATATAAACCAAAGGAGCATCAAGTTTATTTGAGTTTAATTTTAATGATCATCTCAAGATTATGTTAAACTCATGAATGAGAGGGAGTGAGGGATTGGCATGCAAACCATCGCTTTGGACGAAGTGGAAGACGAGGTGTGCCAGAGGGCCTTCAATTGATGAGGAATTCATTCGAGCCCCTCTGATGCCCGATCGTCGTGACCTTTTTGATGTCGGTCCATGCGATGTTGTGAGGCGTAGTTGTGGGCGGTCTTGAATGTGTGAACGTGGAGAAGCACGAGAGACCCCCACACTTGATCTTGTACCTACGGTTATTCAAAACATGGTGGAAACAAAACAACGACTCTACTGGCCTTACGAACCAGGGAGTCTGATCTTTATTGAAATTCAAATGTTTTTGGTGTTTTTAAGTTATGCAATTTTTTATTGATTTTTTTAGGGCAAACAAATCTTACAAGGTAACTTAGCAGGGAGATTTAAGGAGAATAAATGCACAAAATTATTTGGATACTTCCCTGGCAAATCTTCCCCAAACTGAAATCTCGCAGGTGAATGCGAGATTTCTCCATGTTCATGTTGCTTTAGTGTGCAAATTTCTTCCATGTGACTAATGGTGTTGAATGTTGAAGTTATGCTCACCATCCTTAAGTCAGCACTTCATCCCTGCAAAAAGTTAGTGGACAACAAATACCCGAAGGATTATATTGAATAAATCATTGTTGCTATTGGGTCAGTTCACATCCACGCTTAGAAACAGATTGGTCCTCAACATATTAAGCATAGATCCTGTTTGCCATTATTTTATTATTTGTTTTCAAATGTTCTTTTTTTCAAATTTTATTTTCACCACATAACTCAAACAAGACTGAATTTAAATTGCATCAACATGATCACAAGGGGGTTTTGCAATATACTCATGGTGGACCTTCAAAAGCAGATGTACCTCCTTGTATGTTGTGCAACATTGTTGCAGTGCATCCAATGTCTTGGTTTATCTCCAGTTTGAATCAAGCTTGATGACTTACCCCCTTAAATTTGAAAATTTTTCTACAGGGGTTAGTCCATAAATACATTCAATATCTATCAAAGCATTTGCTCAAAGGTTCATCAATCAAACTTGACACCATGCCTCATTTGATTAAAGAAGACCATTTTAACCTAAGCACCACGCTTAATTTAAAAAGTGGTCTATGAATGTATTCCGCGTATGTACATTCAACCAAGAGCATACGAGCATAGATAAAGGAAGCATCAGAACATGACCAAGCATTTTTCAAATGGTGACGAACATGAGTCGGTACAATAATGGTGAACTTTGGGTTACCTCCCAGAAGGGCTTTGTTTAAAGTCAAAAGCATGACATGATACTTACCTTGTATACTTACCGCCGGCGACCA
This sequence comes from Alloteropsis semialata, assembly GCA_004135705.1. Classification (NCBI taxonomy): domain Eukaryota; kingdom Viridiplantae; phylum Streptophyta; class Magnoliopsida; order Poales; family Poaceae; genus Alloteropsis; species Alloteropsis semialata. The sequence continues at coordinate 32,846,120 of CM014275.1, forward strand.
GATGATGAGTTTAAATTTCCATCGCGGTAGCTCCTTGGATCTTGATGACATCACTAACAGTAACGTGGTCGCACGCGGATAGCATGTGTGCGCTAAATATTGGGGTATTTCCAGCCAGTAGTTGGCACATATGCGAAACATGAGAATGCAACAATCATCTTTTCTCATGAAAGCGTGCACATGAACCAAGGATGCACGGCAAGGTGGAGCCAGGAGCCATATGGCGACTACCGAGGTGCAACGCCTCAATGACATGTACCCTCGGATGTCTTAATCCCACTGAGACTCGATAGCTAATTTTTTTTTAAATGCAATCATGGTTGAGAAACACATATGCCAACTAATTAAAAAAAATGCATGAACAAAGCAAATATGTTGTGAGGTTGGAAATCCAAATGAGGGAAAAACCAAACGTGATATGCAATTTGTAAGAAACTCAAGGCCTGGCGTTTCTCAAAGCGCAAACTGATCAACCCTTATGATCTAAATGATGTGGTGGGAGCCAGTTTCATTTAACCCTATTGATCGGTCTACCAACCACATTCTGGCAATTAACCGACCCTGTAGGGGATGCATGAGTTAGACTAGCAACCCGAATAGATAGGTGATGAAAGATTTCGCCACCCACCTAGACTAGGCATAGTGCCCGAATACAGTTCAAAGCCGAGGAGCCACCCGTTCAAAATGAAGGCACAAGAGTTTGCTTGCAAATGATGTGCAACATGAATGCTTTGAAACAAAAATGATGTGCAACATGAATGCTTTGAAATGAATGCAAGGGATAATGCCTGGTTACCTCCAGTAGGCATTTTGGATTTTTTAATTTTTTAATAGCAAGAAAGGATACATGAACTAGCATCATCTATAAACCAAAGATAAAATTTGGCATTAATGGAACTTGTCATGAGATACGTACAAACCTCCCCCACACTTGGATTTTTGTGTCGCGGGACAACAAAATCAAGTGTGTGTCGGCCTCCATCGAATTTTGTTCCATCACCAAAACTTACCAAGGTGTTGCAAATGATGTAGCTCTCATGTTCTTAGCATCGTAGATCCATCGTTCTTTTCAGTTTCAACCTGTAATGGTTAGCGACCAAAAATTCCCGAGGGAAGACTTAACCAAAGAACATACTCTTGCCAATTTTTTTTATGAGATGGAAACATGGATGGGTGATGATGAAAATGAATGGTAATGATAAAAGGAATCACGTGATGGTATGGAATGGGGATACATGGGCGAACTCGGTTCGACACTAGTACTGCAACCGTTCCTCGACAACGGCACCAGAAAGCTTGTTGGTATTTTTAACGATCACAGATAAATCCGCAAGCGTACAGATAACGATATAGCTTTTACCTGAGATTACTCCAGGGTATCGAATCCACAGGGAACGTGTGTGTACTAGTGACGAGTTAAGAACGACCAAGGACAAAAGGAGTGATAAATGTGTAGAAGGTAGAGAGGGTTATTTCTAGATATTCTGGATAATCAAAGGATAGCTCAAGTCATTTACTGTATTACTTGCTTCGGGACGCCCGACCGTCCAAGCCCGGAAAGGGATGAGAAGGGGGCAAGGCAAGCCAAGCAATGGTCCTACTACGATCTAGTGCTTCTCACGTGGTGGACTACGTAGGCCGTCAGGGCTGTCACCACCTGGAGCTACCACTACAAATCCATGGCACTAGGCGCACTCCAAGGTATTCAACATGATTAGACATCCATCTATTCTATTGAATACTATCTTAGCTTTGTAAGTACTAAGACACCTATCATAGCGAGAAGCCCACAAGCAAATAAAGTAAAGCTTGAACTTACAAATCTTTATGCATAACTTAAAAACCAAAAATTTATGAAAAAAATCCATAAAAATTTGCATAACTTAAAAACCAAAAATATTTGAAGTCCAATAAAGGCTCATGGTTTTAAAACCATGGAGCTATTGTTTTGTTTCCATTGTGTGAAAATAAATGCAGGCAAAAGATCAAGTGTGGGGGTCTCTCGAGTTTACTAACGCACACATGATTGAGACCACCCACAACTACGCTGCACAACATCGCACAAGGCTATACAAGAAAGATCAAGGAGGAAGAGGCCCAGAAGGGGTCGGCCGACTCCCCCAGATCGGCCGACGTCCCTTTGGTATCTTTCGCCTCCATTTTCGTCCAAAGCGATGGTCTGCGCATCCTATCTCTCATCCTCTCTGATTCATGAGTTTAAATAATTCCAAATTTAAGATCATCACTAAAATTTAACTCAATGAATTTCGATGCTCTTTTGATATACATGTCCATCCTTGACTGGCTTGCATATTCTTTATTCCTTGCACATACACCTGTTGCTTGTGAACATATCTCTTTAGGAAAACATGTTTATCTAAGTGGTTGATTAACGAAATATGGTATGATGAAAGAAATCTTGCTCTTTCTGTATAAAGTACTTGGGATGTTTTTATTGCAAAAGTTTAAAATCAATAGCCTTGTATGTTGCTCACATTGAAAACCTTACACATATGCTGCTTGCTATTGCATTGAGTTTTGTCAAATTGTTGTGACCTTTGTAAGATGCTGTTGACACCGGATTTTCGCACCTGACATGCTGAGTCAGATGATGACGTGGTGAGGATGAGGCTGCGCAGTGGACNTTAAATGCAATCATGGTTGAGAAACACATATGCCAACTAATTAAAAAAAATGCATGAACAAAGCAAATATGTTGTGAGGTTGGAAATCCAAATGAGGGAAAAACCAAACGTGATATGCAATTTGTAAGAAACTCAAGGCCTGGCGTTTCTCAAAGCGCAAACTGATCAACCCTTATGATCTAAATGATGTGGTGGGAGCCAGTTTCATTTAACCCTATTGATCGGTCTACCAACCACATTCTGGCAATTAACCGACCCTGTAAGGGATGCATGAGTTAGACTAGCAACCCGAATAGATAGGTGATGAAAGATTTCGCCACCCACCTAGACTAGGCATAGTGCCCGAATACAGTTCAAAGCCGAGGAGCCACCCGTTCAAAATGAAGGCACAAGAGTTTGCTTGCAAATGATGTGCAACATGAATGCTTTGAAACAAAAATGATGTGCAACATGAATGCTTTGAAATGAATGCAAGGGATAATGCCTGGTTACCTCCAGGCAGGCATTTTGGATTTTTTAATTTTTTAATAGCAAGAAAGGATACATGAACTAGCATCATCTATAAACCAAAGATAAAATTTGGCATTAATGGAACTTGTCATGAGATACGTACAAACCTCCCCCACACTTGGATTTTTGTGTCGCGGGACAACAAAATCAAGTGTGTGTCGGCCTCCATCGAATTTTGTTCCATCACCAAAACTTACCAAGGTGTTGCAAATGATGTAGCTCTCATGTTCTTAGCATCGTAGATCCATCATTCTTTTCAGTTTCAACCTGTAATGGTTAGCGACCAAAAATTCCCGAGGGAAGACTTAACCAAAGAACATACTCTTGCCAATTTTTTTTATGAGATGGAAACATGGATGGGTGATGATGAAAATGAATGGTAATGATAAAAGGAATCACGTGATGGTATGGAATGGGGATACATGGGCGAACTCGATTCGACACTAGTACAGCAACCGTTCCTCGACAACGGCACCAGAAAGCTTGTTGGTATTTTTAACGATCACAGATAAATCCGCAAGCGTACAGATAACGATATAGCTTTTACCTGAGATTACTCCATGTTATCGAATCCACAGGGAACGTGTGTGTACTAGTGACGAGTTAAGAACGACCAAGGACAAAAGGAGTGATAAATGTGTAGAAGGTAGAGAGGGTTATTTCTAGGTATTCTGGATAATCAAAGGATAGCTCAAGTCATTTACTGTATTACTTGCTTCGGGACGCCCGACCGTCCAAGCCCGGAAAGGGATGAGAAGGGGGCAAGGCAAGCCAAGCAATGGTCCTACTACGATCTAGTGCTTCTCACGTGGTGGACTACGTAGGCCGTCAGGGCTGTCACCACCTGGAGCTACCACTACAAATCCATGGCACTAGGCGCACTCCAAGGTATTCAACATGATTAGACATCCATCTATTCTATTGAATACTATCTTAGCTTTGTAAGTACTAAGACACCTATCACAGCGAGAAGCCCACAAGCAAATAAAGTAAAGCTTGAACTTAATTAAATAATAATCCAGAAATACAGAGAAAATACCCGGATGATACTCGAACCTGAGCCGCATCCGCCGAGGAACAAAAAGAGGAGAGGAGCCGACATCCTCGGCTTCTCCCAGACTCTCGCCTCACCTCTCACCTATTTCTATCACTACATTGGATTTAGCATTGGAGCTTTGCTTCGCTTCCTTGTGTGTTGAATGAGGGAGAGGGACCCTCTATTTATAGTAGAAGAGATGCCTTGGGAGAGTGGAGATGCTTCAAAGGTTCCAAGGAATATTCCTCCTCCAAACTCTCCCTCTCTTCCACCTGTCCATCAGAACCGACTAGGGACATCGTTTGTGTCGAAGAATCACGCCCCTAGCATCTCCACCGACGTCAAGAGGCGGTGGGCCGAAGAACTAGAGGAAAACCGTGCAGAACCATGGAGAACCGAGTGAGAACCGATTAGGAACTGGAGAAAACCGTGCCCTGCAGTGTTTTGTATACGTCGGTTGGAGAAAACCGGGAAAAATCTCGCACAAAACCTGCCGCTTAGCTCCTTGAACCGCGCCTGGGCGCCTGACCCGCGCAGAACCGCCGCTCGGCCTCTCTCCCGCTGTCGCGTGTCCCCGATGGACTGCCCTTCCGCGCGCTGGGCGCGAGCGCGCCAGTTCCCCCGCGCCGGCCTCTAGCAGGGCGCCACGTGCCCCACCCACGAGCTCTCGCTCCCGCACGTGCGCTGAGGGATGCTGGGCCGCGCGTGGTGCCCAGCCTGGGCTGTTCTTGGGCCAGGGCCGAGCCCAGCGCTGGGCCTGGGTCATGCCCGACTACTGTCGTGGGTCGCTGACGTCATGATGACGTCAGTGGCCCTTTTAACCCCCCTCCTTTGTTTATTTAATATTTTCTTGGCCTGAGCTCTGATTAATATGATATAATATATCCACCAAAATCGTCTCAACTAGCTCTACACAATGGTGTACTCCAAACAAGCTTCTGAGATACTTTGTGATAATGATATATTTAAATCTTTCTCAGGCCTAGAGCGTCATTTCCTGCATAGCCACGTAAAACACCAACACTTGTGGAAATTGTTAGTAATAAACCCTATCACTATGTTTGGTGTTTATATTCGATATATTTTCTGCAGGAATTGACGGTCAAAAGTGGTACTTAAGGACAGTCAACAGCAGGCCTATCAAGAAACTTTTCCAAGAAATGCCTAAAGGAGGCCTAGCCATTCAAATGGGAAATTCCACCTACACTGTTCCTTTAGCTCGTGCAAATAATTCGATAGCGGAGCCAATGCCAATTCCTGACCCTATCGAAGAGCTTATGGGAGTGTCATTGTCCGATATGGCCCAACCAAACTGGGATGACGACACAATAAACTTCTCTCATGAAGATGAGGTCATTGCTGAGCCCATTAAGTTGGACATAACGGAACAATCGCCACCACCCACAATCGAGCTAAAACCTCTCCCGCCAGGCCTAAAATATGTTTTCCTTCATGGTAACCGTCAAACCCCGGTTATCATCAGTGACAAGCTTACCGAAGAAGAAACCAATAGACTTATTGCTGTCTTAGAAAAACAGCGTTCAGTCCTGGGTTACTCACTCCATGATCTTAAGGGCATAAGTCCTACTCTTTGCACTCATCGCATCCCGATCGATCCCGATTCCACACCTTCTAGGGAACCCCAAAGAAGGTTGAACAACGTGATGCGAGAGGTAGTTAAGAAGGAAGTCCTTAAGCTACTTCATGCAGGGATCATTTATCCTGTGCCATACAGCGAGTGGGTGAGTCCGGTGCAAGTGGTACCTAAGAAAGGAGGGATGACAGTGGTGAAAAACGACAAAAACGAGTTGATCCCTCAATGCACCGTCACCGGGTGGCGTATGTGTATTGATTACCGGAGACTCAACAAGGCTACTAAGAAGGATCACTTTCCATTACCTTTCCTCAATGAGATGTTGGAACGGCTTGCAAACCACTCCTTCTTTTGTTTCCTTGATGGATACTTCGGATATCATCAAATCCCCATACACCCGGATGACCAAAGTAGGACAACCTTCACATGCCCCTATGGAACATATGCTTACCGTAGGATGTCCTTCGGTCTTTGTAATGCCCCAGCCTCATTCCAAATGTGCATGATGTCTATTTTCTCGGACATGATTGAGAAAATCATGGAGGTGTTCATGGACGACTTTTCCGTCTATGGCAAATCCTTCACAGATTTTCTGGAGAATTTGGACAAGATCTTACAACGGTGTGAAGAAAAGCACATAATCCTGAACTGGGAGAAATGCCATTTTATGGTTCAGGAAGGAATAGTGCTTGGACACTTGGTGTCCGAACGTGGCATAGAGGTGGACAAGGCTAAAATTGAAGTTATCGAGAAGCTTCCACCTCCCACAAACATGAAGGGAATCCGCAGCTTTCTAGGACATGTCGTGTTTTATCGGCGTTTTATCAAAGACTTCTCTCATATCGCCCGGCCCTTAACCAATCTTCTAGCAAAAGAAGCGGAGTTCATCTTCACTGATGAGTGCCATGAAGCCTTCCAAATCCTAAAGAAGGCGCTCATCTCGGCCCCAGTCATTCAACCACCCGACTGGGCGCTACCCTTCGAAATCATGTGTGATGCTAGCGATTATGCCGTAGGAGCTGTCCTAGGCCAAACCAAGGACAAAAGGCACTACGCCATTTCCTACCCTAGCAAAACCTTGACCGGAGCCCAGCTGTACTATGCCACCACTGAAAGAGAATTGTTGGCTGTGGTCTTCGCGATAGATAAGTTTAGATCCTACTTAGTGGGGGCAAAGGTAATCATCTACACAGACCATGCTGCTCTGAAATACCTCCTCACTAAGAAGGATGCTAAACCTAGGCTCATCCGATGGATCCTTCTTCTCCAAGAATTTGATCTAGAAATCCGAGATAAAAAGGGAGTTGAAAACTCGGTAGCCGATCATCTGTCCAGGTTGCAGGTTGAAGAGACACATGATCTACCCATCAATGACTACCTAAGGGATGACACACTCCTTAAGGTAACGGATGATAACCCATGGTATGCAAATATTGTGAACTATATAGTGGCAGCCTATGTTCCCCTAGGTGGAAACAAGAAGAAGTTGGAGTACGAAAGTCGCTTCCACTTGTGGGATGAGCCATACCTATATCGGGTCTTCGTCGATAGGTTGCTAAGGAAGTGTGTCCCAATGATTGAAGCCACCAAGATCATAGAGAGATGTCATGCATCTCCATATGGGGGACACTATGGAGTGTTCAGAACCCATGCCAAAATTTGGCAAAGTGGATTCTTCTGGCCGACCATGTATGATGGCACCAAAGAGTTCATCAGAAGATGTGATAGATGAAAGCGGCACGGCAACATCAACAAAAGAGATGCCATGCCACTCACAAGCAATTTGCAAGTTGAGCTCTTTGATGTGTGGGGCATCGACTACATGGGGCCATTCCCTAAGTCTTATGACTGCGAGTACATCTTGGTAGCTGTGGACTATGTGTCCAAGTGGTAGAAGCACTACCTTGCCGGGCTGCCGACTCCAAACATGCCAAGAAGATGTTCCATGAGGTCATCTTCCCTCGATTCGGCACGCCCCGAATGGTGATAAGTGATGGAGGATCCCACTTCATCGACAAGACCTTCCAGCAATACCAAGCAAGATTTGGGATCCGCCATAATGTGGCAAAACCATATCACCCACAGACGAGCGTTCAAGCAGAAACATCCAACAAACAAATCAAGAATATTCTGCAGAAGACCGTTGATGAGATGGGAAAGAACTGGAAGAACAAACTCCCTGAAGCATTATGGGCATACCACATTGCATTCAAGATACCCATTGGTATGCCCCCTACCAACTCGTGTATGGTAAAACATGCCATCTTCCAGTTGAGTAGGAGTTCAAAGCCCACTGGGCTATTAAGAGATGGAACATGGACCTCCATCTCGCTGGAAACAACCGGAAGATGCGAATATCCGAGTTGGAGGAATGAAGGGAGAGAGCATACCACAACTCAAAGATCTATAAGGATAGAACAAAAAGGTGGTATGACAAGAGGCTTAAACACAAGGAGTTCAAGCCTGGCGACAAAGTCCTCATGTTCAACTCCAGAGTGAAACTTTTCGGCCATGGTAAACTTAGAAGCAAGTGGGAAGGACCATTCAACGTGATTGACACATCATCCCATGGAGCCATTACTCTTCAGGACGACTCAGGTAATATATTTAAGGTAAATGGCCACTGCTTAAAAGTTTATTTTGATCCTGAAAAGATGGAGGAAGTCGATGAAATCGAATTCCTCGACTTTGGTGATTAAATGTTTGACCCTTGAATAAAATAAAATAAAAACCTTTTAACCTCTAATAAATAAACGCTTCGCTTTGATTTGGCTAGTACACTTGTACTAGCCAAATCCTTGTATCTTATCATTGTATCTAAGAATGTGCAGGAGAAGACATCGCAGCAGAAAATAGTGTGGGGGAGGCACCAAGGACATCCTCTTTCAACATTAGAAGGGAAACATTGGTTTGCACGATTCTATCTCTCAAACTCCCCGATTCATGAGTTCATTCTTAAGATTATCACTAAATTAAACTCAATGAATCCTGGTGCTCCTTTCATATACATGATTTTCCTTGACTGGCTTGCATATTCTTTATTCCTAGCACGTACACCTATTTCTTGTGAACATTTATCATTAGAAAAGCATGTTAATCTAAGTGGTTGATGAATGAGATATGGTATGATGAAATGAACCTTACTCTTCTGTATAAGTGCTTGGGATATTTTACTCCAAATAAATTTAGCCTTACAAAACTCCTCAGTGATATATGTTCCTACCAAAAGCCACATGTTGTTTACATTACCAAACCTCATACATATGTCATTAGTTATTACATTGAGCTTTGTCAAATTGTGATGACCCTTGTAAGATGCATTTCATGCTTTCATGACAAGATCACGTACACTCCACATTCACATGCTAAACATCTACACTGGAAGTTAGCAACCTTCATTTATCCACAAAATAAATGCTCCATGTGTTTTGTAAATCTCTCTCCTAGATATTCCCTTAAAAGAGTCATGGGCTCAAAAAAAGAAAAAGATACATGCTTAAAGAGAAATTTATTCTCGAGCATGATAAAAAAAGAAAAAAAGAGAAAAAAATGAATGAGATAGCCATGATCTCAAAATAAAGAGGAGGGAGATCAT
>CM014275.1:32858392-32869967 GCA_004135705.1 Alloteropsis semialata
TAGCAGAAATCTTCATCAGATGGAGATTTATCCCGCTCATGACTCACGATCGCTATGCATGGACATTCAGAGGCGACAACGACCCGAACAGAATGAAACCCGATGGTGAGCCTTTGTTTTTCTGTTCAGGTGTTTTTCTGAGTTCGTTCAGTCATTTGAATTCATGACTTTTAACTAACAGTTGTCCCAGAGACAGAAGTGGCCGCTCGCCTAAAGAAGATGTTTGGAGCCGATCTCCCGAACTGGGAAAACGTCCCAACACCCTACAGCGCTGACAACCCTCCTCCAGAGGTAAACTGTTGCTCAGAAAACTTTCTTTCTTGCTTAATATTGATTTGATGCAACTCTTTTCCCCGAATAGGTCCCTGCTGTTGTTGACGCCCCCGCACAGAGCGGTGCCATCAACGTAGAGGAGGAGGGAGAGCAGCCCGTTGATCAAGGCGCCATGGCCCCGACCACCGAACAGCCTGAACCGTCACCTGGTGCGGAGAAAGAGATTCCGAGCAGCCCCAAAGTGATTATTCCCCAAACTCGAAAGCGCTCTCGCAGCGTGGAAAGGACACTTCCGGGTTCGGGAATTCTCGGTGTGCCCGGGGCCGCCGTGCTGCAGCCCAGTCATGATCCACCTCGCCCTGATACCCAGGTACCGAGCATGATCATATTCGGGCATTTATTCGCAGCCTTTGATTGCATAACCAAAGCTAAACGTGCTCGGGAGATTTCTCGACAGAAAAATCGTCCGACGCCACTGCCATCAAAGCTTACACCTGGTGCCAAGAGATTCAAAGTTAGAATCCCAACAGCGAAGTAAGAGCTCTGACAAACTTGATTATGCTTAAGTATTTTCTTAGAGAAAATCTTGTTTTAACTGTATCTGATTGTTCGGGAATTCAGGCAATCTGATCCTGCCGCCTCTCCTCCCGTCAAGCCGTCTAACAAGGAGAAAACTCCCGAGCCTGACTCGGCAGCTCAACCTGACGGTGTGGAGAAGACTAAGGAAATTGCAGGACCTGTCCCGACGCCCATGGGCCCGATCATTAGCGCGCTTTCGACAGCCGAAGAGCAATGGCGTTTGCTAGACGCTCGTGCCTCTGCTGCAGAAGTGTCTGTGATCAGACTGGGGGCCCAGGTGACCGTTCTCTAGTCCGAGAAGGAAGGTACATGTCTTTATGTTATCATGCTTGTTTGCTTCTATGAACTTTTGCTTACACACTGCCTTTGATCCTGTAGCTAACTCCAAGAGCATTGAGGTGCTTGAGAAGAAATGCTCGGATCTGGAAGGGAGGCTAGCAGTTCGGGACAAAGACGTTGCTGATCTAACCGCCCGACTTGAAGCATCAGAAAAGCGCAGCTCGTCCTTGGAATCCAGGCTGATGGAAGGTGCCTGCATCGCAGCAACTCACACCATCGGGGCCTTGAAGAGCCACATTCCTGATCTTGACATTTCCCTGCTCTCCAAAGGCTTCAAGTGCTCAGCGACAGAAGCTGAGGTAATGTTCGACAACTTTGCCCCGTTGGTAGAGCCTTTTGTCAAGAACCTTGATCTCCATCTGAGTGATTCGGAGGAATCACCTTGAACTCTGTGCAAGACTCCTGTAATAGGGCAAAACTTTAAGGATTTAGAATGTGACTATAATTTGCGAAACATATGCTTGCATGTTTTTGCATCAGTCTTTAGAGCTGATCAGTGTTTTTGTGGAGCTTTTTAACTGATAGCTTTGTCATAGCCAAAGGTCCCGTTACCGCAAGCTATTTTAGAATTGTTTAGTCGCTGAGACACGTGCGGCCTTCTGAACTGTGTAATTCCTTATAGTCATGGTATTCGGTAATTTAGCGTAGCCTAGCTTTCTTGACTTAAAAAGCCCGATTCTTGCGTGGTAGTAGTATCATAGTAGCCCCTGGGCTCTTTTACAGTCATGCAGGCATGCTGAAAAAGAGTCTAGAAGTACTAACCGCAAGAATTTCCCGATCAAGTGGGGAGCCCCCGAGCCTAGAGCTCGGGACGCATAGAATAGGTCTGAAAAGAAAATTTTCAGCATGGTAGTCCCCGGCTCTTTGTTAGTGTATGCAGTATGGTAACAAAGAGTAGAAACAGAATAGAAAAATAAAGCCCAGCCCCCGAGCGTAAAAGCGAGGGTGAGTAGAGTGTGTAGAACTTATCTTTTTGTTTAGTTGGCGCTGTAGGCGACGCAGATAACGGTTTTTATCTGCCAAACCTGATGGTTGGGTTTGAACTTGCACGATCTCCGTAGTTTAGGCATAGAATCTGCGTAGTTGATCCATGTTCCACGTGTTTGGTAGTATATCCCCATCTATCTCCGCGATCCTGTAGGCTCCTGGTCGTGCGATATCTACAACAATGTACGGCCCTTGCCATGGAGAGGACAATTTAGTTTTGTCCTTGGTGCGTTGATCTAGTTTGAGCACCATGTCACCAATGCACAGGCTTCGTTTGCGAACATTAGCATCATAGTATTGCTGCAATTTTTGCTGATACTGGGCTACTCTAAAAGCAGCTGCATCATGAGCCTCCTCCAGGAGGATTAGCTCATCAGCAGATATTTGTCGATCCAGGTTACTCGCGCCTCTTCGTCCAATGCTGCTTTAGCGGCAGTCTTAGGCTGGTTCTTGATCTTTTTCTTGGCAGGTTCGGTAGCCTTGGCTGGCTCCTGTTCGTCTCCCTTGATCATGTCCAGGGTCTTCATGTCGCACTGGACTGCGCCCTTGCGATCGCCGCAGACGGTGATCGGGCCCAGCGGCCCTAGGACCTTGATCATGGAGTACGCAAAGTGAGCAACCGCCATGAATTTCTTCAGAAACGGTCGGCCCAAGATGCAGTTATAGGCCGACGTGATGTCAGCCACCTCGAAGGTGAGGAACTCTGTTCGGATGTTTTTGCCCTCCATGAGGGTCACCTGCAGATCGATCCTCCCTAGGGGAAAGGCTTGGATGCCTGGTATGACCCCGTAGAAAGGCTTCTCCACCGGGGACAAGGACCTCCTCGGGATCCCGAGCTCGTCAAAGGCGTTGACGAATAGTAGGTTGAGGGCGCTTCCACTGTCGATCAGGGTTCGCCCGATCTTGCGGGGCCCGATCCATGGTTTGATGCACAGTGGTAGTAGCGGCCCGTCGTAGAGCGTCTCGGGGTGGTCCCTCTGATCAAATGTGATTGGGATTTCGGACCACCTTAGTGGATGCTTGCAGGGCTCGGTGCTGGCTATCTGCCTCTCGACCAGCTTGAGCTGGGACTTGGAGGTTCGGGTAGAATAACCACCGAAAATTGTGGCGATCTCTAGATCTTCGGGAAGATCTGGCTCATCATCACAATCCATGTAGTTTGCCGTCGAGGGTTGTGGGCTGCCTGGTCACATGGAGCCCCCTGCTGCTGGCTCTCCTCCTCCTGCTTCTGCTTCTTGTACACCGTGCAGTCCACAAAGTGATGCTTTGTGGATCGGTGGATCGGGCAGTACATCGGGAGATCGGTAGGTTTGCCTTGACGCTTGTACGGGGGCTTGTTGTCCACGGCCATGACTTCGTCGCCCTCAGTCTTGCGCTTCTTGTTCTTATGCTTATTTTTCTTCTTGCCTTTCCCGGCTGGCTGGCTTTGTTCGGGCTTTCCGTGAACCCGCGCTCGGGCGTCCGCCATCTTGGCGGTCTCTTCCAGGATCCCGTAGAGCTCTGCCACCGTCTTCGGGTTCTTCTTGGCAAGTTCCTCCGCCGTTCGCTCGTCCTTGCAACCCTGATTGAAGGCCACAATCACCCGATCATCCACCATGTCAGGGATGGTGTTACGGGTGTCGCTGAACCGGCGGATGTAGTCCCGGAGGGATTCTCCAGGCTTCTGCACACAGTTGAGTAGATCTCCTTCATGTCCAGGGCGTTTGTAGGTGCCTTGGAAGTTGGCTTCAAACGTCTCCCGGAGGTGGCCCCATGACTTGATGCTAGCCTCGGGCAGGTTCATGAGCCACGTACGGGCTGATCCCTGCAGGGCAGTCGGCAAGTAGTTGGCCTTGACGTAGTCGTCACCCCCGGTGGCATCGATGATCGTGGAATAGATCTGAATCCACTCGCGGGGGTTGGTTGTTCTGTCATACTTCTCGATGTTAGTAGGACGAAACTTCTCGGGCCACCTGACCTTGCGCAGGGCTGGGGAGTACGCAAGGCATCCCCCTGTGCCTGGTCGGTAGTCACGTGGCGGCGAATCTGGACGGGACCGATAGTAGCCCTCACGTGCTCGGTAATCTCGATTGTAATTGAGAGTTTCCCGAGCGTCGCGAGCGCGACGGTTGCGTTCAAGCTGCGGCCTCATGTCGCGCCCCTCGTGTGGGAGATAGTGGGGTCGTCCGTTAACAGATCAGGACGGAACCGGCTGTGGTTCATGTGGTCTATTTGACGGAGCTGGTGGTGCGGCAGCGGCGGCCTCGATGCGCTCCTTGGCCTTGTCTGCTGCTTCCCGAGCCTTCTTGGCTATGGTGGCCATCGGGGTCCCTTCAGCCATTGCTTCCATGGTCTCCAAGAGGGTTCGGATCTGCAGATTGTCCTGCTCGACAGCCCGGAAATCGTTGTTGAGATCTCGGGGAGCCAACGAGGACGCGACCTGCTGTGTTCGGGTTTTAGTCGTCTGAAGCGTTGGTGCGTTGCTGAAACGTGGAGGAGGCATGGGCCTGCGCGAGCTAGATGACTCGGCAGCGGCCTCGGTCCCGTTTGCAGTTAGCACATGGATGCGGCGGTCTTCGGGTTGTTCCGACCCATTGCTAGATCCACTGTATTCGAGATCCAACTGTGCAGTGCGATCTGCAATGTCTTCGGAAGTTGGCTCCGTGAAGGTGGCGAAAACTTCCCGACCGGCGCACGTGAGATCGGGATCATGGATCCCTGTCATCCTGAGCTCGTAATCGCCTTGGTGCTCGAACCCGAGATCCCCGAAGCGGATCTCCTGTGCAGGCACTAGATGGCAGTGAGCGTAGAGATCGGAAGCGGAGGCAGAACTCCCGATGGCTTCTGACTTGACGGAACTGGGCATGTAGGGCATCGATGAACTCGATGCGTCGGCGATCCAGACTCCGTTGACGATCGGCATGATCTTTCTTCACGCAAGGGCCCCTACCTGGCGCGCCTCTGTCGAGGTTGTACTCGACAGATATTTGTCCGGCAAGTACCCCGCTTCGTGCGAAGATTAATCATGGTGATGAACAAAGAGACACAGGATTTTTATACTGGTTCGGGCCCTCGAGATCGAGTAATAACCCTACGTCCAGTTGCTGCTTGTATTATTTCGTCGAGTACAGATTACAATGCGTAACAAGTACGCTAGGGTGGATTGGCTAGATTCTGGGATACCCTCTATGTATAAGACCCCCGCTATTTATATCCAGGGAGACGTGCCTCACAAGACAAAACAGACCTAAACCTAGTAGGACTCTAGCTATCTTCGGGCTTTTCCTCCTGCGATCCGGCCATCGTGTCTTGTTCAAAGTCTTGATCGTTCGGAGTCGGTAGTCGGTAGTCCACGTGATCGGGCACCCTGGTATTATGGCCTCAACATATGTCAAATATGATACCAAACATGGTGGTAGGGTTTATTACTAACTATTTCCACAAGTTTTGGTGTTTTAACGTGTCATGCAGGAATTAACACTATAAGTCTGAGAAAGATCCAAATATATCATTATCATAGACTACCTCAAATGGCTAATTGGACCATACCATTGCGTAGAGCTCGTCAAGATGATTCCAATGGATATATTATTCATATTTTTTGGAGTCATATGAAAAAGATACAAAGATCTCAATTTATTGCGCAGCGCTGATGTCAGCATCGCCACCCTAGCGGGCCAGGCGCGGCCCAGGCACAGCCACGGGTGAAGCGCAGCTAGCGGCCCAGGCCAGCGGCCCGGCCTAGAGCGATCTACCGAAGGCCAGGTGGGCCCACCCAGCAGCGAGGCCAGGCGACCGCGTCGCACGCACGCGGGGGGCAGGACACGCAGCAGGCGCGAAGGCCACCCGCCTGCTGCGGTTCTGCGCACGCGCAAGGCAGGCGGATGCCGCCGATTTTGTGGAGCCACGTGGCAGCCAGGGAGTGGGCGCGCCCCTGGTTTGCATCCGCGCGCGCGACGGAAAGCCGGACCGGGCAGAGACAGATGGCGTCGCAGGACTGGCCCCGCAGCGGTTTTGCGCGGTTCAGAGGGCAGGTTGACCAATTGTATTACCAAAGACCAATTTTTTGCGGCTTTAGCCCGGTTTTGGTCCGGGTCTGGGTGCTGCCGACCTACAGATGCTGAGTATATCCGATTTTGCTGTGGTCCTTTGACCCAGGCGCCTGGTTCTACGGGATTTTCTCCGGTTTTGGCCCCCTACTGCTTGCAGGACATCGGTGGGAGCCCCAACCGACCCTGGGTATGTCGGTTTGATGCTAGATGTCGCGAGGGAAGGAGGGGTACCCCTAGTTTCTAGTGGGGATTCTCCACATGCCCAAGTTTGCTCCTCCTATAAATAGAGACCCCCTCCTTCACTTGAGAACACACAGAGAAGCAGTGAAGATCCAAGGCGAAGCTATATCCACATAGTTAGTAGAAATAAGGGAGAGTTGAGGTGCAAGCCTCGGGGAGAAGCCGGAGCTGTCGGCTTCCTCCCTTCCTCTTGTACCTCGGCGGATGCAGCTCATGTTCGAGTAACATCCGGGTATTTTCTTTGTATTTTTGGATTATTATTTAATATAGTTCAAGCTTTACTTTATATCCTTGTGGGCTCCTTGCTGTGATAAGTGTCTTAGTACCTGCAAAGCTAAGATAGTATTTAATTGAGTATACATGGTGTATAGTCTTTTAAATACCTTGGAGTGCACCTAGTGCCACGGATTTGTAGTGGTAGCCCCCAGGTGGTGACAGCCCTGACGGCCTACGTAGTCCACCACGTGAGAAGCACTAGAGTACAGTAGGACCATTACTTAGCGCTTGCCTAGTCCCCTTCGCATCCCTTTCCGGACTAGGACGGTTGGGCGTCCCGAAACAAGTAATATCATAAACAACTTGTGCTCATCCTTATTTATCCAGAATACATAGAAATAACCCTCTCTACCTTCTACACATATATCTCTTCTCTTGTCCTCGGTTGTCCTTGATTCTTAACTAGTGCACACAGGTCCCCTGTGGATTCGATACCCAGAAATACTCTCGGGTGAAAGCTACATCGGTATCTGTATGCTTGTGGATTCATCTGTGAACATTAAAGATACCAATAGCAAGGAAGTAGTATGACCATACCGTTGGGCTAACGAACAGTGAATGGGAGAAGTTACGAGACAAGTTTTGTCTGGAGTACTTCCCCGATCATTGGATCTGTGCCCTTCGGAAGGAAATCAATAACTTCCAACAAAAAGAGAAGGAAACGATCATGATAGCTTGGGAATGATTCCAGGATTTGTGCCTTACTGGCACGGATTTAGGCTTTCCAGACTGGATGCTTTTGCAGCATTTTCAGTCTTGTTTGACTAGCAAAGCTGCCCGATTCGTCGATATAGCCGCCGGAGGATCATTCCTACATGTAACACCGGCTGAAGCGAGAGAGGTCTTGGAGAAAATTCGAGAGAACTCTCCCACTGCTATGGATGGAACTGAGCAAGAAGACCTTCAAGTAGATCCTATCTCAACCATAGACTTGCCCAGTCCAGATCCAGCTCCTGAGACACCATCTGTTAAGGCGGAGGAAAATCCACTTTTCGGATTACCTCTTGACTTTGAGGATGATCTCTTTGGAAATCATGGAAACACCTCGGATTACTCAAGGCACAAGAAGGCTATGACACCCCCTCTTTTCGATCCTCCCGACCATCCCCACGAAGCATTTCTCTTGAAAAACATAAAGGAGGAATGGTCGGATGGAATGTGGCACTTTTCTGAAGCAATTTGGAATAGTTCACCTTCCACGGTCCTTCCATGTTCTATAAGGGGATTACCATAGAAGCCCATCTCAGCCACACCATGGATGTCAACATCATGTCATTGCACACTGCACACACTCTCTTAGGAAATGTTTCGCTAAGGCCATCCAACAAGCTCCTCAAAAATTGTCTCTTTGGACACATCCTGCAATGTCGGGGGGTCGCAAGTGCCATGGCAATCACGTTAGACAAAATCAAGGCAAACTTAGACTTCCACATCTTTGATATACTCGATTTTGATCTTCTCATGGGCCACCCGCTAGAAAAGCTTCTCCAAGGAGAATTATCTCATGAGAGCCTTCATGACACGCTTGGGAATGCTGCCTTTGCCACTCCTATCTCATGCCCAGAAATTCCAAGGGCAAAGTCATCTCCCAAGCATAACTTGCTCGAGAAGGTGATGTTTGTGTCGCCATTCGCACCGACATCTCATCTCTACGAACACGAACAACTTCCATCACCCTCGAACAAGCGAAAGTTTTGGCCCCATGCCCCTTGGGACATTGTTCTCGATAACAGTCAAGAATCAACCCCGATCGTCCACAATGAATCCCTTGAGTTGGAGAACCCAAGGGCCATGGATAGGCTTGAAGCATTGACTCTGGAGTCCGAGCAAAAGGATTCTATAAGTGAGCATGAAACCTTCTCTTTTGAAATCCTACTAGAGTCATGCTCCTTTAACGAATCTCCAGAGTTTACCACACTTTGTGCCATAAGCACATACGAGGACTACAACCGCCTTGGGGTCCTAAATTCTAAAATGTTTAGAAGGTTGGTTGTAGATGCATTTGTTTATCATAAACATTGCAAATTTTTTGTTTGCATTTGTGGAACTAAGCTTGCAGCTAAAGCTTCAATGACATATCAATAATTAGCGATGAGCTTGGAAACTACATCACCAAGGATAGCTGCAATGTGAGGATTCCACATGGTCTAGCTTTAGACCATAAACAAAGCACTGCCAGGAGATGGTCCGGATTATCATTTATTTTCCTTTCGAATAAAAAGCAAGAACATGTTTTTAGTATAATCTTTCTGTTGAGGCCATAATACCAGGGTACCCGACCACGAGGATTGCCGACTACCGATTCCAAGACGACCAAGACTCCAAACAAGACACGACAACCAGATCGCAGGAGGGAAGCCCGAAGACAGTTCGAGTCCTACTAGGTTTAGGTCTGTTTTGTCTTGTAAGGCACGTCTCCCTGGATATAAATAGCGGGGGTCCTGTGCGTAGAGGGTATTCGAAGATTCAACATCCAAGTTTGTATTCCACAATCCACCCGAGGGTACTCGTTACGCATTGTAATCTGTACTCGACGAAATAATACAAGCAGCAACTGGACGTAGGGTTATTACTCGATCTCGAGGGCCCGAACCAGTATAAAAATCCCGTGTCTTTCTGTTCATCACCGTGATCAATCTTCGCACAAAGCGGGGTGTCTGCCGGACAAATATCTGACGAGTACAACCTCGACAGAGGCGCGCCAGGTAGGGACCCTTGCGTGAAGAAAGATCATGCCGATCGTCAACGGAGTCTGGTTCGCCGACGCGTCGAGTTCCTCGATGCCCTACATGCCCAGTTCCGTCAAATCGGGAGCAATCGGGAGTTCTGCTTCCGCTTCCGATCTCTACACTCGCCGCCACCAAGTGCCTGCACGGGAGATCCGCTTCGGAGATCTTGTGTTCGAGCACCAGGGCGACTACGAGCTCAAGCTGACAGGGATCCATGATCCCGATCTCACGTGCGCCGGTCGGGAAGTTTTCGCCACCTTCACGGAGCCAACTCCTGAAGACATTGCAGATCGCACTGCGCAGTTGGATCTCGACTACAGTGGATCTAGCAATGGGTCAGAACCATCTGAAGACCGCCGCATCCATGTGCTGAATGCAAACGGGACAGGGGCCGCCGCCGAGTCATCTAGCTCGCGTCGATCCGTGCCTCCTCCACGTTTGGACAGCGCACCAACGCTTCAAACGGCTAGAACCCGTACACAGCAGGTTGCATCCTCGTTGGCTCCCCGAGATCTCAACAACGATTTCCGGGCCGTCGAACAGGACAATCTACAGATCCGAACCCTCTTGGAGACCATGGAAGCAATGGCCGAAGGGACTCCGGCTCGGGAAGCAGCGGACAAAGCCAAGGAGCACATCGAGGCCGCCGCTGCCGCACCACCGGCTCCGTCAAACAGACCACGTGAACCACAACCGGTTCGGTCCCGATCTGTTAACGGACGACCGCACTATCGCCCGCGGGAAGGGCGCGACATAAGGCCACAGCTCGAACGTAATCGTCGCACTCGCGACGCTCGGGAAACTCTCAACTACAACCGAGATTACCGAGCACGTGAGGGCTACTACCGGTCCTATCCAGAATCGCCGCCACGTGACTCCCGACCAGGCATGGGGGGATGCCTTGCGTACTCCCCAGCCCTGCGCAAGGTCAGGTGGCCCGAAAAGTTCCGTCCTACTAGCATCGAGAAGTATGACGGGACAACCAACCCCCGCGAGTGGATCCAGATCTATTCCACGATCATCGACGCCACCGGGGGAGACGACTACGTCAAAGCCAACTACTTGCCGACTGCTCTGCAGGGATCAGCCCGAACATGGCTCATGAACCTGCCCGAAGCAAGCATCAAGTCATGGACTCATCTTCGGGAGACGTTTGAAGCCAATTTCCAAGGCACCTACAAACGCCCCGGACATGAGGGAGATCTGCTCAATTGTGTGCAGAAGCCTGGAGAATCCCTCCGGGACTACATCCGCAGGTTCAGCGACACCCGTAACACCATCCCCGACATGGTGGATGATCGGGTCATTGTGGCCTTCAATCAAGGTTGCAAGGACGAGCGAACGGCGGAGGAACTTGCCAAGAAGAACCCGAAGACAGTGGCAGAGCTATACGGGATCCTGGAAGAAACCGCCAAGATGGCGGACGCCCGAGCACGGGTTCACGGAAAGCCCGAACAAAGCCAGCCAGCCGGGGAAGGCAAGAAGAAGAATAAGCATAAACACAAGAAGCGCAAGACCGAGGGCGATGAAGTCATGGCAGTGGACAACAAGCCCCCGTACAGGCGTCAAGGCAAACCAGAAAACCTCCCGATGTACTGCCCGATTCACCGATCTACGAAGCATCACTTCGTGGACTGTACGGTGTACAAGAAGCAGAAGCAGGAGGAGGAGAGCCAGCAGAAAGGGGCTCCACGTGACCAGGCAGCTAACAACCCTCGCGCGGCAAACTACATGGATTGTGATGATGATCTAGACCTCCCCGAAGATCTAGAGATCGCTACAATTTTCGGTGGCTGTTCAACCCGAACCTCCAAATCCCAGCTCAAGCTGGTCGAGAGGCAGATCAACAGCACCGAGCCCTGCAAGCAACTCTTGAGGTGGTCAGAAATCCCGATCTCATTTGATCAAAGGGATCACCCCGAGACGCTTTACGACGGGCCGCTACTTCCATTGTGCATCAAGCCATGGATCGGGCCCCGCAAGATCGGGCGAACCCTGATCGACAGTGGAAGCGCCCTCAACCTCCTGTTTGTCAACGCTTTTGACGAACTTGGGATTCCGAGAAGGTCCTTGTCCCCTGTGGAGAAACCTTTCTACGGGGTCATACCAGGTATTCAAGCC
>CM014275.1:32870967-32902588 GCA_004135705.1 Alloteropsis semialata
TGCATGCAAGACGGATACAACGACGTGTGCAATTTGGCACTGCATGCCGACCTCCCCCTGATGGAGCGCCGTAGGAGGAGATTAGGCGACCGCCGCGGTATCCCGCCGAGTCGTCGACACGCCTCGGGGGCTGCACACGGCCTTCCTGCGTCCGTTGGATCGGAGCTGTCTCACCAGCGGCGCCGCCCGTACTGCTACTCCACCATGATACTCGCGGACAGCACCAACCACGACTAAGTGCGGATTCGCCGACTCCAAAGGCCACCTCCGTCATGCTGCTCGCCGACTCGCCTAGCGACCTGCTGATCGACCTGCAGCTCCAACCGCTCGGCGCGACATACCAGCCGAGTACGAGATATTCTCGCCCGGTCAGCTTTGTTGCGTTGCTCGCGGACACATCATCGACAACCTCGTCCACTCGGACGACCATGCGGCGGCACATCAATTCTCCAACTCTGACACAAATCAAGCTAAGTCATATTTAAATACCTTTTACGATATTTCTCGGTCACCGCATATCTCCATATTTTGCCATATTTCTCCATAATCATCACCGAATACCTTTGGTCTGTTCCTGACTGCTTATACAGCCCGAGTGCTACACAGTCGGGACGGCCAACGGATGCATACTGCATTTTTTCTCCATCGTTTATTTCTTTTTCCACTCTTGTACAAGTCGCTAAAGTACTTGGGAAGCACACGCCTTAATCCGTGAAGCCTCGACTCTTCCGTACGCCTACGTTACTACGCGTGCATGCGGCCCAGCTCCCTGCGCTATGGACTACGACTATCGGGGATCAGGTGCATAAACGTAATAGGATAACTACCCGAGGAAATTAATAGACTTAAAGAGTTGGAAGTAGAAATTTTATTACATACAACGCCGAATGTTTTTCTCCAGAATTATCATTTGCTACACCATATACTACCTATCCTTCATATCTTCATTGCAGGGCACAGGTTTGGATCCTGAGCTTGCCTGTTACGCTCGGGGGCTGGACCACTCCAGCATCGCCGCCAGCTGAGTACTCGAGTCAGTCAGTACTCGGGCTGGTACTACGCTCCACGACGGTCGCTAGCCGAGTGCTTTGCAGCACTCGGGCTGGAGCTACACTCCATGACGGTCGTTAGCCGAGTGCTTTGCAGCACTCGGGCTGGCGCTACACTCCACAAGGATCGCTAGCTGAGTGCTTTTGAGTACTGGGCTGGCGCTACCGCATGACGAGGAAGACGAAGACTACTCGGCGTGCCTCGGACGGCTCGACTCGGCCCTCGCGCTCGGGGGCTGGGCGCCGCGACGACTACTCGGCGTGCCTCGGACGGCTCGACTCGGCCCTCACGCTCGGGGGCTGGGCGCCGGGACGACTACTCGGCGTGCTTCAGCCCTCACGCTCGGGGGCTGGCGCCGGGACGACTACTCGGCGAGCCTCAGCCCTCACGCTCGGGGGCTGGGCGCCGGGGCGACCACTCGGCGTGCTTCAGCCCTCACGCTCGGGGGCTGGCGCCGGGACGACCACTCGGCGTGCTCAGCCCTCACGCTCGGGGGCTGGCGCCGGGACGACCACTCGGCGTGCTCGGCCCTCGCGCTCGGGGGCTGGCGCCGGGACGACCACTCGGCGTGCTCGGCCCTCGCGCTCGGGGGCTGGCGCCGGGACGACCACTCGGCGTGCTCGGCCCTCACGCTCGGGGGCTGGCGCCGGGACGACCACTCGGCGTGCTCGGCCCTCGCGCTCGGGGGCTGGGCGCCGGACGACTACTCGGCGTGCCTCGGACGGCTCGACTCGGCCCTCACGCTCGGGGGCTGGGCGCCGAAATTAACGTCGGATGATCTAGCCAGATGCTCCTTGACTAACCCTTGGACCGATTCCTACGGAATCGCTTCAAGGCTTGGGGGCTACGGCCAACGGACGCACCTCGCGGCGCATCTGTTGATTGTCTGACGACCTCAGAAGAAGGCTACTAACCCTTGGACCGATTCCTTCGGAATCGCTTCAAGGCTCGGGGGCTACGGCCAACGGACGCACCTCGCGGCGCATCCGTTGGGAAACGGCTCTTTTCTCTCCAGTATCACGCGGTTTCGCTTCCAACTGCAGCAGGCTCGACGCTCGTCAGACAGCACGACCTCGCCGACTTGTCTCTCAACCACGTACTACTCGGGGGCTTGTCGGGGGTAGACCCCCAGGGGTACCCAGCAGGCGGATTGGCCCAACCAGCAAGGGGCGGCCCAATCCGAGTGCAACTGGATCGGTTTGACAGACTGGGTGGCCCACCAGTCGGGAGGCCCACCAGTCGGGCGAACCGGATGGGCGCGAGGGCGCGCGCGGCAAGGAAGAAGACGGCGTATCCCGCAAGAAGCTCGGAGATCAAGATAAACTAGCCGGAATTATAGGGAAAGATATCTGTAATCGTTATAGGATCGAATCCTTGTATTTCGGGTAGGTTATGATCTCTAGCCGACTTGTAACTCAAGGCAGCCGGACTATATAAGGCGCCTTGAGACCCTCCTCCAGAACACGATACAACCCACGATCATACACAACATCTACGAAACCTAGGACAGAACCCAACTACGGAGATCCTTCAGGAACTTCATACACAGCAATACAATCCCCCCCAACACAGGACGTAGGGTATTACGTCATCTCGACGGCCCGAACCTGTTCAATCCTTGCGTCTTGTGTTACCATCGACTTCTGATCCTCGATCTGTCCCTCAACAAATCAACCACGTAGGCTACCCTGTGTGGACTGCCGGGTCCAATCATCCGACAGTTGTCCACTAACTTTTTGCAGGGATGAAGTGATGACTAAAGGATGGCGAGCGTAACTTCAACATTCAACAACTTTAGTCACATGGAAGAAATTTGCACAATGAAGCAAGATGAACAATGGACAAATCTTTTGGCACTCTTAAGCTCAAATCTTGCATTCGCTTGCAAGACTAAAGTTTGGGGAATTCGTCTGGGAAGTATCCAAAATACTCTGTGCACTTATTTTCCTTTGATCTCCTGCTTAGTTACCTTGAAAGATTTGTTTGCCATGAAAAAAATCCATAAAAATTTGCATAACTTAAAAACACCAAAAATATTTGAAGTCCAATAAAGGCTCATGGTTTTAAAACCATGGAGCTATTGTTTTGTTTCCATTGTGTGAAAATAAATGCAGGCAAAAGATCAAGTGTGGGGGTCTCTCGAGTTTACTAACGCACACATGATTCAGACCACCCACAACTACGCTGCACAACATCGCACAAGGCTATACAAGAAAGATCAAGGAGGAAGAGGCCCAGAAGGGGTCGGCCGACTCCCCCAGATCGGCCGACGTCCCTTTGGTATCTTTCGCCTCCATTTTCGTCCAAAGCGATGGTCTGCGCATCCTATCTCTCATCCTCTCTGATTCATGAGTTTAAATAATTCCAAATTTAAGATCATCACTAAAATTTAACTCAATGAATTTCGATGCTCTTTTGATATACATGTCCATCCTTGACTGGCTTGCATATTCTTTATTCCTTGCACATACACCTGTTGCTTGTGAACATATCTCTTTAGGAAAACATGTTTATCTAAGTGGTTGATTAACGAAATATGGTATGATGAAAGAAATCTTGCTCTTTCTGTATAAAGTACTTGGGATGTTTTTATTGCAAAAGTTTAAAATCAATAGCCTTGTATGTTGCTCACATTGAAAACCTTACACATATGCTGCTTGCTATTGCATTGAGTTTTGTCAAATTGTTGTGACCTTTGTAAGATGCTCTTCATGCTTTCTTGATCAAGATCACGTACATTCCACATACATATGCTAAACTTCTACACTGGAAGATTAGCAATAACCATCCATCCACCAAATAAATGCTCCATATGTCTTATGAATCTCTCTCCAAATATCCTCTGCAAAAGAGACATGGGCTATAGAAAAATATTTTGGACACATGAATGTCCAAAAGAAAAAAAAGAACAAAGAAAAAGAGAGAAAGAAAAAAAAGAAAAAAAGAGATAGCCATGTTCTCAAAATAAAGAGGAGAGAGATCATACAAAAAGGAGCTATCATAATT
Organism: Alloteropsis semialata; assembly: GCA_004135705.1. Lineage (NCBI taxonomy): Eukaryota > Viridiplantae > Streptophyta > Magnoliopsida > Poales > Poaceae > Alloteropsis > Alloteropsis semialata. The sequence continues at coordinate 32,875,024 of CM014275.1, forward strand.
TCCACATACATTCTCCATTCACACACATGCACAACTTGATTAGATTGTATGAATAGTTGTCTTCTTGGATCCGGTCTTTGGCTTTGCAATATTATGTGATACAAGTATGCCTCATATTTTCATTCCCTACCTGGAGCTCCACATAAGCCTTTTAGAAGTAGGATGAAATGAGGCAAAGTAATGCCTTGGTGAGGAAATATACACAATGTGCGATCTGAGAGAATCATTTGAGGAGCTAGGTAAGATTATGTTTTTAAAATTTATCGAAAACCCAAGCTACTTAACAGAAGAGTTGAGATGACTTGACTCAAGGCCATTCTATTCCTCAACCACCCAAGATGACATAATAGACACTTCAAAAATCACAAGTGCAGGTATGACCTGGAATAACTTATACGCTAGCATCATATCTTTTGGAATCATGTTCTACGCCTTAGTCATGAGCTTTACTCGAGGACGAACAAAGGCTAAGTGTGGGGGAGCTTGTTGACGGTCCTTAAATGCCAATTTTAACCGTCAACTCATGCAGAAAATATATCATATATAATCACCAAACATAGTGATAGGGTTTATTACTAACAATTTTCACAAGTGTTGGTGATTTGATTTGTCTGCAGGAAAATACCCAGGATAACACTGCAACTATGGTACAAAGACGAGCTTGAGAATGTGACCTAAATATAATGCTAAATGGAACTACATCATTGGGGAGAGCTCGTGGAGACGCAATTGAATATAATATTCATATTATTTGGAGAACGAGTGAAGAAGATATAAAATTACAACATATTATAAGGTGCTGATGTCATCATCAGCATCTCTGTTCATGTTCTGGGGCCCACCAGGCCGGGCCCACCCGGGTGGACCCAGCAGCCAGCGACGCCGCGGCACAAGGCGCGCACGCGGCGGTGTGGGTCAACGCCCAGGTAGAGCGCGTGTGAACCTGCAGCTAAACAGGGCCAAGCAGGGCCTACGTGGCCTGCAGGCCACGCAGCAGTGCGGCACAAGGCTGGCCTGCATGCATGCGTAGGGAAGTCAAGCGGGGCCCATGGAGCCCAGGACCTGCGCAGGGCCATTGGCCAAATGGCCTCAACGCCTTCACGCGGTCAACCCAAGGGAGCGTGGCGCAAGGCCATTGGCAGAACCGGCCTATCCTCAGATCAGCGGGCGGCAGAAAACCAGGGCCTGTCGACGTGGCACCACAGGATTCGCCCGCAAACCCATTCACACAGATCGAGGCCAGGCTATGGTCGTGATTTTCACGCGAGAAGCACAAGGCGCGCACGGGGTTTTTCTTCGCGCCTATTCTTCTGCCCCCGGATATTTCCAACGTCGGTAACCCAGGACACTTGGCACAAGGGGAGAATAGGGAGGAGAATATTCCCTAGGACCTAGGGAGGATCTCCACTCTCTCAAGACACTCCTCACACTATAAATAGAGACCCTCTCCTCACTCTCAACACACACCAAGAAGGAAGAGCTCTCTTTGCCTCAAATTCTAGTCTTAGTTAGTAGTGAAGTAGTCTTAGGAGTCGAGCTTCTACGGGCTTCCGAAAGAGTCTTGGTAAGCCTAGAGCTTAATTTATCTTGTATCTTTTGTTTACTTATAAGACTCTGAGCTTTAATGGAATTACTATCTTGCTTATGTTATTTGGCTTATTGCCTTATTTGTTCATCATATAAGTTGTATGTCTAGCACCTTAGTATAGCTGATGCATGTTATGGCAATGGCCCAATGCGCCGCAAGGTTGCTCTGTTTATCTGGACAATAAATAGAGTAGTTATTTCATATTACAAACGTGGTGTTTGGGGTATGAAATACCATTGGGGATACCCTACCCCACGTATTCAGAGGTAGCCCCCGGGTGGTGACAGCCCTGCTGGGCCTTTGTAATCCTCGCCGTTCGGGTTTGGGCATTTGCAGGCCTTTGTGATAAACATCGTGACAGTACCCTCAGGTGAGGGGATCTCACGACTCCTCGATTTGCCCTCTAACATGTGTCCCTTGCTGAGCTTGTATAGTGTACGCTTATAATGTATGTAACTCATAAGTAAGAAGTACATAGAATCCTTGGTTCTCTCTTAGGATCTTCATATTAACCAGACTTATATAACGAGCAATGAAACCTTCTGTGTGTCACACTACCCATCTATCAATGTTTACCCCTTGCTAGAGTTTGGTATATTAATAATGTTATGATTGAATACAATGGATAATTACTCTATTCAACCACCACCTTCCCTGTGGATTCGATACCCTGAATACTTCCGGGTGAAAGCTACAACGGTATCCATGCGCTTGCGGATTTATCTGCAACCGTAAGAAATACCCACAACTAAGACTAAGACTAAGCTTGTAGCAAAGGAGAGCTCTTCTTCTGGTGTGTGTTGAGTACGGCGCCCTTTGCAGGTATTTATAGCATCCATAGGCGATGGAGAATCAGCCAAAGGCGTTTGAGGCCGTTTGGCTGTGGGCCCAGATCGACCGAAGTGGGCACGTAGGCCGACCCTTGGATGCACCGCCTTGAACATTGCAAGGTTGAGATGGACTCCTGATGGCGGTTTACAGGTACTGGCCAGGGGAGGGGCAAAACGGCTGCAAGGCCAAGTCGGCCGACCTAGCCAGGTCGGCCGACCTGGCACCGCCGTCTTTCGGCCCCACTCTTCTCTGGTTGACTACCCTGTGGGTCCTTCTGACGGTTCCTGGTGGGTATACTCGTTTTGCGTGCATTTGAGTTGAGGTGTTGGCCCTTCAATCCATGGGAGTGACACGTGGCTCATCCCTCACCCTTGACTTCAACCGACCATTATTCAGCGTCCATGATCATCTCTTGGTGTGCTTCTTTGACCTGTGTGGAAGATGGGCTCGAACGGGGTTCAGGCCAGGTCGCCCGACCTAGCCAGGTTGGCCGACCTGGGCCTGTGCCCGTTTTCCTTCATCTTTTGTGCCAAGGTCCCTGTACTCAAATATATTCTATATATGCACGCGCAAACATTATTTGAATACAAATGTTTAAGTTATACTTTATCTTTATTAGTTTTCTGAGCCTATTGATGGTCGTATTTCCATTATAAGGACCGTCAACAACTCCCCCAAGCTTAGCCCTTTGCTTGTCCTGAGCAAAGACTAGAACTTTTAGGCTCAGTGGATCAGGAGTTGCTTTCTCATTACTCCTCAAAAGTACCAGTGGTTCAGCAAGATATTCTACCAAGAATTGAATAACCTGGTAAAATAAACTTCCCCTATTACCTTGGCCTTTAATGGGGCTTGTAGCTTCTCTTTGTCTTGGGCGGTTGATAGCCAGAACGACTTAGACCAAGCACCTTGCCTTCTACCTTGCTTGACAATCAAATCGGAGGTTTTGGAGTTTTTCAAAAAGGCAGAGTTCCTTAGGTAGTACTCTCAAGTCACTCAAGGTTTATTTCCTTACCAAGATCCTCTCTCAACTCTCATTTCACTCATTGAGGTGGATTTTGTGCTAGGAGAGTTTTTGTAGCTTACTCACACTGCACATATTGTAAAGTCAAAACTAGGATTCAAAAAGAAGTCATACTCTCAAACCAAGATGTGCACGTGTGTAGATGGCATGATAAATGATAGCTCCCTTTTTGTAGGTACCTCTTCCCTAAATAGAGTTGCTTTTAGAGACATGGTTATTATTTTTTTAACGAAGAGCCTTCATGTGGTGTCTCTTCTTTTTTTACATACTTGGACCTTTATGTGTCCATTTTTTTTTCATCAGCCCATGCCTCTTTTTGCAATAAAGTTGGGGAAGAGTACCATACTTTCTGTGGAGCTTTTATTTGGTGGATGGATGGATGTCATGCTTACTTCCAGAGTAGAAGTGTAACATGTATATGGTGGCGTGTGTGACCTTGGTTTTAAAAGCATGAAATAAGTCTCTAAGAATCACGATGACCTTGACAAAACTAAATGCAACAGCAAGTAGCTTTTGTAGGGGTTTAAACAATATGAACTTTGGTTGGAATTTGAATCACCATAAGGAACTCTTTATTTTATTCTTTTCAAAATAAAACTTCAATTATCAGGTCTTGCTTGGTATGATCTTAAGGTAACTCAAGTGTTATCACATCATAGCCAACAACAACCTAGACTAGAGCTTGCTTATGCTACCCACAAACAGACAAGATAACAGAACCGATCATGCTCAACCAACAAACTCAAAGCTTAGAAGAATAGCAGGTTGAAACATAGGTACAAGAGAGAAATAAGAGCAACTATTCATCATATCCAAAATAAAGACTTAAGCAAAAACTTATAGCATTAAGGGACTAACCTAGATAGATCTCATTTATTACTTTATTTTGAGAGAAAACTTTATTCATAAATACTTACTTGAACTTACCTGATTGGGGGTCCTCCCCAAGCTATTTTGTTGACACCGATGAACCTATCGGTGCAGGGCTCACGTTTTACATCATTGAGTGATGACGCCTCCTTTGTTGGATTTGCTTGAAGAAGCAGCATTTGATCCTAGAGATAAGGATACAGATGATTTAACTCGCCATACCTGTTTTACCTTCTTCTGGCGGTCAGTATCTTGTTTCGGTGCTTTCTTTGCCTGTGCTTTCGCACCTCGTATAGGCTTCTTGTTCTTTGCATGGTACCGAATGGGAAAGTCCTTCTTCCAGAACTTCTCCATGAACTTTATCAAGCTGTCCTTTTCCGGAGGTGTGACTTCTACCTCCTTGACATTCTGGCCATTCCTCCCATACTTTATCTTGAGGTAACTCAAGTCTTATCAAATCATAGCCAACAACAACCTAGACTAGAGCTTGCATATGCTACACACCGATAGACAAGATAACAGAAAAGATCATGCTCAACCAGCAAACTCAAAGGATGGGAGAATAGCAGGTTGAAACATAGGTACAAGAGAGAAATAAGAGTAACTATTCATCATATCCAAAGATAGAGATTTAAGCATAGACTCAAAATATTAAGGGACTAACTTAGATCGCTCTCATTTACTAACTTTATTCAAAAGAAAATTTTTATTAGTAATGCTTACCTTAACTTACCTGATTGGGGGTCCTCCCCCAAGCTTATTTTGTTGACACCGATGTACCTGTCGGCGCAGGACTCATTTTTTACGTCGTCGAGCGATGACGTCTCCGATGTATGATTCAACTTGATGACGCAGCATCTGACCCTGGAGATGAGGATACAGATGATTTAACCTGCCATACCTGTTTTACTTTTTTTGTCGGTCGACAGCTTGTTCCGGTGTTTTCTTCGCCTGTGCTTTCGCACCTCGTATAGGCTTCTTGTTCTTTGCATGATACCGGATGGGGAATTCCTTCTCTCAGAACTTTTCCATGAACTTGATCAATCTGTCTTTCTCTGGAGGTGTGACCTCCACTTCCTTGACGTCCTGACTGTTCCTCCCATATTTTATCTTGATCATGGAGCATTGCTCCACTTTTGGCCTGAAGTCAAACTTATCCTTCGTTCCATTAATGTGGAGCTGGATCTCTCCAGCATCCACATTAATGTGAGCATCTGCAGTGCTCAAGAAGGGTCACCATAGGATGAGCGACGAGTCATTGCTGACGTCCATGTCCAAGACCACGAAGTCAACAGGGACAAAGCAATCGTGGATGCGAACCGGAATGTCCTCGGCTTTGGCATGACGCTAACGCTTGCCCCCAAGTCACAGAGTGCGTGCTCGAAGCGCTAGGTCCCGATAGTGCAAGTGATGGTTGGACACCCTGAGTCCTTCTTCTTTTTCGAAACCTTGTTCAAGATGGTTTCACTGCACTCCTCAGTTGACTTTACGACCTCTGTACTTGGGAGTGGACTTTTGTTGTTCAGTATGTCCTTCAAGTACTTGGCGTAGGTCGGTACCTGCATAACATCCAATAGTGACACATGTATATTTAACTTTTGAATGACCTCCACGAACCTGGCGAATTGTTCATCTGCCGATGGCTTCTTTTGGCGTTGAGGGAAAGGCAGGACGTTGGTGTCGTAGAACTCGTGGGGCGCAGTCCTTCCTGCTAGTGCTAGCTCGGCTTCAGGCTCTTCTTCCTCTGTTGGAATCTCCTTCCGTGGTTCAGCTGTCCTCCCTGCATGGTTAGGTGGGACTGGATCCCAACTAGCCTTACTGCTCCTCGTAGAAACAGCCTTTACATTCTCAAAGGAAGAATCCGTTTGCCCGGGAATTCGTCCCTTGTCTCCAAAAGGAACAGCAGCGGCTAGCTGAGCTAATTGGGTTTCTAACATCTTATTAAAGCTCAGCTAGCTCTGGAAGGTGGAGGACAAACTTTCTATCTTAGAGTTTATGCCCTTCAGAGCCTTGTCATTAGCAGCAAGCCTTTTAGAAATAGATTCATTGATCTTGGCCTGACCAAGGACCAGATCTTTCAGATAGGGTTGTGATGAGGACATCAATACCAACAATACGTCCACACTGCCTACGCTTGTACCAAGTTCTGGTCCTATTACTCGTGCTCGTGCTCGCCAACTCAACAATCAAGTGAGTTCATTCTTGAGTTCATATTCAGATTATTTAGAACATGGAAACACGTGCACTCTTGTTTTGCTTAGGAACGATGGAGAGGACCAAAAGGGGAGAGGATTCGCGCAGGCAGGATTCGGGCTGCAGGACAGCACCAACTTGTGACGGATGCCACGACTTCATCTCGACTCCGTTTTGGATGTTCAAGTACTTCACGGAAAGCTGATAAAGTCTACTTTCCAATGGATCCGGCCTCATGGTGATATCTGTTCGGAGTCGGCCGCAGTCATCGTTTTACTGCAGAGTACTTTTCAGCCCATGGTGCTGAGTCACCTGATTTTGGCCCAATGGGCTATGTATCAAGTTGGGTCCATTAGGGACGCGTCTTAGGGTTGGAGCACGACCACAATACCCTTGTGGTCGTCCTCCCCACGTCATATACCCCTTAGCCGCCACCAGGAACACTCGGGTTTTGTTTAGTCGAAAGTTAGCCATTGCTACTTCCTTGTGAGAGCGCCGGTCGCCTCCTTGTCTACGGAACCCCACCATTATTGAGATTCAGTTTGTGACCATCAATTTTATCTCGCAAATTCAGTGCTTGTTTACTTGTTCTTGCTGGTGCTTCGATTGCTTGCAGGACGAGTGCCCTAGTGGCCGGTTGTCGCACCGCAGGATCACGGCAACCATTGGAGGTGGTGTATCGGTCGCTAAGGCGCAGCGTCCCTGGACGGTTGTAGTCGGGCCGTGAACGTCATCTTCTTCCACCAATCGAGTTATCTTTCACCTCTCATCGAAAGATCGTCCACCAAACCCTAGCGGGTTCATATCAGTTGGTAATCAGAGCAAGGTTTATCGGTGAGAGACTTCCAATCCATCGTTGTTTTTAATTTCCTATAGTACAGAAAAAGCCAAAAATATTAGTAGATTAGTTTCCCCTGCAATCCTATAGACACTTTTGAGCCTTACTAGTACTGCTTAGTTAGGGCTTGTTGAGTCTTCGGTTGCATCGGTTGTGTCGTGTTGCTGGTCTTAGTTTGGGTCAATTAGAGTTTCGAGTTCTTGTCACGTCCTGGTTTTCAACGCACACTACGATATTGTATCTCTGTTGGCCGAATCTGAGCACAGCTGTGTTCGACTTGGACTCGGCTAGCCACGCGCCTCCTTGTGCTAGGGTTGGCTGAAACCGAGTCCCACTTTGTGTTGCAATCCGAGTGGAAATCGGTGGAGAGTTGAATTCGGAATTGCATTGTTTCGCTGTATCACCAAGTATTGTTGCTGTTCTGTTGGGGCTTCATATATTCATGTAATCATGCAGCAAGTACCTCATATCCCATGCAGCAATTTCCCATATATACATAGGCTCGGCTCACTCTAGAGAGAGAGAGAGAGTGTGTGTGTGTGGTGAATTGCTCATTTGACATCTCTCTGTTTATATAATCAGTTTTGTGGTTCCCCTGAAAAAAAATAAAAAAAAGAAAAAGAAAAAGAAAAAGAAAAAAAAGAGACAAAAAAAGGGGCTGTTCTTTGCATTCTTTCTTTAGGTGGTGCGTTGTGCTTTCCCTTGTGTCTAGGCTCGCGTCTCTAGTACGGTCTAGGCTAGGACCAGCACATTACCACCGTTGAACGATTATTCAGCTTGCTTTTGTGACTAATGTGGTGCTAGTACTTTCCTTGTGCATAAATTTCAGCCCACCTACAGCTCCACATACTCCACTACAGCTTGACAGGTGTTGTTGCTGCGGTATCGATACACCTCTCTCCAAGGTTGCAGACTTGCTGGTTGCAGAGACCTCCTGTGAGCAGGGTAAGAATTGGTAAGAACTTGTGTAGCAGGGTGAGAGTGAGCGTCTTGCTGTAGCTACATCCTAATAGCTGTAGGACTTTTATTCCTTCACTTGTTTTTCTTGCTGTCTCTATTTGTCTAACCATGCCAGGATCAGAAGATGAAAGTGATGGGACCAAGAATGCTCTTCCACAGTCTCCTCGCATCAAGGGAATCATACAACACTTTGAAAAGTTGGTGAAGAAACATAATGAAGGAATTGATAATGACTTGTTGGTGACAAACGAGAAGATTGGACAACTGGAGACCACACAGATCGACGCCAACACCAAGCTTGCTGGGGTGGAGACGTCAGTGGCTCGTATGGACAAGAGTCTTGCTGCACTTTTGAGGCGATTTGATGATCTGTATGCTAAACAAGATGATGGCGATGGCAAGAAAGGTGATGAAGAAAGCAAGAAGGGTGAAAACAGCAAGAAGGATGAAGATGCCGAGGATAGTTGGGGCGACTATGTTGCTGATACTGAACAAGATGATGGAGACGCTCGTGATCGCAGACGACTACGTACGAACCATAGAGGTATGGGTCGTGGTCACCGCCGTGAGGTACATAATCATAATCCTAATGATGATGCTTTCCATAAGATTAAATTTAAGATACCTTCTTTTGATGGTAAATATGATCCTGATGCATACATTACTTGGGAGATTGTTGTTGATCAAAAGTTTAAATGTCATGAATTTCCTGAGAATACACGTGTTAGGGCTGCTACTAGTGAATTCACTGATTTTGCTTCTGTTTGGTGGATAGAGTATGGCAAGACAAATCTTAATAATATGCCACGAACTTGGGATGCCTTGAAACGGGTCATGCGGGCTAGATTTGTTCCTTCTTACTATGCACGTGATCTGTTAAATAAGTTGCAACAATTGAGACAGGGTACTAAAAGTGTAGAAGAGTATTATCAGGAATTGCAAATGGGTATGTTACGTTGTAAACTTCAGGAGAATGAAGATGCTGCTATGTCTAGATTTTTGGGTGGGTTAAACCGAGAAATTCAGGACATCGTTAATTATAAAGAGTACACTAACATAACCCAATTGTTTCATTTTGCTTGTCTTGCTGAAAGAGAAGTGCAGGGACGACGTGCTAGTGCCAAGGCTAATGTTTCTGCAGGTAAATCTACACCATGGCAGCAGCGGGCTACAACTTCTTTTACAGGGCGTGCACCCCCACCCACCCCTGCACCAAGTCAATCAGCACCTTCTCCATCAGGCGACAACAAGCGTGCTGCAGCTCCTGCGATTTCAGCAACCAAAACAGCACCAAAACCAGCCACAAGTGCGTCATCGGTTGCCTCCACGGGTAGGACAAGAGACGTTCAGTGCCACCGTTGCAAGGGCTATGGACATGTGCAGCGTGATTGCCCTACCACCCGCGTTTTGGTAGTTAAAGAAGATGGTGAGTATTCATCTGCTAGTGATTTTGATGAGGATACACTTGCTTTGCTTGCTACTGACCATGCAGGTAATGAGGAGCATCCAGAAGTTCATATTAGTGCAGATGATGGACAACACTATGAGAGTTTGATTGTGCAGCGTGTACTTAGTGCACAAATGGAGAAAGCGGAGCAAAATCAGCGACACACATTGTTTCAAACAAAGGGTGTCATTAAGGAGCGCTCGTGCCGCATGATTATTGATGGGGGTAGCTGCAACAACTTGGCTAGCAGCGACATGGTGGCGAAGCTTGCACTTACCACCAAACCACACCCGCATCCGTATCACATACAATGGTTAAATAGCAGTGGTAAGGTAAAGGTAACTAGACTGGTGCGAATTAATTTTGCTATTGGATCATACCATGATGTTGTTGAATGTGATGTTGTGCCTATGCAAGCTTGTCATATTCTGCTAGGTAGGCCATGGCAATTTGATAGGGATACTATGCATTATGGTAGATCAAATCAATATTCCTTGCTGCACCATGATAATAAAATTGTGTTACATCCTATGTCTCCTAAGGCCATTGTGCGTGATGATTTAGCTAAGGCTGCAAAAGCTAAAAATGAGAACAATAAAAATGACAAACCGGCTGATGATAATAAAAATGAGATAAGATTGAAAGGGCAATGTTTGCTTGCTACTAAATCTGATATTAATGAATTGATTGCTTCAACTTCTGTTGCTTATGCCCTGGTATGCAAAGATGCTTTGATTTCAGTCCACGAGATGCAGCATTCTTTGCCTTCTGCTGTTGCTAACATTTTGCAGGAATATTCGGATGTGTTTCCAAGTGAAATACCACCGGGGCTGCCACCACTTAGAGGGATAGAGCACCAGATTGACCTTATTCCAGGTGCTTCGCTGCCCAACCGTGCGCCATACAGGACTAATCCAGAGGAGACAAAAGAAATTCAGCGCCAAGTGCAAGAATTACTCAACAAAGGTTATGTGCGTGAGTCTCTTAGCCCTTGTGCTGTTCCGGTTATTTTAGTGCCTAAGAAAGATGGAACATGGCGTATGTGTGTTGATTGTAGAGCTATTAATAATATTACCATTCGATATCGACACCCTATTCCACGTTTAGATGATATGCTTGATGAATTGAGTGGTGTTGTTGTATTTTCCAAAGTGGATTTGCGTAGTGGGTACCACCAGATTCGTATGAAATTGGGAGATGAATGGAAAACTGCTTTCAAAACTAAGTTCGGTTTATATGAGTGGTTAGTCATGCCTTTTGGGTTAACTAATGCACCTAGTACTTTCATGAGATTGATGAACGAGGTTTTGCGTGCTTTCATTGGGAAATTTGTTGTTGTCTACTTTGATGATATATTGATTTACAGCAAATCCATGGATGAACATCTTGATCACTTACGTGCTGTGTTTAAAGCTTTACGAAATGCACGTTTATTTGGTAACCTTGAGAAGTGCACCTTTTGCACCGATCGAGTATGTTTTCTTGGCTATGTTGTTACTCCACAGGGAATTGAAGTTGATCAGGCCAAGGTGGAAGCAATACAGGGGTGGCCAGTACCAAAGACTGTCACTCAAGTGCGGAGTTTTCTAGGACTTGCTGGATTTTATTGCCGTTTTGTGAAGGATTTTAGCACTATTGCCACACCATTGAATGAGCTTACGAAGAAGGGCGTGCTTTTCTCTTGGAAGAAGTCACAAGAGGACGCCTTCAACATGCTAAAAGATAAGTTGACACATGCACCTTTTCTCCAACTTCCAGATTTTAATAAGACCTTTGAACTTGAATGTGATGCAAGTGGAATTGGGTTGGGAGGTGTTTTGTTACAAGAGGGAAAACCTGTTGCATATTTTAGTGAGAAATTAAATGGCCCGGTTCTGAACTATTCAACTTATGACAAGGAATTATATGCTCTTGTTCGAACATTAGAAACATGGCAGCATTACTTGTGGCCCAAAGAATTTGTTATTCATTCTGATCATGAATCTTTGAAGCATATTCGTAGTCAAGGTAAACTGAACCGTAGACATGCTAAATGGGTTGAATTCATTGAATCTTTTCCTTATGTCATTAAACACAAGAAAGGGAAAGAGAATGTTACTGCTGATGCTTTGTCTAGGAGATATGTTTTGCTAAATCAGCTTGATTACAAGATTTTTGGGTTAGAAATAATTAAAGACCAATATGTTCATGTTGCTGATTTTAAGGATGTGTTGGTGCAATGTAAAGATGGAAAACTTGGAACAAATTCGTCTTTAATGATGGGTTTGTGTTTAGAGCTAACAAGCTATGCATTCCAGCTAGCTCCGTTCGTTTGTTGTTGTTACAGGAAGCTCATGGCGGTGGCTTGATGGGACATTTTGGAGCAAAGAAGACGGAGGACATACTTGCTGGTCATTTCTTTTGGCCAAAGATGAGGAAAGATGTGGAGCGATTTGTTGCTCGCTGCACTACATGTCAAAAGGCTAAATCACGGTTGAATCCACACGGTTTGTACATGCCTTTACCCGTTCCTAGTGTTCCTTGGGAGGATATTTCTATGGATTTTGTGTTGGGATTGCCTCGAACTAGGAAGGGACATGATAGTGTTTTTGTGGTTGTTGATAGATTTTCTAAGATGGCACATTTCATACCATGTCATAAAACTGATGATGCTTCAAACATTGCTGATTTGTTCTTTCGAGAAATTATTCGTTTGCATGGTGTGCCAAACACAATTGTTCCTAATCGTGATGTTAAATTTCTTAGCTATTTTTGGAAGACTTTATGGGCTAAATTGGGGACTAAGCTGTTGTTTTCTACTACATGTCATCCCCAAACTGATGGTCAAACTGAAGTTGTGAATAGAACTTTGTCTACTATGTTAAGGGCTATTTTAAAGAAAAAACATTAAGATGTGGGAAGAATGTTTGCCTCATATTGAGTTTGCTTATAATCGTTCGCTGCATTCTACTACAAAGATGTGCCCTTTTCAGATTGTGTATGGATTGTTGCCTCGTGCTCCTATTGATTTGATGCCTATGCCGCCTTCTGAAAAATTAAATTTTGATGCTATGAAACGTGCTGAATTAATGTTAAAGCTGCATGAAACAACTAAAGAGAACATAGAACGCATGAATGCTAAGTATAAGTTTGCGGGTGATAAGGGGAGAAGGCAATTAATTTTTGAACCAGAAGATTTGGTTTGGTTGCACTTGAGAAAGGATCGGTTTCCTGAATTAAGAAAATCTAAATTGATGCCTAGAGCTGATGGACCTTTTAAAGTGTTAGAGAAAATTAATGATAATGCATATAAGCTTGATCTACCTGCAGCTTTTGGGGTTAGTCCCACGTTTAACATTGCAGATTTGAAGCCATATTTGGGAGAAGAAGATGAGCTTGAGTCGAGGACGACTCAAATGCAAGAAGGGGAGGATGATGAGGACATCAATACCAACAATACGTCCACACTGCCTACGCTTGTACCAAGTTCTGGTCCTATTACTCGTGCTCGTGCTCGCCAACTCAACAATCAAGTGAGTTCATTCTTGAGTTCATATTCAGATTATTTAGAACATGGAAACACGTGCACTCTTGTTTTGCTTAGGAACGATGGAGAGGACCAAAAGGGGAGAGGATTCGCGCAGGCAGGATTCGGGCTGCAGGACAGCACCAACTTGTGACGGATGCCACGACTTCATCTGGACTCCGTTTTGGATGTTCAAGTACTTCACGGAAAGCTGATAAAGTCTACTTTCCAATGGATCTGGCCTCATGGTCATATCTGTTCGGAGTCGGCCGCAATCATCGTTTTACTAAAGAGTACTTTTCAGCCCATGGTGCTGAGTCACCTGATTTTGGCCCAATGGGCTATGTATCAAGTTGGGTCCATTAGGGACGCGTCTTAGGGTTGGAGCACGACCACAATACCCTTGTGGTCGTCCTCCCCACGTCATATACCCCTTAGCCGCCACCAGGAACACTCGGGTTTTGTTTAGTCGAAAGTTAGCCATTGCTACTTCCTTGTGAGAGCGCCGGTCGCCTCCTTGTCTACGGAACCCCACCATTATTGAGATTCAGTTTGTGACCATCAATTTTATCTCGCAAATTCAGTGCTTGTTTACTTGTTCTTGCTGGTGCTTCGATTGCTTGCAGGACGAGTGCCCTAGTGGCCGGTTGTCGCACCGCAGGATCGCGGCAACCATTGGAGGTGGTGTATCGGTCGCTAAGGCGTAGCGTCCCTGGACGGTTGTAGTCGGGCCGTGAACGTCATCTTCTTCCACCAATCGAGTTATCTTTCACCTCTCATCGAAAGATCATCCACCAAACCCTAGCGGGTTCATATCAGGTTGGTTAGAGAAGGAGTTGTTGTTATTACCTCCTTGGTAGAACGGGCGTTGCTGATTCTAGTTCCCTGGAGGCCGGTACCCGTTGTTGCCATTTATGAACTGTACCTCCTCTTGCGTCTCGGGGCAGTTGTTCCCCGAGTGGCCGGTTTCTCCACAGACTTCACACGTCATGTGTGAGCCTAGTGGCCCTTCATTGTCGGCGCCCCCATCCTTGGTGTGGTTGTCGAGGCATTTCATGATGAGGTCCATCTTGGCGGCCAGCATGTCCACCTCCTTTACGGTGTGTATACCGCGCTTGCGCCCCTGAAGGCAGTCGTCATTCCAGGCTTGGTTTGACACCATCTTTTCAATGAGCAGCTTGGCGGCGGCCACATTCAAAGATAGGAATGCCTCTCTAGCAGCAGCGTCCATATGTTCATGGGTTGTCTGGGATAGCCCATGGTAGAAGTTCTGGAGTAGGAGCCATTCCTGCATACCGTGGTGTGGGCATGCCAGGACATAGTCCTGGAAACGATCCCACGCCTCTGATACAGTCTCTACGGACTCTTGCTGGAAGCTGGAAATTCTTCCCCGAAGGGCATTAGTTTTTCCAATGGGGAAGAACTTGGCCAGGAATGCGTTGGAGCATTTGGTCCACGTGTTCACCGCATCACGGTTAGAGCAGAACAATTGTTTGGCTCTACCCAAAAGTGAGAACGGGAACAAGCGGAGCCTAATTGCCTCTTGATCGACTCTTCAGATGGTGATGGTACTGCACACCTCCAGGAAGTGCTGTAGGTGGGCACTAGCATCTTCATTGGCCTTCCCACAGAAGGAGCTAGCCTGCACCATGTTGATCAGTGGGGCCTTGAGCTCAAAAGCGTGATCCCCCATAGCCACTTCCGGTCCTGTTGGGATCTGGGCAGCGGAAGGAGCGGAGTAGTCACGGATCGTCCTCTCGGCCATGTCTTCTTCTGGTTGGGGTGCTACGGGAACAGGTTGTTCTCTTTGGTTGGATGACTCTCCGATGACTGGCTCGGTCTCCGACAAGAACACCTGAGGGATTACGACACGAGAACGTACCCTCCTTCCTATGGTATTCGGGTTCTCGACGTAGTTGGATGGTAATTGGAAACCAGTCATACACTACCCTGTTTCACATCACAGAGAAATAGAGCAAAAGGATAAACCTGCTAGATTACTGGCAATTAATCATGCTGCATTAAATACATGAATTATCAAGACTCTTTAACCATTGCTTTCCCCAGCAATGGCGCCAAAAATGCTTGTTCTCATTTCTTAGCGTTACCACTAGATTCATGACGGCACAAGAGATGCCTCAATGTAAATCTAAACGTTACAGAGATTCTGCAAGCGCATAGAAGTACGTTGTAGAATTTCACCTAGGAGTATTCCATAGTATCGTTATTTGTTTATCCGCACGGAAAGCATTTAGTTAAAGAGAGGTGCTATCCAATGCATTTACTTACAACATTATTAATTTATCATAGCCTAGACAGGGGTAAATGATATGGAAGTGTAAGGGTTATGTGACACATAGAAGTTCATTGCTCATCATTAAGTAGTCTTAGTTAGTAATAGAACATTAGTAAAGATCATAAAGGGTTCATTAGCATCATACAAATGGAACTTGGATACACTACAATACCCTATACAAACTCATACAAGGGACATATGAAAGAGGACATATCGAGGTGTCCAGTGGTTCCCTCATCAAGGAACGACAGGAGGACGTCTTATCATAAAGGCCTTATATCATCTCCGGAACATGGAGGATTACAAAGGACGGAAAGGGCTGTCATAACCTGCCACCTACCTCTACTAATCCATGGGACAGCGACACCCTCAACAGTATTCCATAATCCAAACACCATGTTTGCAATATGAAATACAATAGAGCAACCATAAGGCACATTGAGCCAATGTCATAGCATACGTCAACTCGAATAAGGTGCAATACATAAGTAGTATATACTAAGTAAGTAAAGTACAATTGAGGTATACAACATAAGTATGAAGATACTTCCATGAAGCTCAGAGTATTACAAGTAAGTAAAGAGATACAAAAGTTGAACTCTAGAACTTACCAAGACTCCTCCGGAAGCCCTTCAGAAGCTCTACTACTAGAACTATCACTACTAAGACTAAGACTAAGCTTGTAGCAAAGGAGAGCTCTTCTTCTGGTGTGTGTTGAGTACAGCGCCCTTTGTAGGTATTTATAGCATCCATAGGCGGTGGAGAATCAGCCAGAGGCGGTTGAGGCCGTTTGGCTATGGGCCCTGGTCGGTCGACCCATGGATGCACCGCCTTGAACATTGCACGGTTGAGATGGACTCCTGATGGCGGTTTACAGGTACTGGTCAAGGGAGGGGTGAAACAGCCGCAGGGCCAAGTCGGCCGACCTAGCCAAGTCGGCCGACCTGGCACCGCCGCCTTTCGGCCCCACTCTTCTCTGGTTGACTGTCATGTGGGTCCTTATGACGGTTCCAGGTAGGTATACTCGTTTTGCGTGCATTTGAGTTGAGGTGTGGGCCCTTCAATCCATGGGAGTGACACATGGCTCATCCCTCACCCTTGACTTCAACCGACCATTATTTAGCATCCATGATCATCTCTTGGTGTGCTTCTTGACTTGAGTGGAAGATGGGCTCGAACGGGGTTTAGGCCAGGTCGCCCGACCTAGCCAGGTCGGCTGACCTGAGCCTGTGCCCGTTTTCATTCATCTTTTGCGCCAAGGTCCCTGTACTCAAATATATTCTATATATGGATGCACAAATATTATTTGAATACAAATGTCTAAGTTATGCTTTATCTTTATTAGTTTTTTGAGCCTATTGGCGGTCAAATTTCCGTTATAAGGAACATCAACAAGGAGATCGCAACAACAACAACGACCACAACAAAGGCAAGCATCCTGAAAACAGCAGCAAACGCGACTTCAATGACAAGAAGCGCAAACCTAAAGACTCAGTCAACGTTGCTGAGTGAGGACCCTCTCTCAAGAAGTTTGAGAAGCTCCTTGACAAGCAATGCCATTTCCATCCAAAGGACAAAAACTCTAGCAGGGAATCCCTCGGGCTCAAGAAGGCTTTCGGCACCGAAAGCACTTCCAAACCCGATGGGCCCGATAACATTGGAGGGAACAAGGGCGGCAAGGACACTGGCTATCAACAAGCCTACAAGGTAGTCAATGTCATCTTTGGAGGAATAGCGCAGACAGACTCGAAGCGCAAGCAAAAGCTGATCAATCATGAGATTGGGTGTATCGAACCTGCTATCCCCACCTTCCTGAAGTGATCAGAGGTCCCAATCAGCTTTTCCCGCGACGATCAGTGGACCAACATCAAGAACCTGGGGAGGTACCCTCTCGTACTAGACCCAGTGGTGGCAGGCGCTCAGCTCACAAGGACGTTAATCGACAGCGGAAGCGGACTTAACATCCTGTTCGCCAAGACCTTGAAGAAGATGGGCTTGGACATCTCCAACCTGCTCAAGCCCACCGATTCACCCTTCTATGGCATCGTCCCTGGCAACGCTGTCATACCACTCGGCCAGGTATCACTTCTAGTTACATTTGGTACCGAGGCTAACTACAGGACCGAGTACATTACATTCGAGGTCATCGACTTTGAATCATCATACCATGCCAACCTGGGGAGACCTGCTCTGGCAAAATTTATGGCAATTCTGCACTACGTCTACCTCGTTCTGAAGATACCAGGCCCTAAGGGGGTACTATCCCTAAGGGGCGACCTGAAGACCTCCTATGATTGCGACACCGAGGCAGTGATGATTGCCGCAAATTTGTAGCAACTGAGCCAGGCAGCAATCGTAGCCGCAATGGCGAAACCACTCGGTGAGGCGGAATTGGAAATTCCAACGAAAAAGCCAGCCACGTGAACCATGAAGCCCTCTCAAGAAGTCCCAATCAAGGCGATCGACCTAGGGACAGGAGACCCCTCCAAGATGGCGCTGATCGGTGCTGACCTATCCATAAAATAGGAAAGCTCGCTCACCAGCTTCTTACGGGACAACCACGACATCTTTGCATGGAAGCCTTCTGACATGCCGAGAGTCCCAAGGGAGCTGGTTGAGCACAAACTTAATGTCGATCCAGCCGCCAAACCGAAGAAACAACTCCTACGATGCTTCGCCCAGGACAAGAAAGAATCCATCCGGACAGAGCTGGCAAAGTTACTTGCAGACGGGTTCATCAAGGAGGTGTTTCATCTCGACTGGCTCGCTAATCCTGTCCTGGTGCAGAAGAAGAACAACAACGAGTGGAGGATGTGCATCGAATACACCGACTTGAACAAGCACTGCCCAAAGGATCCTTTCGGGCTGCCTCGCATTGATCAAGTGGTGGACTCAACAACCAGATGCTCATTACTCTGTTTCCTCGACTGCTACTCAGGTTGTCATCAAATTAGCCTACAAGAAGAAGACCAGATCAAGATGGCATTGATCACTCAGTTTGGCGCTTACTGCTATACAACGATGTCCTTCGGACTCAAGAATGCAGGAGCAACATATCAGCGTTGTAACACCACAATGTTAATAAAGGTCTTAATCCTTGATTTGGAAATTGTTATGTGGTCACTAAAGTGTAGAATGGACACTAATGGGGATTAAGGAAAAGAAAGAAAGAAATTAAAAGAGAAATGGTGATTTCCATGTTTAAGCTCTAAGGTTGAACCATGTGTTATAATTCAAGTTTGAATTTTCACATTTGTACCAAATGCCCATTCAAATTTTGGAGCAAGTGTTTGCATTTTCTTTTGGAATTAGGAGGGGGCATTTTGGTCATTTGAGTTTCAAGAAAAACAAAAGAAAAAGAAAAAGGTAGGAACATAATTAAGAGAAGGACAGAGGGAGAGCAGAGCGGTGGAGGTGGGCCGGGGCACCGCCGCGCCCTGCTCGCCGCCGAGGGTGTGCCCCGAGGCCACGCGCCGCGCAAGCTCAGCTCCAGTGCAGGCCTGGACCAGCAGGAGGTGGCCACTTGACTGGTTAAAGCGCCGAGTCCGTCGCTTTTCTTTGCCGCCGAGCTCGCCGCCAGTTCACCGTCGTTCTCTGATTCCACCGCTGCCTCGCCGTTTCACCTTTGCCGTCCAATCCCTCTCTGCTAAGTCTTTCCTTGATCATCCGCTCAAGCCCTCAAACACCATTCCTCTGTTTCAGTGGCCGTGCTCTGGCAATTCCGCCGAGCAGAGCCGCCACCGCCGTCATCTCTTCGAGGTCGCACGGTGAGCTCCTATCCCTGGGCCGTCTCGTTGTAGTCCGAGGGTAGGTTTGTGCTCAGGGGGTTCTTGCGCTGCTAGCCGTGGCATTTGTTGCCCAAGCTTGTGGCTGGGCTGGCCGGAACACCACCGCGCTGCCCGGGGCGCTACTCGCATCCGCCGCCACCACTCGGGTTAGGGCCATCTCAGTCCTCTAGGATCCCCGTGGGGGAGAGCAGCGCGTGTCCCTGTGTAGGTAGGAGCCCTTGGTGCTATGCGTTGCCGTGGGGAGTAGGCGCCTGGGCGGTTCTCGGCGCGTCGCCGCCGTGTTCTAGCCTAGCGCCGCCGCCGCTGTTGGATACTCGCTTAGGGTTGATGATGCCGAGTTTGGAGTTGGGGGTTAGGTGTGCGTGTGTGTGGAACGCGCAGCCGTGGGGTTTGGGGAGCCCCGGGCTTCGCCGCCGGCGATTGCCGTCGTGGGTCAGAGTCGCCGCGGCCGGGTTGGCTCTCACGCGCGCGGGCGTATCTCTGTCTCCGCGAGGAAGAAGAAAGAGCAGGGGACGGGCCCGCTTGTCAGCCAGAGGAGGGAGAGAAAGAGAGTTATGGGCCGGGCCCCACCTGTCGGTCAGTACAGGAGAGAGAGGGAGCACGGGTTGAAAAGGAAGAAAAGTCAGGGGTTTTTTTACAAAGTTGGTTAGGTTTTTAGGTTTTTATGGGTTTTATTTAATGCATTCAATCGGTTAAAAATGCATATCTTTTTGTAGGAGTCTCCAAAATTTATGAAATAAATTTTGGAGGAATAGTTGCATTTTTGTTTGTGCATTCATAGTTTGTAATCTAGGTTTTTGCATAGTTTTAGTAATTAGGTAGTAATAGTTTAATTTAGGGTTTTTGCTTTATTAGTAGATTTCAAAAGAATAGGTGGGGAAAGGGCTTCTAATTTAATTTTTGCATTCTTGCATCATGTCGTGTAGATCAAGATACGTTGCAGCCAGAGCTGGTAGAAGTTCCTGACGATGTTCAGGAGGGAGACGAGCTGGTGTTCGAGTCTGAAGCTGAAGCTGCACCACAAGCCTCTCCAGCCGCCGCACCAGTGATCAGTGAGCCAGGCAAGCCCCGGAGCATACCCATCCCAGTTTTAACTTGACTAGTTGTGTTTGAGCCTATGATTGTGCATGAGATTAGGAGTTGAGTGAATCCTATTTTGATACATATTCCATTCCTTGATTAGAGTGTCTTTGCCACCTTTTCAAAAGATAGATTTAAGTTGTTTAGATCTATACATAGTAGTAGGAGTCAAGTGCTATCCCGATCACCTGCACAATAGGTAGTGCTGGCTTAAGAGCTAAAACTTGTTTAGTAAGTCTTTGAAAGTGTTGGGTAGGACTTGTGTTTATGGAAAATGGTTATGTTGGACGCTTTGGTGAGTATAGGCTGGTCCTGCCCACTTGAAAAAAATATAGGTTTTGTTGTGGTCTGCCTGTGGTCAAGCTTTGAACGTACTGGGCACATACCGGTATAGGGAGTCAGGAAATTGATGTACTATTGTGGTACCAACGGTTGAACCGTGACTCACTGTGTCTGGCGAGGAACGTGGGCGGGGTCGTAGTCAGTAACCCACATGCCTTTGCCTGGGCACTGTGTAAGGATTGGGGATGCGACCCCGGGCTATGTGGGCACATTTTCAGGCAATGGTGGCCGTAGTGGGAAAAGTAGCTTTGTGTGGCCTTCCGGGGGCGCGCACCCGGCGTGTGTTCCAGGTTGTCCCCTGCAGGGTTGAAATCGATTCGAATCACCGAGCGTCACGGTTTTGATACATGCTTGATCCTAACAGATACTTAATGTATGTTTATCGACTGTTAAGCTCTCATACTTGTTTTATATCAGCTCTTCCTATTGTTTGGCAATTAGGGTAGTAGCTTAGTGAGCTTTATGTTGCAAGAGTCCGTTTATTTCTCTTTAACCGCAAAGCCTTGCATGCCCTTGATCTTCCTTTAGTATAGTCAGTCGGGTAAGTCTCGCTGAGTACTTTTGTACTCAGGGTTGGTTTGACCCCTGTTGCAGTTGAGCCTAAAGAGTAGATGCAGCTTCTGGAGCGGAGGTGGTCTTGAAGACGTAGATCATGTCTGGGCACGACATGATTTACTTAGCTAGTTTGTTTAATTATGACTTAAGAGCCATTTGTTGAACCTGGTATTAACTAGTTTGTAAGTTAAAACTAGCTACCGTGGTTGTACAACTCTTACTTATCCATGTTGTATATATGTGTTTGTGCAATAACTGTGATGTATCCTCTGGTGTTGGGATACTGAGTATGTGTGATGAGAAAGTTGAAAGTGGATGATTCGGGTAGTTTCGGGGACACACGACGAAACTCCGGACTTATGCTGACCCAGGTGTGTGACGTGTTCAGTGTCTAACACTACAGATCACACCTGAGTCAGTTTAAGTAGGACCGTTCCGCCACAAGCGTGCCTCGGACTCAAGAATGCAAGAGCAACATATCAACGTGCAATTCAGAGTTGTTTGAAGGCTCAGATTGGCCGCAGTGTTGAAGCCTACGTTGATGATCTCAAGCCTACGTTGATGATCTCATGGTCAAGACAAAGAACCCGAACAGTCTCATCGCCGACTTGTCCGAGACTTTCTCAAATCTCAAGGAGTTCCAATGGAAGCTCAATCCAACCAAGTGCGTGTTTAGCGTGCCCGCAGGCAAATTGTTGGGCTTTATAGTAAGCCACCATGGATTTGAGGCCAATCCCAAGAGGATTACTGCCATCACATCCATGAAGCCTCCCAAGTCTCTCAAAGACGTCCAGAAGCTGACTGGGTGTATGGCAGCCCTCAACAGATTCATCTCAAGACTCAGTGGTAGAGGATTTCCTTTCTTCAAGGTCCTCAAGAAGCAAAACAAGTTCGTATGGACTGCGGAAGCTGGTGCGGCATTTGAAGATCTCAAGAAATTCCTCCAGACACCACTAGTACTTACCGCACCAGCTGATCAGGAACCACTTCTCCTCTACATTGCAACCACAACCCATGTGGTGACCATTGCAATTTTAGTTGAGCGGGAGGAACCCGGCCATGTATTCAAAGTACAGCGGCTCGTTTACTTCATCAACGAGGTACTCACATAATCAAAAGTGCGCTACCCCCAGGTGAAGAAGCTGCTCTATGCTGTCTTGATCACATCTCGCAAGCTGCGCCACTACTTCGACGCTCACCGAGTTGTTGTAGTCACATCTTTCCCAATTTGGCGATATCCTCCATAATCGAGTCGCAACAGGGCGAATCTCCAAATGGGTGGTCGAGTTAGGTTCTCACACCATCGACTTCGTCCCATGCGCTGTGATCAAGTCTCAAGCCCTAGTAGATTTCGTCGCTGAGTGGACAGAGATACAACAAGCAACATCCGAAGAACCTCCAGAACACTAGATCTTGTACTTCGACGAGTCAATGAAGCTTGAAGGAGCTGGCGGAGGCGTTCTCTTCATATCTCCAAAGGGAGATCAACTCAACTACGTGCTCCAGATCCTCTGGAAAACTACCAATAATGAAGCCGAGTATGAAGCTCTACTGCACGGGCTACGCCTGGCTGCTTCCCTCAGAATCAAGCACATGGTGGTCTACGGCGACTCCCCGGTGGTCATCAACCAGGTCAACAAAGATTGGGACTGCACCAAGGAGAACATGGATGCATACTACATGGAGGTCCGCAAGCTCGAGAAACATTTCCATGGACTTGAGTTTCATCACGTCCATAGGGACAACAACATGGCTGCTAAAGCACTTTCTAAGCATAGTCCACACCGAGCTCAAGTACCGGGTGGCATTTTTGTCCAAGAGCTATAACAACCATCAATCAGGGAGCAGAAAGTACAGCCGACTACAACACCCCCTCATCAACAAGTCATGGTGATTACACCCAAGTGGTCGAAGCCCTTCGTCGAGTACATTCTACATCAGAAAGAACCCAAGGACAAGGCGGAACCAGAGCAAGTCATCAGACGAAGCAAGAACTACGTAGTAGTTGGCTCCACCTTATTCTGACACGGCGCATCCTCTGGTGTCTTGATGAAGTGTGTCCCTCTAGAAGTCGGACGGGAGTTCCTTGAAGAAATTCACGCGGGAATCTGCGGCAATTATGCAGCCCATCGCACGATCGTCGGCAAGGCCTTTCATTCTGGGTACTATTGGCCGTCCTCAGTGGCGGACGCAAAAGATGTCGTGAGGACTTGCCAGCCAGTTCTTTGCCCAGCAGGCCCACGTCCCTGCAATGGTTCTCAACACAATACGACCCTCTTGGCCCTTCGCTTGCTAGGGGCTGGATATGGTGGGACAACTCAAGAAAGCGCTAGGAGGATTCGAATATCTCTTTGTGGTAATCAACAAGTTCACCAAGTGGATTGAAGTCAAGCCGCTAGTCAAATCTACAGCACCAAAGGCGATCGAGTTCATCCAAGACATTGCTTACCACTTCGGCGTCTCGAATCGCATTATCATTGATCTTGGTTCCATATTCACAGGGGATGAGTTCTTTGTTTTTTGTGACAGTCTAGGAATCAAAGTTCACTACGCGTCGGTGGCACACCCCCGTGCCAATGGACAAGTTGAGAGAGCTAACGGCCTCATACTCCAAGGTCCGGAACCAAGGCTCTGCGAACCACTCAAGAAGTACGGTGGTAAGTGGGTGCAATAGCTGCCAGCTGTGGTCTGGGGGCTAAGAACTCAGCAAGTGGACAACTCGAGCGATAGAGCAATCGCCCTTCTTCCTGGTTTATGGCTCTGAGACAGTACTCCCGGTCGACATCAAGTACAATGCTCCAAGAATTGAAAACTAATCGAAGGAGGTAGCAGAGCAGAGCAGAAGATGTTGACATGCTAGAAGAAGCAAGGGTAGCCGCATTGATCAGAACAACAAAGTACATGCATGATCTAAGGAGGTACCATGATCAGAACGTTCAATCTAGATCGTTCAACATCGGTGATCTGGTTGTCCAAAGAATTCAAAGTTCAAAAGATCAACACAAGCTATCTTTACCTTGGGAAGGCCCGTTCATAGAATACTTATCAACTACAGCGGGAAGACGGAATAGACGTGCCCAATGCTTGGAATATCGAGCACTTGCAGCATTTTTATCCTTAAAAGTTTTTAGGAGTCTTTAAGAGTCAATAAAAGTCAGTCCTTTCAATGTACTGATGTCGGCTTTATGCCCAAAGTTAATAAAGTATCTATATTCCCTTGTCATCAAGCTTAGAATTCAGATACACATTTTATGCTACACTTGGTTCCTAAGTTACACATATAACAAATTTGATGGATTAGGCCAAGTTGTTTAAAGCAACTTAAACACGCTAACATTCATAAAATATCCAGAGAGTTCTTCTCTTTGGGGTTGTACTCGTCAGATATTTGTCCGGCAGACACCCCGCTTCGTGCGAAGATTGATCACGGTGATGAACAGAAAGACACGGGATTTTTATACTGGTTCGGGCCCTCGAGATCGAGTAATAACCCTACGTCCAGTTGCTGCTTGTATTATTTCGTCGAGTACAGATTACAATGCGTAACAAGTACCCTCGGGTGGATTGTCTAAAGCTACAGATCAATGGAATATAGACTTGGATCATACCCTCTACGCACAGGACCCCCGCTATTTATATCCAGAGAGACGTGCCTTACAAGACAAAACAGACCTAAACCTAGTAGGACTCGAACTGTCTTCGGGCTTCCCTTCTGCGATCAGGCCATCGTGTCTTGTTCGGAGTCTTGGTCGTCTTGGAGTCGGTAGTCGGCAATCCTCGTGGTCGGGTACCCTGGTATTATGGCCTCAACAGTAGCCCCCGAGCTTATCTTGTTCAGAAAAGGTTGATTGTTCAATAGCCTTCGGGTCTTTTTGCTCTTCGGGTGATTTTTGGATATGTTAATACCTCGTCAATCACTCTTGCAAGAGAGCCAGAAAAGTTCCCGAACTCTTGAATGTAGAAACCTGCATCTGAATGATAAGGTCAAAGAAAAATATCAGCCATAATAATAAAATAGAACTATTTCGTCTTGGAAAATGGAATGCCCCAGGAGTGATGTAACTGCTGCCCAGGGCATTTAAAAACCCACTCCGCACGTCTCCCGGGATTTTAGCAGCGCACGCGATACGGCTCTGCTCCGGCTCCTCGATTCTCGCGCGAAGCGTCGCACCCCTGAGTCTTTAAATATCGGATCTCCTGGATTGACATGTACTTGAACCTTCCATCCTAAGCCTTCTTCCTGCACTCGCCATGGGAAAGAAAAAACTTAGCAGCAAGTTCAAGCTTCCTCGTCTCCTCTTCGGAGACTCCCCTCGCAGCTCCGGCGAGCAACCGCCCGACAAGCTGGAGGACTCGCCGGCGACGACATCACCCTCCGCTCCTCCTCAGGCTCCGCTCCTGGCTCTCCCCTGGTACGGGGATGAGGGAGTCGAGGTCGAGCCACCCGAGGAGGAGGCTCCGGCGGTAGCGCCGCCATCTCCCGAGGCTGCTCCGTCAAGCATTGCCGCCGGGAAACGCCCTGCGTCTTCCTCCCCAGCCCCGGCATCTCCTATCTCCCTCTCCTCCGACGACGAGCCAGCACAAGGAGGGAGCGGAGTCCGGCTGAGGCCAGAGGCAGTGCACGCAGGCGCATCTTCGTCTTCTGCTCCGGTGGACACCAGCGGCGACGAGGAATTTGCCCGGCGCCTCTTCGTCTCCCTGAACCGCGACCTGATCGGGATTCCTGGAGACGGAGCGCTCGTGGATCTCGTCAGCGACTCTGAAGAAGAGAACACGATAGATGACGATCCATCGGAGAGCACACCATCACCCTGATCAGTTTGGTTGTCAATCATCAACCCAAGATCAGGGTGATTTAGTATTTTGATTTTAGGATAGCTATCAATCCATTGTGAAATGTTCCCTCTTTTGGATGTAATGAAGAAGTTTCACTTGATGGATGCATTTTGAATTCCTTGTGCTTTGAAAATTTATCTGTGTCAATCTGTTCTTGAAATTGCTCATCCAGAAACAAAGCTCCCGAACAAAATATTTCTTCCGACCAGACTAACTATCTTCAGTGTGTTCGGGAGATTTGACCCTGATCAGACATGATCGGGGCATTTCCTTGACTCACACCGATCGATTAGTCATTTAAAACTGATAACTTACCAAATAAGCTAACAGCCCTAAATGTATTAAATTGGACTTACACATTTTTCGAAACGACGCGTGCCGCAGAAAAAGGAAAGAACCTTTTTGACCCAACAGTCACTGCGGATTGCGCGGCTCAAGGGCAGGTTTTTCGGGGTTCGCGCTCCCTCGCAGAACCATAAAGCCCCCAAGCGCGGCCGCTTGAGATCTATTTGGGCTTTCGTCTTCCTTGCTCGCATCCGCAAAACATTCGCCATTTTCATCCGCTTTCTTCCCCCGTCCACCTGCTCCTTCAACCTTGCTAGCCTCCAGTCGCCATGGCATCCACGCACCAATCATCCTCCGGTACTGAGTCTACAGAGAACCAGAGCAGCGCCGCGGCCGGACGCGAACTCCGTAGCGGGAATACGATCCCCACCGCGGATGAGTATTGGTACACATCAACCACGACGGCCAAGCACCTGCAGAAGCTGGAAGACCTTGGATTGCTCCCTAGCACCGAACTTTTCCCTCGTCGACATGCCAAAGGTCAGACATATCCAACCCCCGACACTCTCGAGATGGTGGTGTTCTTGGAGTTCTTCTACTGTGGATTCGGGGTTTTTCCATCTGATTTCTTCCACAGCGTCTGCGAGCACTACCAGATAGAGCTTGTGCACCTTAAGCCCGGCGCTTTGACAATGCTTAGCGTCTTTGCCTTTCTGTGCGAAGCCTGGTTAGGGATTAAGCCTTCGCTGTTGCTGTGGAGATATTTTTACAGTCCTTCATATTACAAGAACCAAATGATGCTCGGGTCCATCGGGTTTTCCTTGAGAAATCGGGAGATGTACATCCCCTTCCCAGTTAAAGATTGCTGGAAAGGATACGAACGTCACTGGTTTTACATCACCCTTCCCCAAGCCTCACTGGCAAAAGGGAAGTATCTGATGCCCCATCTCAAGGATTCGGTCAAAGCTCTGCCAAGAATTACCCCGGAGATGCAGAAGCATATTGATCGGATCTTGAAACTCCGTGATGCGGGTCTAACGGCAGTTCATGTAGCGGAAATCTTCATTAGATGGAGATTTATCCCACTTATGAATCGCGACCGCTACGCTTGGACATTTACAGGTCACAAG
>CM014275.1:32902833-32940355 GCA_004135705.1 Alloteropsis semialata
TTAAGGTTAACCTCCGACGGCCGAGTAAGAACTTTGACAATCTTTGACTATGTATGAACATTCTTCTTCAATATTGTTTTCACTGTATTTGATTGTTCGGGAATTCAGGCACCCCGATCCCACAGCTTCTCCTCCTGTCAGGCCATCTGCCAGAGAGAAAACTCCCGAGCCAGAGCCGAGAGCACAACCTGACAGCTCAGAGAGGACTGCGGAGATTATGAGACCCATCCCGATGCCCCTGGACCCCATCATGAGCGCGCTTTCGGAGCAATGGCGTTCGCTAGACGCTCGTGCCTCTGCTGCTGAAGCGTCTG
Organism: Alloteropsis semialata; assembly: GCA_004135705.1. Taxonomy (NCBI): domain Eukaryota; kingdom Viridiplantae; phylum Streptophyta; class Magnoliopsida; order Poales; family Poaceae; genus Alloteropsis; species Alloteropsis semialata. Next base: position 32,903,148 of record CM014275.1, read on the forward strand.
TGATCAGACTGGGAGCCCAGGTGACTGTTCTCCAGTCCGAGAAAGAAGGTACAGGCTTTAAATCTTATGCCTTGCTTATTGAATTTTTATCCTCAAACTTTTGTTCTTATGCTGCCTTTGACCCTGTAGCTGACTCCAAGAGCATTGAGGTGCTCAAAGAGAAGAACTCGGATCTTGAAGGAAGACTGGCTGACCTGACCGCGCGTCTTGAAGCATCAGAAAAGCGCAGTTCGTCCCTGGAGTCCAGGCTGATGGAAGGTGCCTGCGTTGCTGCAACTCACACCATCGGGGCTTTGAAGAGCCATCTCCCTGATCTGGACGTTTCTCTGCTCTCCAAAGGCTTCAAGTGCTCGGCGTCAGAAGCTGAGGTAATTGTTTGATAGTCTTACCCCAGTGGTGGAACCATTTGTCAGAAAACTTGGTCTCCATCTGAGTGATTCGGAGGAATCACCCTGAACACTTGTGCAGAATTCCTGTAAGAGGGCAAAACTTATACAGTTTAGAATGCGGTTAAATTTTGCTAAACATATGCTTGCATGTTTTGTGCGTAAATCTTAGAGCTTGATCGGTATTTTCATGGATCTTTTTAACTGATAGCTTTGTCATAGCCAAAAAGTCCCGTTACCATAAGCTATTTTGGAATTGTTTAGTTGCTGAGACGCGGGCGGCCTTCTGAACTGTGTAATTCCTTGTAGTCATGGTGTTCGGTAATTTTAGCGTCTGCCTAGCTTTTTTGAATTAAAAAGTTCGTTTCTTGCATGGTAGTAGTACCGTAGTAGCCCCCGGACTCTTTTACAGTCATGCTGGCATGCTGAAAAAGAGTCTAGAAGTACAAACTGCAAGAAACTTCCCGATCAAATGGGGAGCCCCCGAGCGTATAGCTCGGGATGCATAGAATAGGTCTGAAAAGAAAATTTTCAGCATGGTAGTCCCCGGCTCTTTGTTAGTGTATGTAATATGATAACAAAGAGTAGAAACAGAATAGAAAAATAGAAAACCCAGCCCCCGAGCATAAAAGCGAGGGTGAGTAGGGTATATAGAACTTATCTTTTTTTTTTGTTGGCGCTGTAGGCGACGCAGACGACGGTTTATACCTGCCAAACCTGATGGTTGGTCTAGAACTGTGCACGATCTTCATTGTTTAAGCGTAGAACCTGCGTAGTTGATCCATATTCCACGTGTTTGGCAGTACATCCCCATCTATCTCTGCGATCCTGTAGGCTCCTGGTCGGGCGATATCTACTACAATGTACGGTCCTTGCCATGGAGAGGACAATTTATTTTTGTCCTTGGTGCGTTGATCTAGTTTGAGCACCATGTCCCCAATGCATAGGCTTCGTTGTCGAACATTAGCATCGTAGTACTGTCGCAATTTTTGCTGATACTGGGCTACTCTAAAAGCAGCCGCGTCGCGAGCCTCCTCCAGGAGGATTAGCTCATCAGTACGTCTATCAGGCTCTTCAGTTTCTGAAAACATTGCCACGCGAGGGCTTGTAGTCGGATGTCGGATGGTAGAATCGCCTCTGCTCCATACACCAAGAAGAAAGGTGTTTCGCCTGTTGCCCGATTCATAGTGGTCCTCATTGACCAGAGTACTGTCGGGACTTCATGAATCCAGCGCTTGTCGTAAGCTTGCAATCTGTTAAAAATCCTCTTCTTGATGCCCTGGAGCACGATGCCATTGGCACTTTCTACTTGCCCGTTTGTCTTCGGGTGGTTTACCGATGACCGATCATGCTTGATCCCGTGGTCGTAGCAAAAATCATAAAACTTTTTACTTTAAACTGTGTTCCATTATCAGAGATTATCCTGTTCGGGACACCGAATCGTACGACAATGCTCCGTAGGAATTTGACAGCGGCCTCTTTAGTGATTTTCTGAACAGGTTCGGCTTCAACCCATTTCGTAAATGTGTCAATGCCAACGAACAGAAATCTGTATCCCCCGACAGCCCTTGGAAAGGGCCCGAGGATGTCTATACCCCATGTGGCAAAGGGCCATGATAAGGGTATAGTATTTAAAGCTTGCGCAGGTTTAGTCTGTTTTCGTGTGAAGAATTGACATGCCTCACACTTTTTCACTAAATCGCTTGCGTCTTGAAGAGCTGTAGGCCAGTAGAAGCTCTGTCGAAATGCTTTCCCTGTTAGATATCGGGGAGAAGCATGTGATCCACAGATTCCTCCGTGGATGTCGTGGAGCAAACTAATGCCCTCGGTCCGTGTGATACATTTGAGGAGCATTCCATTGCGGGTTAGCTTGTATAATCGCCCGTCAACCAATTGATAGTTCTTGGCTTTACGATGGATTTTCTCCAATGTAGCATCATCGTCCGGAATAGCTTGGTTTGTGAGGTACGCCCGGATTGGATCCATCCAGTTCTCCTCGTTTCCAACTAGAGCGGCAGCTCGGGCCGTACCGACCAACATAGACTCCTTGACGGATTCGTTGGTTGTAGAAACTGATCCCTTGGCGGGTTCAGTTTTTAGGTTCGGTAATGAAACCGACACAGATGGTTTAGTAAGAACTTCAAGTAACACGTTACCTGGGAGCCGTGTGTGCTCTGCAGCTGCCTTTGCCAGCTTATCTGCGTCGCCATTGAATTCCCTCTTCACGTGCTGTACTTCAAGCCCATCAAATTTGCTCTCCATCCGCCTATATGCTTCCAAGTATTTGGCCATGACCTCGTTCCGCGCACTGTACTCTTTCATGACTTGCTTTGCAGCTAACTCGGAATCCCCTTTCACGAGCAGCCTTCTGACACCAAGAGATGCAGCTATGCGAAGACCTGTCAACAGTCCTTCATACTCGGCAACATTGTTAGTAGGAGTTGGATCAACAAAATTGATTTGCAAAGCATACCTAATGACGTCATTTTGTGGTGAGATCAGGACCACCCCAGCCCCCGCGCCTGCTCTGCAAAATGCTCCGTCATAGAACATTGTCCAGTGTTCGGGATTTTGGGCAGCTTCTTCAGGTTCGGGGTTAGTCCATTCCGCGATGAAATCTGCCAGAGCCTGCGATTTGATGGCAGTTCTGGGTACGAATTCAACGTCGTAAGCCCCCAGCTCCACAGACCATTGTGCGATCCTACCCACGGCATCTCGATTATGTAAAATGTTCCCTCGTTTTGGCATCGTGTAGCACCTCGCTTACGAAGTAAACGGGATGTTGTGTTGTAGACTTTTCTGTTGGTCTCTCGACCACCAAAACAGTGCTAACAACAGTCGGTGTCGCTGCTACGTACAACAGCATCTCTTCTTGTGGCTTTGGCGGGACCAGTACGGGCATTTTCCGTAGGTACTGTTTGAACGCCTGGAACGCCTCTTCTGCTTCTGCCGACCACTCAAAACGATCAGTTTTACGTAGCAATTTGTAAAATGGCATACCTCGTTCGCCTGACTTGGACACGAATCGACTTAGGGACGCCATCATTCCTGCCAACTTCTGGACCTCGTGGCGGCTGCGTGGAGACTTCATGTCGTCGAGTGCCCTGATCTTATGCGGATTTGCCTCTATACCTCGTTGGGAAACAAGGTAACCGAGGAGCTTACCCGATGATACACCAAAGGTGCATTTGGCGGGGTTGAGCATCATCCTGTTTTTACGCAAGTTGTTGAATGTTTCGGTTAAATCAGCGATTAAATCGCCCTTTAACTTACTTTTCACAACAATGTCATCTATGTATGCCTCCACATTACGGCCGATTTGGCCTTCAAGAACAATGTGAACACATTTTTGATAAGTGCAACCTGCGTTTTTCAGACCAAAAGGCATCTTTATATAGCAATAAACACCGAAGGGAGTTACAAATGCAGTTTTTCTCCTCATCGTCAATGCACATGCTGATTTGGTGATACCCCGAATAGGCATCTAGAAAACAAAGCAATTCGCATCCAGAGGTTGAATCTACAATTTGATCTATCCTAGGTAATGGGTACTCATCCTTCGGGCAAGCTTTATTCAGATCTGTGTAGTCCACGCACATCCTCCACGTTCCGTTGGGCTTCTTGACCATGACTGGGTTCGCCAGCCACTCCGGGAAAGGGACCTCTCGAACGAAGCCGGCTTTGAGTAGCCGGTTGATTTCTTCGTTAATGGCGTCTCGCTTCTCCGGGGTATATCTCCTTTGCTTTTGCTTGACTGGTCGGACGCCAGCTCGTATGCCAAGCTTGTGCTCGATTACCTCCCTGGGGATCCCGGGCATGTCAGATGGTTCCCAAGCGAACACATCTGCGTTTGCCCGGAGGAAGGCAATGAGCTCGAGTTCCTATTTGTCACCCAGGCCAAGGCCCACCTGGGTGGTCTTGGTCGGGTCTGCCTCATCAAGAACTACTGCCTTCGTGCCTGGCTCGGGGCGTCTGGCAGGTGGCTCGACTGGTGAGGCGTTGGCCGGCGACTCGCCAGCTGCTTGTGGCGGCGTCCCCCTGAGTGGGGTCTGGTCCACCACGGTTTGCCCTTCAGCGGGACGGTTGTCAGCTCCCTGTCCGCCGACGAGCTCCTGTTCGGGTACTTCTTTCCCCTTGGCCCTTGATCGGTCTTCAGCTGCTCGGGAGGTTTCAGCCAATGCGCCCTTGGCGGCAGCCTTGGGCTGGCTTTTTGTCTTTTTCTTGGCAGGTTCGGCAGCCTTGGCTGGTTCCTGCTCGTCCCCCTTGATCATGTCCAGGGTCTTCATGTCGCACTGGACCGCGCCTCTGCGATCGCCGCTGACGGTGATCGGACCCAACGGCCCCGGGACCTTGATCATGGAATACGCAAAGTGAGCGACCGCCATGAATTTCTTCAGGAACGGTCGGCCCAAAATGCAGTTGTAGGCCGACGTGATGTCAGCCACCTCGAAGGTGAGGAACTCTGATCGGATATTTTTGCCCTCTACGAGGGTCACCTGCAGATCGATCCTCCCCAAGGGAAAGGCTTGAATGCCGGGTATGACCCCATAGAAAGGCTTCTCCACGGGGGACAAGGACCTTCTTGGGATCCCAAGTTCGTCAAAAGCATTGACAAACAGGAGGTTGAGGGCGCTCCCACTGTCGATCAGAGTTCGCCCGATCTTGCGGGGCCCGATCCATGGCTTGATGCACAGTGGGAGTAGCGGCCCGTCGTAAAGTGTCTCGGGGTGGTCCCTTTGATCGAATGTGATCGGGATATCTGACCACCTCAAGAGTTGCTTGCAGGGCTCGGCGCTGTTTATCTGCCTCTCGACCATCTTGAGCTGGGATTTGGAGGTTCGGGTTGAACAGCCACCGAAAATCGTAGCGACCTCTAGATCTTCAGGGAGATCTAGATCATCATCACAATCCATGTAGTTTGCTGCGCGAGGGTTGTGAGCTGCTTGATCGCGTGGAGCCCCCTGCCTCTGGCTCTCCTCCTCCTGCTTCTGCTTCTTGTACACCGTGCAATCCACGAAGTGATGCTTCGTGGATCGGTGAATCGGGCAGTACATCGGGAGGTTCTCCGGTTTGCCTTGACGCCTGTACGGGGGCTTGTTGTCGACGGCCATGACTTCGTCACCCTCGGTCTTGCGCTTCTTATTCTTGTGTTTATTTTTCTTCTTGCCCTCCCCGGCTGGATGGCTTTGTTTGGGCTTTCCGTGAACCCGTGCTCGGGCGTCCGCCATCTTGGCGGTTTCTTCCAGGATCCCGTACAGCTCTGCCACCGTCTTCGGGTTCTTCTTGGCAAGTTCCTCCGCCGTTCGCTCGTCTTTGCAACCTTGATTGAAGGCCACAATCACCCGATCATCCACCATGTCGGGGATGGTGTTACGGGTGTCGCTGAACCTGCGGATGTAGTCCCGGAGGGATTCTCCAGGCTTCTGCACACAGTTGAGCAGATCTCCCTCGTGTCCGGGGCGTTTATAGGTGCCTTGGAAGTTGGCTTCAAACGTCTCCCGGAGATGAGTCCATGACTTGATGCTTGCTTCGGGCAGGTTCATGAGCCACGTACGGGCTGATCCCTGCAGAGCAGTCGGCAAGTAGTTGGCTTTGACGTAGTCGTCACCTCCGGTGGCATCGATGATCGTGGAGTAGATCTGAATCCACTCGCGAGGGTTGGTTGTTCCGTCATACTTCTCGATGCTAGTGGGACGAAACTTTTCGGGCCACCTGACCTTGCGCAGGGCTGGGGAGTACGCAAGGCATCCCCCCATGCCTGGTCGGGAGTCACGTGGCGGTGAATCTTGATGGGACCGATAGTAACCCTCACGCGCTCGGTAATCTCGATTGTGATTGAGAGTTTCCCGAGCGTCGCGAGTGCGTCGATTGCGCTCGAGTTGTGGCCTCATGTCGCGCCCCTCGTGTGGGCGATAGTATGGTCGTCCGTTGACAGATCGGGACCGAACCGGCTGTGGCTCGCGTGGTCTGTTTGACGGAGCTGGTGGCGCGGCAGCGGCGGCTTCGATGCGCTCTTTGGCCTTGTCTGCTGCTTCCCGAGCCTTCTTGGCTATGGTGGCCATCGGAGTCCCTTCGGCCATAGCTTCCATGGTCTCCAAGAGGGTTCGGATCTGCAAATTGTCCTGTTCGACGGCCCGGAAATCGTTGTTGAGATCTCGGGGAGCCAACGAGGATGCAACCTGCTGTGTACGGGTTTTAGCCGTTTGAAGTGTCGGTGCGTTGCTCAAACGCGGAGGAGGCACGGGTCGACGCGAGCTAGACGACTCGGCAACGGCCTCTGTCCCGTTTGCGTTTAGCACATGGATGCGGCGGTCTTCAGATTGTTCTGACCCATTGCTAGATCCACTGTAGTCGAGATCCAACTGCGCAGTGCGATCTGCAATGTCTTCAGGAGTTGGCTCCGTGAAGGTGGCGAAGACTTCCCGACCGGCGCATGTGAGATCGGGATCGTGGATCCCTGTCAACTTGAGCTCGTAGTCGCCTTGGTGCTCGAACACGAGGTCTCCGAAGCGGATCTCCCGTGCAGGCACTAGATGGCGGTGAGCGTAGAGATCGGAAGCGGAAGCAGAACTCCCGATCGCTCCCGACTTGACGGAACTGGGCATGTAGGGCATCGAGGAACTCGACGCGTCGGCGAACCAGATTTCGTTGACGATCGGCATGATCTTTCTTCACGCAAGGGCCCCTACCTGGCGCGCCTCTGTCGAGGTTGTACTCGTCAGATATTTGTCCGGCAGACACCCCGCTTCGTGCGAAGATTGATCACAGTGATGAACAGAAAGACACGGGATTTTTATACTGGTTCGGGCCCTCGAGATCGAGTAATAACCCTACGTCCAGTTGCTGCTTGTATTATTTCGTCGAGTACAGATTACAATGCGTAACAAGTACCCTCGGGTGATTGTCTAAAGCTACAAATCAATGGAACATAGACTTGGATCATACCCTCTACGCACAGGACCCCCGCTATTTATATCCAGAGAGACGTGCCTTACAAGACAAAACAGACCTAAACCTAGTAGGACTCGAACTGTCTTCGGGCTTCCCTTCTGCGATCAGGCCATCGTGTCTTGTTCGGAGTCTTGGTCGTCTTGGAGTCGGTAGTCGGCAATCCTCGTGGTCGGGTACCCTGGTATTATGGCCTCAACATAATGCCATCAACTTTCTATTTCCACACAGAGAGATCGGGCGCCACAAATGCAGATTACAAGTACTACTATCATAAAGACACAAGTATTTACATCTCATACAAGGTTCATTACACAGGTTACTTTTACACAATAAAAGAAACTAGAACTTAAGGTGAGATACAATTTTCTCTGCCGTGTCCTTCTCTTCCTCCAGATAAGAGTTGAACATGTCCCGAGTACAGGCTGGGTTCACCCTACCCTCTGTAATGCTCAAAATCTGGGCAGGCCACCAGGATCGGACTTTGCCGGGTACTTGCTTAGTGCAAGAATAGGCTATCTTCTAACAATAGGAATGAACCTGCCCAGGAGCAGCTCTAAGATGGTCAATTAAGGGAGGAGATGGCCCCCCTGCAAGTACTCGAGATACCAAATCCACCAGCGGCAAGGCAGCTTCCTTCAGGGTTCCAAGCTCCGCTCTAAGATTATTGATTTCTTCTTCTTGGCTGCGGATCTTGGCCATGTCCTGGATAAGCTGAGCATCAACATCTTTTAGCTTCCTCTGCTCTTCCGCAAGATCGGCCATGCAGTCTTGCTCCCGCTGTTTTGCTTGGTTTGCCCTCTCTTGCCCCTATAGAAGAGATTCTTCATATCGGTGGCTTTGGCCCCAAGTGACGGACCAAGATCCATGGGAGTCCTTATGGGCTATAGGCTCACGAGGAGATTGGGCCACCAACTCTGATAGATACAAGGAAGAGACGTACAGGTTAAGGAAACTAGTCGGCTACTAGGAAACAACCCGGCCTATTCATGTTAGGACTCTGTTGGCGGATTGGCCTGCCAAGAAAATGCCTCCATCCGTTTACTTTGCCTTTGAGATCCAGGCATTTGCCTTCGCTACAAATAACCGAAAGGCTATTGCCTTCGCAAAATGATCAGACACTGAGAGGCGATCCGCCACCTTTGCAACTAAAGCTCGTCCAGAGTAGATGCGAAGGCAATTCACAGATATTACCTGTATATGCGCGGTCTATCTTGTTATACAGGCTCAAGACAGGCTCGGGTGATGGCACGACGGCTTTTCCTCTCTGAGCAGGAGAAGATGTCTCGTGACCGAAGGCGCTCCGTGTGGTGAAGGCGACAAAGGTCACTGGAGGCATGGTGAAGGCAGCGTGCACGGGTCTTAGCCGAGTCAAAGGCAGAGTTACTGGTCTACGCATTCACATTGAGACATGTAAATGTACATTTATGCCCCTGGATAGCTTGAGTTGTATAGTCTAGATGATGATGCCTGATTTCCAGGGGCATAGGTGGAATGTAAAATATGCCTCTTGACCTCCCTATAAAAAGGGACCCCTCACCAACGTGTAAAGGGCTGATTCCGGAGAATACTGTTGATGAGTAATATATTGTTGCTTGTCTCTGTTTCTCTGTCTTAGTTATTGTTTGGGCTCATTGGCTTCGGCTATATCCCAACAATTGGCGCCCACCGTCTGTGCTGCGCACGAAATAAATCCACGAACACCACCATGCCACCAAGAAGAGTAGCAACGAAACCACCCACCACCACCGAAGACACAACCCCAACCGGCGAAGCCGACGCCCAAACCATAATTCCACCAACCACCTTACCACCCATAACCGAAGCCGTCATTAAAGAACCGGAAGTTGATGAGGACACACTCACCACCGAAGACAAGCTGCGCAGAATGGAGGAAAGGCTCCGCCTTCGCCGTCTGGAGTAGCAGAGAGAGCTCGAGGCTGCCCAACTTGAGCTACAGCAGCAAATGCAAGAAGAAGAAGGAGAGCAACAATACCAGTTGCTGCAAGTCAGGAAGCAGTTGGAAGAGCTGAGGCAGGCGAAGCAAAGAAGATTGAACTCCACAAGCTCCAGAGCCGTAAAGCTCCGAGAAGAGCTCGAGAAAGCCAAGAAGCAAGTTGCTGAGGTCCAAGCAGAACTCAACGAGCCAATTGCCTTCACCAATGCCGGAGCAAACCATGTTTCCACATCGGAAACCGGCTTCCAAATGCTGCACACTCGTATCATTGATCATACTTGCCCTCTATCAGAAAGTCTGTAATTGGCAAGATGGCCGCCTTCGTACAAACCCATCACTTTACCAAGGTACAATGGCCTCACCGATCCCAAACAATTTCTCATGAGTTATGAGGCTACAATAGCTTCGGCAGGAGGAGATGATGTAGTGCTAGCAAAGTCTTTCATCATCGTATGCGATGGCACTGCAACGAACTGGTACATCAAGCTTCCAGGGTTATCTATCAGCAGCTGGTATGATCTGAAAAGAGAGCTGATCAAGAATTACAGCATAATGGGAGACCAAGCACTCTCATACGCAGAGCTAACTCTACATCAACAGCCGAAGGAATCTTTGGAAGACTACTTTCGCAGGTTTGTGGGACTGCGATCTCAAGCTCCTCACATTCCTGATGAAGCCGCCAACTTTGCAGCTATTCAGGGGCTTCGGCCGGGACCATTCGTGCAGCATATTGCAAGGGAAACACCAGCAATCCTTGGAGATCTATATGAGGAGTTCAAAAAATATTGTCGATCCGACAATGACAACCGAAGGCGAATTGCCAGAGAAGCCATCATGAAAAGCCAGTATGACTCCCAAAACAAGCAGCACCACTACAACCAAAACCACTACCAAAATTACCCATCTCAAACCATCATGAGCGTGGAGAGTCCACCTTCGTTCCAAGAGAACAAACCAAACTACCCAGAAAGCCAATACCAGAACCAAAGAAATGAGCATATCCAAAGGGGCGAAAGAACCGGCAGAGGCCGAGGAAGAGGAAGGGGTCCACCTTCGGGACCAGAGCTGTTTTGCCAATATCATGGCAAAAATCACACCCATGGCATAGAGTAGTGCTGAGACATCAAGAAAGCCATTGACAAGATGAAGGCAGAAAAAATCCAAGCTACCCAAACGAAGCCACCTTTGGCTTCGCACCGCAATACCCAAACCACATAAACCCAAATACAAACCCAAGCTATTCAGCAATATTGCCCAGTCTATCCCTCTCTAAACTCAAACTTTGTGCATCCCACAACTGTGATGGCGACTCAATTTTCGCCTTCACCGCAAACATTCCAACACTACTACCTCCAAATTATGTACCCACACCTATACCCTCAAAACACCCAGCCTATCCCAAACAAAGACATCAAAGTGGAAGAACTCCCACCACCTCCACCACAAAAGCCACAAGACCAAAACACTCCAAACCCCTTGCCCAGTTATGGCCTTATCATGCCAATAATAGGAGGATCCTCACTTGCCTTCGAAACAAAAAGGCAGAGAAAGAGTTACTTTCGGCAAGTAAACAACATCTCAGTGGATGGCCCATACAAGAAATCAAAATGGTCCCACATGCCAATTACCTTCACCGAAGAAGATCTCAAGCTACACAATTTCCCACACAATGATGCAATGTCGATCGAAGCCAACATTGCTGGTTGGACAATTGGGAAAGTGCTCGTGGACACAGGCAGCTCCGCGGATATCATCTTGGCCAAAACTCTCAGATCGATGATTAACATCAACCCAGATAACCTAGAGCCATCAGATACACCATTGCCTGGCTTCGGCGGGAAGCGTGATGGGAACTAGGGGGCCCGATCTTCCGTCAGGAGAGGATAACTTTCGTTTTGGGCGGAGAATGACACACCGATCCGGCTTCAGATCCAAAGACCCGAATCCCTGCAATCTTAGCACCACAACTCCTCTGGTTATCAACCATGTCACGATCCGGTTGACCTCGCCAAGAAGGCTAATCCCTGCCTACGAAACGAAGAACACAAGCAAGAACTCGAAAGAACGCAGCACTCAAATATGGTGACAAACTGCTGATGAATGATTAAGCACATGAGTTAGGGTTTCACAAACCGAAGTACGGCGACTGTTCGAAGACAGATTGAACTAAAGCAAAACCCAGCCCTAATGGATGGGCGGCTGCTGTTTATGAAGACTCTAGGGTCATGCAAGACCCCTGGACGCACCCCTATTGGGCGATACAAGGCCCAAAGACCAAAATACGGTGGTGCAACACCGGGACAGATTCTGGACGCCAACTTCCTCTGACGATTCCTGATGACACCAGATGAATTTGGGCCTAGGACCAGTGCCATTGGAAGCGTCTTCTTCTTAATTTTTTGGCCATATAAAGAACACAAAAATCTGAGCCCGTATGCGACTGTAAGACCAGTTTTACTGGACGCTGCTCCTGGACTCTGAAACAGCCCCGAATTCGACTTGGTTTGGGCCTCCACCTCGACTTGGAGTCCCTTGCTGGTCTCCCACGCCCCTATGTCCTTCCTCAAGTATCTCTTGGTCATCTCCTTGGTTCCTAATCAGCAAATATTCATAAGGTAGCAATCTATTCTCCATACCAACTGAAGAAACACTTAGGAACGAACTCACCTCTAAATCCAATTGTCGCGCGCGTGCCCTTGTAATTGGGCCGTCAAGACTCAATGAAAGATTGTCATGTGTATGTACAGGAGTGATGTCCTCATCAAAGCGCACTGCAACATTGGAGAAAATCACATTGCCAGTATCTTTTGGCGACACATCAAATGCAAGAACTAAGTTCATCACCTTCGACGTCGTTGACATGTTCTTCGACTATAATGTTATCTTCGGCAGAGGAGTCATAAATGCCTTCGACATCATCATAAGGCAAGCTTTCTTGTGCATGAAAATGCCAGCTCTCAAAGGGGTCATCACCATTTTTGGCGACCAAATATAGGCAAGAAAAATTGAGTATGCCAGCACCCCAAGCCAGTGAAAGGTCCATGTGCTCGAAGAAAGAGAACCCGTTTACCCAGAGGAGAAGCCAATAGCTGAGAAAGACAGCAAAAGCATGCAAGGTGCAACAGAAACAAAACAAGTGCAATTGCAGCCTGATGTCTTCGACAGGAAAGTTATCATCAGCTCAGATCTTGAGCCAGACGAAGAAGAAAGACTCATCGAGTTCTTAAGAAACAACAAAGATGTTTTCGCATGGTCAAGCAAAGATTTGCCAGGCATTGACAGAAGCATAATTGAGCACAAACTTTCAATCAGCCCTGAGATGAAGCCAAAGAAGCAGAAACTGAGGAAAATGTCCGAAGAAAAAGTGAGTGCAGTCAAAGCCGAGGTGCAAAGATTGCTGGATGCAAATGTTATACGCGAAGTAAAATACCCCAAGTGGTTAGCTAACACTGTGCCAGTGAAAAAGAAAAATGGCAAGTGGAGGATGTGTATTGACTTCACCGACCTCAATAAGGCGTGCCCAAAAGATGACTTCCCACTACCACGAATTGACAAAATCATTGATCAGGCTGCTGCAAGTGAGATGATGTCTCTCCTAGATTGACTTCCCATTACCAAGAATTGACAAAATCATTGATCAGGCTGCTGCAAGTGAGATGATGTCTCTCCTAGATTGCTTCTCCGGTTATCATCAGATATGGATGAAAAAAGATGACGAAGAAAAAACCAGCTTCATCACTCCCGTTGGCACATTTTGCTTCATCAGAATGCCCGAGGGGCTTCGTAATGCTGGTACCACTTTCTGTCGCATGTCAAGCACTGTATTCAAAAAAGAATTATTCAAAACTATACTTGCATATGTTGATGACATCTTGGTCAAAAGCGTCAAAAGACAAGATCACATCTCAGATTTGGCAGTTTCCTTCGCATGAATGAGCGAAGTTGGTCTCAAGCTCAACCCGGAGAAATGTGTCTTTGGAGTAACCAAAGGGAAGATACTCGGCTGTCTGGTGTCAGCGAATGAGATCAAAGCCAACCCAGATAAGATTAATGCAATTCTCAACATGGAAGAGCTAAAAAGCATTAGAGATGTGCGAAACTCTCTGGCAGAATCACAGCACTCAACAGGTTTATCGCAAAAGCAGCTGAACGAAGCTTACCCTTCTTTGCAACTCTCAGAAATGCATCAAAATTTGAATGGGAAGAAGAACAGTCGAAAGCATTCCAAGAGCTAAGGCAATATCTGATGCAGCTCACGAAGCTGACAGTACCAGACTCGAAGGCACCTTTACTATTGTACATCGCAGCTTCGCAATTAGCCGTCAATGCTGCACTTATTGCGGAAAAACTGATAGATGGCAGAAAGTTACAGCAGCCAGTATCTCTGAGGCATTGGCTGGGTCGAAGCTATTCTAGACTAAAATCGAGAAAATGATCTACGCCGTGGTGATGGCATCCAGAAAGCTAAGGCATTATTTCGAGGGGCACAACATCAAAGTGCTCACAAATCAACCACTAAAAGAGCTATTGAGTAACAAAGAAGCTTCGGTAAGAATACGCAAATGGGCCATAGAGCTGTCAGAATACGTGGTGGATTTCGAGCGAAGAGCAGCAATAAAATCACAAGTCTTGGCTGATTTCATAGCAGAATGGACATCGCCTTCGGCAGGAAATCTGACCAGAGAGGAAAGTTGGCTAATACACTGTGATGGTGCTTGGGGGGACAAAGGAGCTGGCATCGCAGCAATAGTACAATCTCCTTCGAGCGTCAAAATGAGATATGCAGCGAACCTAGAGTTCTGCAGAAACAGCAATAGAAGTATGAACAACGTCGCCGAATATGAAGCTGTGCTATTGGGGCTCAGGAAAGCGAAGGCATTGGGGGCTCAGCGTTTCATTCTGAAAACCGATTCAAAGGTGGTGTAGATCATATTGAAAAAGAGAGCATTGCAAAGCAACCTGAGCTTATCAAATATCTAAGCATCGTTCGAGCAATGGAGAAAAAATTCAAAGGCTTCACAGTAGAATACATTCCAAGGGAAAAAATGAAGAAGCTGATGCACTGGACAAGGCAGCAGCAAAGGGGGACAAGTTACCACCCGATGTCTTCTTCCAAACACTAACAACACCTTCGATCAAAGAACTCGATGAGCAGCTACACTTGATCAATGCAATAAGCTCAGAAGACTGGAGGTCATCCATAATGGCATACCTCAGGAGATACTATGAACCAATTGGCAAAGAAGACCTCAAGAGTATACAGTAGAGGGCAAGGTCTTATCAAATAATTGACAATATCCTATACAAGAAAGGAGTGGTGTCTCCGTGGCTTCGCTGCGTGCGAAGGCAAAGAGCTAATACAAGAGATACACAGTGGCTTATGCGGAGCTCACTTTGGAGCGAGAGCAATTGCGGGAAAAGCAATGAGACAAGGATTCTATTGGCTTTCAATCATCAATGATGCAACAAACACAGTCAAGACTTGTGACGAATGTCAAAAATGTGCAGCAACCAGAAAATCGCCTTCGGAACTATCACAGCTGATAACTCCAACCTAGCCACTACAGAGATGGGGCATAGATCTGGTGGGTCCACTTCCCACAGCTCAAGGAAACCTGAAATATGCAATAGTTGCAGTGGAATATTTCACCAAGTGGATTGAGGCAAGGCCATTGGCAAATATCACAGCGAAGACAGTCATCAAATTTTTCTGGCAGCAAATCGTATGCAGATTTGGAGTCCCAAGGGAAATTACAGTAGATAATGGCAAGCAATTTGACTGTGATGAATTTAGGCAGTACTGCATGTCCATTGGGATGAAGGCAAGATTCGCATCAGTATACCACCCGCAGTCCAATGGCGCAGTTGAAAGAGCAAATGGCATCATATTCACCGCCATCAGAAAATGCCTTGAAAATTGCAAGAAAAAAGGCAAATGGGTGGAGGAAATGCCGAAGGTAATATGGGCTCACAACACATCTACATCAAGAGCAACTCAATTCACACCAGTCAAGTTACTATATGGCGAAGAAGCAGTGTGTCCCGAGGAAATTCTTCACAAAGGGCTTCGCACTCAGCAAGAAGCACCAAAAGAAAGCGAAGCTATAGACAAAGATCTTACAGAGATCTACAGGCTGCAAGCAACCAAAAACATCTCCAAATACCAAGAAGAAACAAGAAGATGGCGTGACAAGAAAGTGATACGGAAAAACATAAAGATTGGCGATTGGGTACTAAGGAAAAATCCAAGTATGCCTTTGGGAAAATTGCAAAACAAATGGGAAGGCCCATTTTTAGTCATCAAGAGTAACATACCAGGATCATTTCACTTGGGGGACGAAGAAGGCAATGAGCTACTGCATTCATGGAATGCGGATAGCTTGCAAAGGTACTACCTGTGAAAAGGATGTAACAATTGGCTTCGTAATCTATAAACGAAGTCAATTAGTAAAGTAGGTTTTTATTTTTACAATAAGCCTATACTCTTTTCCTCACAGGGGAACCCTTACCAAGGGGTGAGGTTTTTAATGAGGCGGTGCTAAATGTAACTCGTGTGAAATATATGAACGAGCTATTCCCCAAAAGAATGTCGCATCGAAAGCGATTGGCTTCGACCAAATCGCTGGTATTCGATAAACCAAATAGAACTAAATTGACCCTACCAAAGGTAAGGCCAATTCAGATCTAAAATGCTTACTCTAAGGAGTAAAGGGGCTTCGGCTCAGACTACTTTCCATAAGCAAAAAAATGCTTACTCTAAGGAGTAAAAGGGGCTTTGGCTCAGATTATCCTTTATATGCAAAAAACACTTACTCTAAAAGAGTAAAAGGGGCTCCGGCTTCGCTTACTCGTCACTAAGTGGAGCATCAACTCCAAAGAGTAAAAGCACAAAAAATTCCCAATCAAACTCAACCATCATCAAAACGCTCGACAGCTGAGAGTTTGAACGAAAAGCATAAACTCGCTTTGGGGGCAGGAAGCGTTTCTCTCAACAGTGAAGGCAAAACGAGTTCAACCTCTTTCGTTCAAACAAAAATTACATACTCATCTACATGACCAGCTTCGCAAAATTCATGAAGATATTTCGTCTTCGCATTAATAAATACAAACTCGCTTTGGGGGGAGGAGGCGTTTCTCTCAAAAGCGAAGGCAAATCGAGTTCATATTCATTCATCAAAAGACATAATTACATCACGTGTTCCAGATTTTTACATCAAACATTCTCAAAATGAAGATGTCAAAACATCTCAAGTACATATCCATAAAACTCCTCGCCAGATGATCTAAAGCGAGGAGCATTATAAACACATGTAAAATCCTTGCCACCAGGACTAACATCAAATGGCTCCATCTTCAGAATGCCCTGGGAAATAGCTTCGGCATCTCTCTTCACAGCGAGCTCAACTCCATCCGAACCATGAGCAATAAATGCTGTGAAAAAATCGAAAACATTGAACTCATTGTGACGATAAAACTCATGACAAAATTCCAAAAAGTCGTTATGACTAGAATTTGGATAGCGTCGTTGAAATTCCTTCCAGGCGAAGCCAGAAATACAAAGCGGCCCATCACGCATAGCCAGCGGAGTAAGTTCAAGCATCTCATCAACCTGAATATACACAAATGTACAAGTTCAAAAGGACTGCCCACTCAATAAGTCCTAGCTCTAATCACAATCTAAAAGGTCCTTAGACCTGAGGATTGACTCCGGAGGCCCCTTGGCCACTATGTCCCTGGGAAGAGGAAGCAGCACCAGCTTCGGAGGCAGCAGCACTAGTGGTGGTGGCTTCGGCAGCTTCCTTCGCAGCAGCCTCTCTCGCGCCGGACTCGGCATCAGCCTTTAGCTTTTCTTTCAGTTCCTTTGACTGAGAATACATAAGCTATCAAACAAGACAATATGAAATTAAGAACAAAATGAGTCAAAGATGACCGCGAAGGCAACTAACAAAGTACCTTAGCTAACTGATCGCAGATAATGTTCTGAGCCGCCTGGCGTCCATTGGCAACCTAGAAGTTCTTGCAGAAGAGTGCCTTCGCAATCATTATCTCTCTCGGAAAAGCACCCTCATCGGTAGGATCCTTCGGCTTCGGATAAGGATAACCCTTCCGAACCAAAGCCTTATAATGATCACAACCATTGTCAGCGAGAATCTTCAATAAGTTGCATGAGCAGAGGTTGACAGCGAAGTCACTGACAGACTGAATGACTCCTAGAAGCGAAGCAAATTCATTATCGATCCAACAGAATAACTTGTCCAAGCTGTATTCCTTGCCGGGGAAGGCAAGAGGCTCCGCTCCAAACTGTCGCAAGGCCTCCTTGTAAAAGCGATACAACTTCAAACCACGCTCCCAGGCAACATTGACAACGTCCTCATTTTCCTTATGAAGGGAGATGGCTGAAGAACGCAAATGCATGAGCTCACGCTCAGTGTTTTCGCTTCGAGTCCGATACAATTCGGCATCGCGAGACAATTTCTCCTTAACACTCGTAAGAGTGTCAACCTCGCTCTACAAGATAGAAATCAACTCAACGTCTTCAACGACTTTCTTGCAAAGGTCGTCAAGCACATCATTCTTGTCTACAATTTTAGCCTCTAAAGCAACAACTTTTTCTCTAAGCAAATCAGCTTCGCCAGCCTGAACCTCCAGAGCAGCAACCTTATCTTTCAAGGATTGGTTCTCTCTCACAATAGACTCACGGTCCTGGCGAAGCAAGGCCTTTTCATCCTCCAGATCTTGTTTGATTTTATCAATGTTGGCCTGGATCTCGAGAAGCTCAGCTTTTTCCCTCCGCAACCTCACCAACTCGTCGCGCTCAGCGGCAATCGAGTTGAGGCTCAGGACACGAGTGTGTAACTCGTTGATAGCAACAACGATCTGAAAAAAGAATTTGCCCTCAGTGTAAGTATCGCAAGACAAACAATACGAAGCCGAAACACTAATGACAAATCAAGAAGCGAAGGAGCAAAAATCAAACCTTCATCCCAGAAGCCTAGATATTGGAATGATACTTTCAGGATCCAAGGATTGCACAAGTTGCTGATATTCTGCAAGTGTAAAATAATGATAAACAAATGTTACCTTCGCAACAAAATAGCTAAAGCAAAAAATAAGCCATGCGCCTAAACAAATATAAACACCTTCCCAAACAAAATCTTGAAGAGGATCACCTTCGCGAACTCGAGCTTGCGCCTCGCCTTTGCCACCTATTCAACAAATCTCCTTCGCATCAAAATCAAATAGCACAATAGCCATTGTCGCTAAGAACAAACTCAGGAAGAGTCAATATAACAAATACCTTCCGAAGTAGAAGGAATGTCCACCCTGGCATCAACATCCATATCCGCTTGAGAAGTAGCAAGCTTGTCAGCAGCATCGAAAGTCTCGGCTTCGGCAACCTGCTTCCCCCTATCCTGAGCATCAACATTAACAGTGCCGGCAACATGGGCCAAAACATGCAAAGAATCCGTGGCTCGGGGGGGAGAAGCCAAAAATAGATTCAATTATAGGAACATCTCGAATAGGAGTGTCCTCAAACTGACTCAAATCGATACCGTCGTCAAATGGATCCGGATCTTGAGTATTCCCAGGTGTTTCAGGGACACCTTCACAAATAATATTGATATCAACAATAGAATTCTGCACTAAGTATCTTCCTAGCAAAGGAAGACTCGTGCCTCGAAAATAATTCCCAAAGAGAGCAATCTCACCAGCAAAAACGGCGTCACCACTCCGTGGAGCAGAGCTCATGAAACCAGTGATAGGCGAAGCTGTCAACTGTGCCGGATGGAGCAGGTGGCGCGCGAGGAGCGCAAGGAGGACGACCCCCCCCCCACACGAGGCTGACGAAGCGGCACCAGCAGCTGGAGCCACAACAGACCTGGAACGGCATTAATTGGCGGCTCTTGGCAGCGCCTTTTTTCTGTAGACTCAAAAGAGCTGCTGCTGCTCCGCTTGGCGGGGATAGAGGAAGAGGTTGCCTTCGCAACAGCTTTCTTACCTTCTCCACGCCCGCGACCCTGGCCATGGCCTCCAGCTCGTCCAGTCCGACCACCTCCACGAGGAGCGCGCGAAGACGTGGCAGAGACATCTTCATCCAGTTCATTCGCCTTCGCTTTCCCTTTCTTCCCTTTCCCTTTCTCCTTAGTAGGGACGGAAACCTCACATTCACCGTAAGGAATTTTTAATTCCTCAAAAACTCTATTGAATCTAGTAGCAACATAATTATCTTCGCAACTACGATGCTCCTTCGTAGTGTATGGGCCAAGAATATCAATGGCCCGTTGCTCCACCCAAGCGATAAATTCTGTTGCGGACATGCCTTCGGGGATCTTCACCTCAAAATAAGGGAAAGCAACCTTGGTATGATTACCGAAAGGTTTCCATTCAACCTTATATGGCTCCCACTCGGCAGATAAGAAATTAACTCCAGCAGGAAGACCTTCCTTAACAAGATCGTGGCTGCAGATCATCCGCGAAGCCGTCCGGAAGGCCTGCCAGCACTTCGTGAAGCCAGGACTGTCAGGATTAAACACCGGACAAGAAACAAAGTTAAGCGTCTCAACTTTGCCATGCAGAGGGAAAGACAATGTCACTCCTCAAAATTTCATATTTTGGGATGTGAATAGATTACACTAAATATCTAAAGGATTTGAGAATTTCTAAAATTTTCCAACATTTTTATTTTATTACAGGGAATTTAGTATAAGAAAATATTATTTTTTTCTGAATCAAATAAAATGATATAGGCTTTTAAGTGCGGTTGTTGTGCTCTTTTTTTGGTGTGTCTTTAACGTTTAGCATTCCAAGTCCTCTCAGATGTCAAATAGGTCCCTCCGGGAATTTTCCGGACTTCTCTGGAATTTATTCCTGTTTTCCTAGGGCTAAATCTTTTTATCAGAAGCTTCTAGGAATCTTTTCACGATCTCCAAATACTTTATTTGAGTTCTTTAGATCCAACATTATCTTCAGGATTTTTCTCATGAATTTTGGAATTTTTGGAATATTTTATGGTTTAAATATGAATTCTAGACTTTTCTAGAATTATTTATTACCAGGAAATTAATTATTCCAAAAATACAAATATTTTTGGGACAGCCTTGGCCCATGATCCAGCTCGTGTTATCCTAAATCCATCCCAACTTAATTGGGCCAATTTCACAAGCCCATTAGTGGTAGTGAAATCTCATAGGCCCATGAGCATTAGAGGAGGGAGTTAAACAATCTATTTGTCCCATATTGCTAATGGATGGCGATATGGTAGATTTTCTCCCTATATATACGAAGTACCTTCCTCCCAGAAAAGATGCACCATTGGCTCCTTTATAGGGAGGCCCCAAGTTTGGGAATCCCAAAAGACTCCATCTTTATTCACGTAGCGCTCGCCGTCACCGTCCCTTCGCCCAGCTTCGACGCCCCGCCTCTGGTGTCCATCGCCGATTCACTGTTCCTGTTGCCGATTGTTCTAGGTGAGATCATCGTGGCCTTTCTCGTTTCTTGCTCTTTCTGTTTTGCTACGGCTACACTACTGCAGGCGACTCGTGAGGCGAAGTTGAAGGCGATTCCGTCTCTCTCCTAGATCTCGCCGGGAGATCGAGACTGCTCGCCGACGGCCACCCGGCCACGGTGCCCATGCCACGCCGGTGACACCCCAGTCGTCGGCGGCCACCGCATATCGACGGTTAGCCACTCCGGTGCCGTCGACCAGTCACACACCCTGTTCCCTAGGGTATAAGCGCTGCTTAGGACCCTAGTGTTTGGAATCGTCTTTGTACGTGTTTCATTCTGTGAGCACGGTACATCTTGGTTTTTCCCCCTGGATTGGTGCAATGGCGACTACCAGTGGTGGAGCATCACATGACCCAACTTCCTCTGAGGCAAACATTGCCGATATGATGAAGAACCTGAATCTGACTGCAGAGGAAGGGGAATATGTATTTTTCAGCGATGACGAGGAGGAAGGGGATGTGGCCGTTGTGGAATGGGCGCTTGTGGGAAAGGTGCTATCCCCGGCGACGGTCCACATCAGCACCGTTCAGAGCGCCATGAGACCCGCTTGGGGGAATCCCCATGGCCTGAAGTTTCGGTCAATTGGAGAGAAAGGTGAAAACCTATTTGTGGTAGAATTTGGTGGCCGGAGATGGAGCGAGTCCTGGATGGGTCACCATAGATGGTTGGCAAACATGCGGTGATTTTGAAGGAGTATGATGAAAGGCTTCGGCCCTCTGAGATTAGGTTTGAACGGATGCCAATCTGGGTGCGGCTCCTAAATCTCCCTTTGGGGTGGATGAACCGGCACCGAGGAGAGAGGATGATGGGGCTGATCGGGGAGGTGTTGAAGATGGATGTTGCTGCAGATGGAAAGGCAAGTGGCCCCTTCTTACGTGCTCGAGTGGCTATTGAAGCCACGAAGCCGCTAAGGAGGGGGGTGTTGCTGAAGACAGATAGGACTGGAAAACCTGATTGGTTTGAAGTCCAATATGAGAAACTTCCATTCTTTTGTTTCTCATGTGGTGTAATGGGGCACTCAGAAATTGAGTGTACGTCCCCGGCGCTGAGGAACGATCAGGGGAAGCTGCCATATGATTTACCTCTCTGAGCGCATGATGAAAGAAGAAGAAGCTACAGAGCTTCCCTGAGGCGGCGGCGGCAGAGTCTAATGGTAGTGGCTCATCAGGTGGGATTCGGCGCTCCAAAAGCCGAACAGGCCAGTCGGAGGAGAGACGTCCTGCAAAATCTGTTGGAAAGGAGCGGGATGGTGAAGAGGAGGTGCCATCTCCTTTGAAAATGCACAATGTGAGTACTAGCAATGAGAAGGAGGTGCCAGGCAGCAAAACCACTAGGCAACTCTTCCAGGCTAAGGCGAGTGATGCAAAGCTGCCAGCACGCAAGCGGAAGAGTAAAGGTTCGGGGCCATCTTCTCTGGCCTCGGACCTAAACCTACCGATAATTGATGTGACGGCCTTAGTGCCAATGGGGCTGGTGCATGCTCCGGTGAACCAGCTAGATGGTGGACAGGATGTGTGTGGAGAAGACATGGATGAGTCAGCAAAGAAGCAGAAGATGACTGACTCACAAAATGATGCGCGATCGGCGGCGACTGCTAGTGGCAGCCCCCAGCGGGCACAATGAAAATCTTATGCCTGAACTGTCGGGGCTTGGGGCAGCCCGAGTCAGTTCAAGAAGTTCATAGCCTTTGTCAGCTACATTGTCCCATGGTGGTTTTCTTGTCGAAAACAAGACTGTTCTCCAATAATGTGGATGGTCTGCGATGATCCATTGGTTTCCCTAACGGCTTGGGAGTTGGGAGTTTTGGCCGTGGAGGGGGACTTGCCTTACTATGGACTTGGGATGTGGATGTGAAGCTACAGAGCTATGACAAGCTACACATTGATGTTGCCGTCTTAGATCCAGGAACACAAGAGGAAAAATGGAGGTTCACTGGCTTCTATGGGGAGTCAAGGAGGGAGTTGAGGCACAGGAGCTGGGACTGCTTAAAATTCCTAAAGAGCAAGTCTGATCTCCCATGGCTATGTGCGGATGATTTTAACGAAGTGTTAGATGCCTCTGAACAGTTTGGAGGCCAGATCCGTTTGGAGAGACAAATGGAGGGTTTTCGAGATGCTGTAATGGAGTGTGGCTTCATGGACCTGGGCTTTATTGGACTCCCATACACATGGGACAACAGACAACAAGGAGGAGACAATATCAAGGTTCGCCTTGATCGAGGGCTTGCCACAAGTGAGTTCCTAGGACATGTTTCGGGACGTGAAGGTCTGGCATGTACAGACGACGGAATCAGACCATTGTGCACTCGTCATTGAGTGTAAGCTGACTCGGTGTCGGAGACGGCGCAGAAAGCAGTTTCGCTATGAAAACATGTGGACTCGGGATCTGACGTATACTGAAGTGGTTCGGGAGGCTTGGGTTGATGAGGAGAGCCCGGCTACTCTTGATAGCGTGCGACAACAATTATGTTCTGTGCAGAATTCACTGCAAACTTGGGACCAGACTGTCTTTGGTTCGGTTCGAAGGGAGTTAGCACGACTGAGGATAGAGCTGGAACATGTTCGCGGCGGATCGATTGGAAGTGGTCCTTCACGCCGAGAGAGGCAAATAATGGCTCGTATATCTGAACTCCTTTCCCGTGAGGAGTGTATGGAGAAACAAAGATCACGACTTGATTGGCTAAAGGAGGGAGACCGGAATACGGCCTTGTTCCAGGCAAAGGCGCGAGAATGGGCACAAAGAAATAGAATCAATTCACTGAGAAGAGGTGATGGATCAATCGCGACCCAGCATGACGAGCTTGAGGATGTGGCAACAACCTTCTATAAGGAGCTTTTCACTTCCCAGGATGATCTGGAACCGGAGGCTATGCTTCAGTTTGTTCCGCAGAAGGTTACGACTGCCATGAATGAGGAGCTTACAAGGCCATATACTGCCGAGGAAGTAAAGCGGGCTGTTTTTATGATGGGAGCTAATAAGGCTCCTGGGCCGGATGGGCTAACTGCGGGCTTTTTCCAATTACATTGGGATCTAGTAGGACCACGGGTGACAGAAGCAGTGTTGAACTTTCTGAATGGTGGAGAGATGCCTGATGATATAAATCGAACTACCATAGTGCTTATTCCAAAGTGCAAGAACCCGATGGAGATGAAACAATTTCGGCCTATCTCCCTATGTAATGTGGTATATA
Organism: Alloteropsis semialata; assembly: GCA_004135705.1. Lineage (NCBI taxonomy): Eukaryota > Viridiplantae > Streptophyta > Magnoliopsida > Poales > Poaceae > Alloteropsis > Alloteropsis semialata. The sequence goes on from CM014275.1 coordinate 32,927,137, forward strand.
AAATCTGCTCAAAGGTGCTAGCAAATAGACTACAAGGTTTTCTGGATGTGATTATCTCGGAGGAGCAAAGCACTTTTGTGCCAGGGAGGCTCATCACCGATAATGTGCTGATTGCGTATGAGTGTACCTATTATTTAAAGCGGAAGAAGGGAAAGATTGGGGCGTGTGCGGTCAAGCTTGATATGGCAAAAGCATATGATCGGGTTGAATGGGCGTATCTGGAAGGAATCATGTTGAAGTTGGGATTTCATAATGATTTTATTTCTCTTGTCATGAGGTGTGTGACTTCAGTTTCTTTTTGTATAAGAATAAATGGGGTGCTATCGGATTGTTTCAAGCCCTCGAGGGGTATTCGACAGGGAGACCCGATCTCGCCCTATTTATTTCTGTTATGCTCGGAGGGTTTGTCCTGTCTGCTTCGAGAAATTGGCCCAAGCCATGTTTCCAGGGGAGTGCGTGTTGGAGTACATGCGCCCTGGATATCGCATTTACTCTTTGCGGATGATTGCATTGTTTTTTCTGAAGCATCGCAAAGGGGGGCTGATCGATTGAAGGACATTTTGGACAAATATCATAGAGGCTCTGGACAGCTGGTTAATAAAGACAAGTCTGCTATTTTCTTTAGCTCCAACTGTCCAAATGAGAAAAAAGAAGAGGTAAGGAGATGCCTTGATATCCAGAAGGAGGCTCTGGCAGAGAGATATCTGGGACTGCCTACATCAGTGGGGAAGGCCACGAATGATGGGTTTGAATATTTGCCCGCCAGAATCAAAGGTCTTATCAGTTGCTGGAGTGGTAGAGAGGCGAGTTGTGCTGGCAGAGAAATCCTTCTAAAATCTGTAGCATAGGCGGTTCCTACTTACTCTATGAGCTGCTTCCTAATGCCAGTGGATACATGTAAAAAGATGAGGCGAGCAATTGCGAATTATTGGTGGGGCGGTTCTGCTGATAGTCGGCGGATGCATTGGCTACAATGGGAGCGTCTAACGTTGCCAAAGTTTAAAGGTGGGATGGGTTTTCGTGATCTAAACTTGTTCAACTTAGCAATGCTTGGGAAACAAGGTTGGAGATTGATGTCAAAACCTGAATCCCTGTGTGCTCGAGTTTTGAAAGGAAAATACTACCATGACTCGGATTTCTTGGAATGTACGAGGAAGAAGAAAGCCAGCAATACATGGCGTGCCATCCTTGCGGGCAGGGATGCCCTGAAACCTGGTCTCATTAAAAGGATTGTCGATGGCAACTCTACTAAAATATGGGAAGACCGGTGGATACCAGATCATATGAATGGGAAGCCAATCACACCACGCGATGGACAACAGGTAACACTGGTCGAGCAATTGTTGACTGAGAGTGGAGCCTGGAATGAAGAGCAAATTCATGAAATCTTCATTCAGATAAATGCTGAGGCTATACTGAGAACTCCAATACGTGGACGTGGCCAGGACATATGGGCCTAGGAGCCAGAGAAGCATGGAATCTACTCAGTGAGATCGGCGTACAAGCTGCTAGACCATGGGAGGCAGATGCAGCAAGACGGAGATGGAGTGGGTTCGTCGGTGTATGATACATGGAAACATATCTGGAAACTCGACGTGCCGCCAAAAGTCAGGGTGTTCTGGTGGCGGGTTGTTCATGAATTTCTGCCGGCAAAGGAGATACTCCATAGGCGTCACATTGAGCCGATCGCAAACTGTGATACCTGTGGTGTGCCGGCGGAATCAATCCAACATGTCTTGATGGACTGCACCATAGCAAAAATCTTCTAGGAGCAGACAAAAGAGCTGACAGGTGTTAAACTTCCAAACCTGAGACCTGAAACATGGGCAAGGGATTTGCTGTTTTGGGGTTTTGCTTTGGACAGAGCTATTGTAATTTGTGGCATGTGGTCCCTATGGATGTTCCGGAACAAAAGGAAACATGGTGAGGCGACCATGCCAATCAACCAAGCTGTTCTGAGGATCCGAGACACAGCTTTTGATCTCTGGCAAATACTACATCCACAAAAACCAGTTAAAGAGGCAGAGGCTAAACCAAGATGGGAGCTTCCGCGAGTTGGATGGGTGAAATGTAATGTGGATGCTGCGTTCAGCGCTGAAACCAGGCGTGGTGCAACTGGTGGAGTACTGCGCGACCATCAGGGAAGGTTTCTTGGAGGGCAGGCGAAAGCATATGATCAGTTCATGGATGCACTGACAGCGGAAGCCTGTGCATGTCGTGATGGAATGGTGCTCGCTGCGAAGCATGGGGTACAACGCTTATATCTGGAGACAGATTGTCTGGAGCTCACCCGGCTATGGGAGAACAGGCATGAAGCACGTCCGGTGATCGCCCCTTTCCTGATGGAGATCCAAGAGCGAAGCCAAAGTTTTTCTGCCTTTTCTCTTATGTTTGCGAGTAGATCGTGTAATAGCGTCGCTCATGAGATGGCCAAGCAAGCTATGGTTGATAATGTGGCGGTGGAGTGGCTCTCTGAAACCCCGTCAAGCTTCTGTAGCTTACTGGAGTACGATTGTAATCCCATATCTTGATAAACTCCGAGTCCCAAAAAAAAATATGGCTACACTACTTTAGTGTGTCTTGTCTACCTGAAGCCACAGACTCTATGCTAATTAAAGCCCACCGGTGTTGCCTAATATTCTCTATCGTTGGCATCAACATCATCGCTACCCTAGGTAATAACCTTCTTTCTAGTAGATGGCCTTTTCTACAATAATCTTAGACTTTGCCTATAAATCCAAGCCTATGGTTTTCTATACCTATCCCGACCCATGGCATTCTTGTAAACACTATTTATAGTGTCTTGCAAATGTTATTACGCTAGCCCATCCTTTCTGATCCAGATCTAGTAAAGCTTTGATAGTTGACAATAAATCCTTGCAAGTTAGCATCTATTTAATAATTAAATTTATATTGTTGCAGTGATACCCAGGATCTTACTTACTGGTTCATATTAATTTCATTGCACTACAACTTAAGTTTGTATTATTAAATAATGCATAAACTTGTAAAGGTCACATGTTGATATGTCAATCTTTCTCTTAGCCTTTCATCATCTGTTGCTCCTTAGTAGCTTACATGAGAAATAATATGTTGACCACTACAGATTATTTGTATTACTTAATAGTTGATCTTATGCTATTTCAATGGTATAACAATTATATTAATTCTATGCCATTAGATTTCAGCATAGGTTCGAGCTATTAAAGTAGCAATGTATTAATCTGCAAGTTGCATGATAACATTTCTCGTGTTCCTGTTCCATCATTTTCATGTGTAAATCTGAAATGACTTTGTTGCTCTATAAACCATGAAACCTTCCATCTTTTGTGTCTCTCATGAACCTTATTAGATAGCCATCTCTAAACTTTAGTTCAAGTCCTTTCCATCGTTAGCTCTGCTTAACCTTGTATCTTGTGTACATATGTATTCTATCTCCATACGTTAATCTGGCCATGCTCCATACATCATCACCCCTGCGGGAGTCCCACTGCCATTAGCACCTTTTTTCCTTGCGTCCATGCTGTTGCTTGCTACCGCTGCATGCTAGCTCCCTGACCTGCTGCCTATTGATTAGCTCCGTATGTACGTGCCCTAGATGAACCACCAATTAAGAAGCTAGCAAGCCGAGCACGTCGCTGTCCCTGTGTAGCAGGAGCATGAACTGCCTTGAGCCCTTCCCATCGGGTGCACGCTAACAGTGTCATGCATTAAGGTATTCCTAATCTTCAGTTAAAGGCCATTAGTTCCCTTTATTCACCATCAAGATCATGTTTACGCCGGCTGCTGAGTTTCCCATTTACATAACCACATTAATCTATCCTTATCCTTTGGCCATGCAAAACCAGCAGCACGTGCTAGTCTCATGTAGATAAGCCTTTGGCCATGCAAGTGCTGACATCATAATGATGGCATGCTTACCTCATGTGCAGTTATTCAGGTTCCAATTCACGCATTAGCAGAATTCATTCTAAACCTCTACCGTTTACCAAATCAAACCTTAGCTGGCCTCTTCCTTCTTTTGCGAGATCTATATATAGGATCTAGCAAAAGTTATCAGCTAGCGCTTCAAATCTACTTAGGTTTTTGCCCTAAACCTTTACCTGTCGCTCGTTTTAGCTCCGGCTCAATTTGTTTTTGTTGCGTTAGTTTCTTATCAATCTAAGCTATGTGTTAGCAATCATGGTAATCTTGTTTTTTTTTGTCTTTTAAAATATTAATATGATTAAATACTTGTTCACCAGTTTTCTAATTAAAAGTTAACTAGGTTATATCTCGGCAAGTTAATTTGATTAATCGCTATGTAACTAATTAAAAGCTATTTAGAGTTAACCGACGGTTTTCATAATTGTTGTTAATATGATTAATACTCAAAGTCAATGTCTTTTCAATAATAATGTGTGATTAGTTGAACCCGAATCATATAGTTATACGTTTAGATGTTCACACATGTTTTACTTCTAATTAAGTGTTTAATTGATCTAATTCATACATGAACATTTAGATGTATAAAAGTTGACTAAGTCTTATCTCGGTTTTGTAAAATAAACTCTAATATGACATAATTCTAATTTAGGGTATTTTTATGAAATATCCTTTATATTGTTTTATTAAGCTAAAATAAACCAAGCATATAGTCTCTTGCGCTCTTATAACATAAATGTTACGATAGTTGTCTTTTCGTCCTTAGCGTCGTTCATACTTTTCAGAGAATAACTGCTCAGAAAAACCTTCAACTTTTATTCTTCAATCTCTCGAACAACAATCCATCGACTCGCAGCAATCAACGAACACAAGCACACACTAACAAATAGACAACAAGCACAACTAAGAACAATACACCAATCAAACACAAAGCATTAAAAGAACGCGCAAAAAGATGGGGCTCGATGCTAAGGTCGCGAGGGCTCAAGAAACGCTGCGGACTAAAGTGAGCAGGTTATGCTTTGTGTAGATCATACTTTTCAGTCCTAATAACCATATGACATGCTCACTTCATAGTTACGCTATGCTTGCATGCTTCTAAAATTGATGGGACCTATTATAAGGACATGACTTGTTTTGCCTACCCTTTTCCTTGCATAACCTGGTTATTTAATTATTGTTGGGTAGCATTGCTTAGTTGCTTAACTTTGGGTTATGGATATCATTAAGGCTGAACTTTATGAATTTGTGATATGCTCATTGGACAGTAAACAAGATCATTATTTTAATTGGAACATGGAGTGACCACCCAAGAAAACAATGCAACCACATAGCTAATGGGCTCTGGTCATGACTAATTAATTAGAAGAGTTAACTTGTGATGATCTTATCGAAAGGGCAAGAGGGGTTGCATCGATGGGGTATAGCCCGGTCCTCTTGGTAGTATGCTTTGCTAACTCGGCGATTAGGGAGGGTTATGCTTTGCTATGACTTGAAACCTCAGCGGGTCGTTGCATGTTAATAATTCTTTGTAAAGGTCATGTAATGGTTCTCTGGCCCCTCACCTAAGGAAGTGTTGAAGAGGCTAGCTACCTCAGGATATATGAGAAACATTGTTTGGGGAAAAGTGTACAACCTCTGCAGAGTGTAAAACTGATATATCAGCCGTGCTCATGGTTATGAGCGGCTTGGACCCTCTCATGATAATTGAACTTGAAGTTGAAATAAATGTGGTTACTTATGAGAATTTATTTATATCAGTTCTTTAATTAGGTTGGTATATGCTTATACTTAGTAATTATGCCGCTAATTAAAATTTGACCAATTAAAAGTGCATACTACAATTATTTGCCAGCCTATCCTTGTTTAAGCCTTGCATGTCATTTGCTTTTGCTCTACACTTGCTGAGTACGACATGTACTCACCCTTGCTATAACCAATGTTGCTCAGAAGAAGAAATTGCTTTGAAGTTGAAGTTCTAGGCGTACGCAACCTCCAGTCGATTGCCTGCGAGTTTGGAGCCTTCGTTTCCAGGATTAAGCGTATATCTCTAATAATCTCTCTTTGTTTACGTGATACTGTTACTGTTATTCACTTATGATGTCACTATATGTATGAAACTAGATCCTGGCATACATATAGGTAGCACTTGGTTTTGATTTTAAAACCGGGTGTGATAGACAAAGACTTGGTCCCATCTGCCAAAACAATCTCTTCTGAAGGCACCTTCACATAAAGCCAATATTTCTGCCAATCTTTGGTCCATTTATTTCTTTGAGCGAAGGAAACTTCCACCTTCGCAAAATTGGAACCACGGCGGCGCCTAGTGAAAGTCACACAGCCAAAATCGGGAGTAAACAACTCGCCTTCGACCTTAGTGGACTTGCTCTAATTATGACCTTCATATAACCGAAGAAACCCATCAATGGTAACTGGTGAATCATGCGTCTTCACAGCCCAGAAAAACCGAATAAGGTGGCTGAAGGCATTGGGCGTCAGATGATGTAGATGCAAGCCATAAGGTGCAATCATCTTCGCAATGATGTTGTCAATAGGCATCCTCAGGCCAGCAATGAAAAAATCAGTAAGGACAACAGCTTCGTCTTCGCGAGGGTTAGGGATAGTATCGGCACCAGGAGCACGGCCCCAACCCTCAGGAAAATATCCCTTCTCTTCATAGAACTTGATATCATTTTCACCGACCTTAGACTTGCCAAATATGAGCATCTTCGGCCTTTTAGTAGGATCCACTAGTTCATCAACATTGGCCTCCACATCATCCAAGTTTTCCTCTTCACCAGCCTCCTCTTCTTCGACGTGGTCATCGCCAGAAACATCCTCCACGACTGGAGTCTCATCTTCTAACTGCTGAGCAAAGCGTTCAGCCTCAGTATCACTCATCTCCTCCCGAGGAGGAGAAGATTCTCGCGCTCTTTGTGCCTCGGGGCTGCCTTCGCCAGCCATGTCAATTAACACAGCGGTCTGTCTGGTGCGTGCCGCTGCAAAAATGACAACAATTGTCATTACATTAGCAAAGGGAATCAGTGAAAACAAAATCCTCAAATGTAGGGAGAGAACCTACTTGCAACTAAGTGGGTACCACAAGGAAAAAGCCAAAACAACCGTGAAAGCAGTCGAGCCAAATTCGATCTGACAAAGCTAAGGCAAAATCAGAATAAAGTACAAGTTTCATGCGAAGGTAAAAATAATCAAATAGCATGTCAAGCAAATAAGGGAATACCTCAAAGCTTGATAGCAGAAGGGTGAAAAACAAATGACTCACAACGCAAAGAAGCTCACGTAAGCAGAAAGCGACTGACAGCGAAGCAAGAAAAGGTAAAAAAGGGTGTTGACACGAAAACACGCCAAATACTAACACGCGCAGAAAAGCTCCTTGTAGCTTCTCTGACCAGACCGGTCAGACCGGTTCCGGTGACCGGTCAGACCGGTTCCGGCCGGGCAGGTGGGAGCTCAGCGAGAAGACCAACGAGCGCTCGTCCGGGAGGGACCCCGTCAGGACGTGCGCACCTTGGGTTGTTCTAGGATCGGCAGGCCACCTAGAACGTCCTCAATCGCCGTGGAGACGAAGGAAGAACAGCAATTAGGGTTTGGAAAAGCTAGGGTTTGAGAGGTAAAAAAAGTAAAGGCAAAAATAGTAGATTTGATAAATTCGATTGGATCTATCTCAATCGGCCGAATACCTTTATATTTATAGGGAGGGTAGGTCTTGTCCCGCAAGAAGAGTCCTATTACAACTCAAATTTACAAATAGAATCCAAATCTACTAGGAGTCAGGGATAACCGGTCTGACCGGTCCCCCAAACCGGTCAGACCGGTTCGGGCACCAATCCTTCGTCTTGAACCTGCATCGACTCTTGCGGTCCACCTGAGCCTCCTAGCACCGTAATAATCGGTCATTCCAGAGAGTATGCTGCCTTCATCGCATATGGACCAATTGTTGCGGTCCTTAAACCCTCAGCACCGCAATTTCCTGGAGTGGACCGGTCAGACCGGTTAAGCAAACCGGTCTGACCGGTCTGCCTCGACCTCTGCCAATTTTGGTCGTCAACATATGCCCCCTGTTTTCTGGTGAAGCTTGCAAATCAGAAAACACTCAGCAACCAAAATTGCTCTAAGGACAATGTTTATACATTGGCCATGTCTTGATGTCTTGCTCAAGTTGAAGTTGAAGCAACTTTCTTCGGTCTCAACACCATCTTTGTCTTCATTGCTGCTGCTGGCTTCTCTTCAACCTGTTGCTCCATTGACTTCTTGCGCATCCGTTGCAATTTTCTCTTTTGAGTACGGGACAAGCCTGAAGGACACCACCTAGGTGGCATATATATTGATTCTTGCTTGTTATCCTTTTCACTTGCCTCAAAATCAGTGGATACACTTTCCTTAACCAGATTATCACTAGAAACAATCGGTCTTTGTAATGATTCATGATTGTAGTATGAAATAGGATATAGAACAAAATATGGCTGCATATTCATACTACTGTAATCCCAAGGTAAATAGTAGTACGGATATGACCAGGACCATGATGTAGTCAGTCTAAAAGATGGATACAATGTAGCACTACTATTGCCTTGAGTTGAGGAAGATTCTTGGTGCTTTGATGAAGTTTTTATTTTTTCTGGCCGATTTCTAAGCTTCTGAGTAGCACCAAGCTTCTTGTATTTCTCCAGAAGTTTCTCAAAAGTCAGCCTTGATTTTTTCTCTAATTTACCAGAAACTCCTGGGGTCAACCGGTCTGACCGGTTACCTGAACCGGTCTGACCGGTCTTGTCAGGACCAGTGCCTTTGCTTTTAGCTTGCCCCCCGAGCGTCGAATTCTTTCTTGCAACTTGAGGGTCTTTTTTCAGCCACATCTTCTTTCTCCTTTTCTGTTCTGGTCGTGCTTCACCAATGATTACATTTTTCCCTTTTGTTGTATCAGCTTGACTTGGCCTGATCAACACTTTAGGATTCTGTAATTCAATGGTATTGACAGAGAAATTCTTAGAAAAAGGATCAGAATCAACTTGCATTCCAACCAAAGTCAAATGGCCTTCATTAAGGGCCGATTGAATTCGCCTACGGAACACATTACAATCATTAGTTGCATGTGAAAAAGAATTATGAAATTTACAGTACGCACGTCGCTTCAACTCATCAAGCGATGGTATAGTATACGTGGTCTTGATGTATCCATTTTTATGCAACTCATTAAATATTCTATCGCACTTGAAAACATCAAAAGTAAATTTCACTTCTTCTTGCTGATTTTTGTGAATCAGTTTAACAGAAGGGCAACTATATGATTGAGAATTGCTCGGCCATGTAAATTCAGCAGCACATATCTCTCCATTCTCATCGTCCAATGAATCATTGCTTAGCATATGCATGTTGGGACGATCAAATTTTGAGCGAGCATCTTTACTTCGGCTTTCTTGAGCCAAAACTTTTTGTAATACTTGATTAATAGTAAGAAACTCATAGCCTTCTAATTTTTCTTTGATATGAGATTTCAAACCATTAAAAGATAATTCGGCAAGATCCTTTTCAGAAATACTCAAACTATAACATCGGTTTTTTGTATCCCTAAATCTTCTAAAATATTCAGCAACAGATTCATCATTCTTTTGCATAACCGATGTTAAGTGAGATAGTCTCAATTCATTATCACCACTATAAAAGTGCTCATGGAATTTATGCTCTAATTGAGACCATGTACAAATAGAATTAGGAGATAATGCCGAAAACCATGAGAAAGCAATACCATATAATGACAAAGGGAATAATCTGATTTTCAAGTGATCAATACTACCATGAATACTCAATTGTGCGTTAAACTGGCTAATATGCTCCCATGTAGTCCTATTGTCTTCCCCGGTAAATTTAACAAACTCTGGCACTTTAAAACCTTGAGGATAGGGAATAGCATCAAAATTTGCAGGATAAGGTTTTTGACATGCCAAAGTTTTATCTTTAACCTCCACGCCAAAAGTATCTTTAATCATAATAGCCAAATCCTTTTTGTATTCTTCAAGCAAGCTTTGAATATAAAGGTCATTTGAGCCTTGTTGATCATTAACATTTGGCACATGTTGAGGCATATGGTTCGGCTGTGCATGCAATGATTGCTGTAAATAGCCCGAACTTTGGGAAGACATAGGATTTGTAGTATATGTCATTGGAGTATATGTAGTAACACCATTGATTCGGCCAGAATTGGCCTGAACATGTGATGCACTAGTTATAGGTTCAGGTGTTGTTTGATATGCAATATAATCACCCGAACCGGTCTGACCGGTTCCCGCAACTGGTCTAACCGGAATCTGGCCGTACTGCATGGGGGCGCTTAAACCGGTTTGACCGGTTACAGAAACCGGTCTGACCGGAATTGCCTGGCCAGATTGTCCTGGAAGATTTTGCCCTGTTGAATAATTCAACGGCATCCCATATTGTGGCTCTTTGGGTGGTATTGCTGCCGATGAATTATGAGGTACAATTTGTTGTGAAGTACCAGCCATATCAGATCTAATAGCATTACCAGTTACGACCGAAGGTTGCTTTCCTATAGACTTATCAATCATGCCTTGAACAAGAGAAAGAACTTTTCTTGACCAGAAACTAGCAATCTATTAATTTGATCAAGAGTAACAGGCTCTGGTGCAGTACTCACAGTGGGTGTTACCTCATCTTTTTCTTCTTCTCCTTCTGAAAGAAGAACCACCTCCTTGTCCTTGGAGATAGCACCTTTTCGATCCTTGGAGAAGTGCGAGAGGAACCATTGCGCCTTGTCTTCAAGCTTCTTCTTGGCTCGTTCCATCTCCTCCTTTTCTTGCAGTAGGAGTTGCTCAAATAGATGACGATCCTCAGCCGATAGCTCATTAGCAGTCGGCCTCTGAATATTTTCAGGATCAACTTCACTTGGCTTTGATAGATTAGCCATGACAGTAGATCCTTTTTTCTTTTCCCCAGCAGAGTCGCCAAAAAGTATGTTGACACGAAAACGCAGAAAAGCTCCTTGCAGCTTCTCTGACCACACCGGTCAGACCGGTTCCGGTGACCGGTCAGACCGGTTCCCGCCGGGCAGCTGGGAGCTCAGCGAGAAGACCAACAAGCGCTCGTCCGGGAGGGACCCCGTCAGGACGTGCGCACCTTGGGTTGTTCTAGGATCGGCAGGCCACCTAGAATGTCCTCAATCGCCGTGGAGACGAAGGAAGAACAGCAATTAGGGTTTGGAAAAGCTAGGGTTTGAGAGGTAAAAAAAGTGAAGGCAAAAATAGTAGATTTGATAAATTCGATTGGATCTATCTCAATCGGCCGAATCCCTTTATATTTATAGAGAGGGTAGGTCTTGTCCCGCAAGAAGAGTCCTTTTACAACTCAAATTTACAAATAGAATCCAAATCTACTAGGAGTCAGGGATAACCGGTCTGACCGGTCCCCCAAACCGATCAGACCGGTTCGGGCACCAATCCTTCGTCTTGAACCTGCATCGACTCTTGCGGTCCACCTGAGCCTCCTAGCACCATAATAATCGGTCATTCCAGAGAGTATGCTGCTTTCATCGCATCTGGACCAATTGTTGCGGTCCTTAAACCCTCAACACCGCAATTTCCTGGAGTGGACCGGTCAGACTGGTCAAGCAAACTGGTCTAACTGGTCTGCCTCGACCTCTGCCAATTTTGGTCATCAACAAAGGGGTTCCCCCTTCGGTCCTATTTATAGGGCAGTAAAAAAATACGACCGTTACCGCGTCTCGAAAAGCAAAACGGTGCTGACGATTCAAAAAAATAAAAATAAATGTAAAAATGAAAATGAAAATAAAAAAGTGTGAAGCCAAACACGTAGCAAAGTCAACGACTCAGGTTTTACTCCAATGGGAGGAGGCGTTTCTCTGGAACAGGCGAAGGCAATCCTGAATTTTTGAGGACATCGGCCTGTTGGAGAAAGCCCTCGTCCACGAGGGGTTACTGTTGGGGGATTGGCCTGCCAAGAAAACGCCTCCACCCGTTTACTTTTTCTTTGAGCTCCAGGAATTTGCCTTCGCTATAAATAACCGAAAGGCTATTGCCTTCGCTAAACGATCAGACACTGAGAGGCGATCCACCACCTTCGTAGCTAAAGCTCATCCAGAGTAGATGCGAAGGCAATTCATAGATATTACCTGTAGATGCGTGGTCTATCTTGTTATATAGGCTCAAGATAGGCTCGGGTGGTGGCACAGCGGATTTTCCTCTCTGAGCAAGAGAAGATGTCTCGTGACCGAAGGCGCTCCGAGTGGTGAAGGCGACAAAGGTCACTGGAGGCATGGTGAAGGCAGCGTGGACCGGGTCTTAGCCGAGTCAAAGGCAGAGTTACTGGTCTACGCATTCACATTGAGACATGTAAATGTACATTTATGCCCCTGGATAGCTTGAGTGTATAGTCTAGAGGATGATGCCTGATTTCCAGGGGCATAGGTGGAATGTAAAATATGCCTCTTGACCTCCCTATAAAAAGGGACCCCTCACCAATGTGTAAAGGGCTGATTCCAGAGAATATTGTTGATGAGTAATATATTGTTGCTTGTCTCTGTTTCTCTGTCTTAGTTATTGTTTGGGCTCATTAGCTTCGGCTATATCCCAACAGACTCTATGTTTAGTATCCGACTAGGAATCTGTATTCCACCCCGGTACATTGGAACTTTGATCTCTTTTCTTTTCTTTTCTTTTTTGGAGAGATAGAGATCACTAGAGCATTGAGCTTTGGGAAGGAGAGACGTGCACAGACAGCACCTGAAGACTACGGTAAGGCCGGCCCACGCCCATTAAGCTGTGTTTGGATGGCATAGAGATTATAGAAATCTGGATTAGGGATAGAGATTATAAAAAATTAGATACTAAAAATCTAGGTAGCAAAAATCTGACTGTTTGGATCCCTAGATTATAGGTGGTGGATTTTAGGTGGTTATGACTCTGGGTCACCTATTATCTACTATGGATTATGGGATTATGAAATTTTGGGTAGTTAGATTATATAATCTGCATCATAATCTGGACTGTTTGGATGGGCTAGAGATTTTTTAATCTGATTTTTTTAATTTGATTTTCGTAATCTGCATCATAATCTGATTTAGGCGTTTGTTTGTTTACCACCTTGATTATATAATCTAGCTTATGGACCAAGGATATTATGGTAAAAGGTCACCATGGACCACCAAATAATCTGAAATAAGCTACCCATGTGCAGCTTATTTGAGATTATTTGGTGGTCCATGGTGGCTTTTTACCATGGTGCCCTTGACTCATAAGCTAGATTA
>CM014275.1:32947250-32969197 GCA_004135705.1 Alloteropsis semialata
AGAAAGCTTAGACACTATTTTGAGGGCCACAACATCAAAGTCCTCACAGATCAGCCTCTCAAAGAGCTTTTGAACAACAAAGAGGCTTCCGTCAGAATACGCAAGTGGGCTGCGGAGCTTTCTGAATACGTCGTGGACTTTGAAAGGAGAACATCAATCAAATCGCAAGTCCTAGCTGACTTCATTGCGGAGTGGACATCGCCTTCACCACAAAATGCTATCAGAGAGGAAAATTGGCTGATACACTGTGATGGTGCTTGGGGGGACAAAGAAGCTGGCATCGCAGCAATTGTGCAATCACCTTCGGGTGTAAAAATGAGATATGCAGCAAATTTAGAGTTTTGCAAATGCAGTGACAGAAGCACAAACAACGTTGCTGAGTACGAAGCTGTGTTACTTGGACTCAGAAAAGCCAGGGCTTTGGGAGCTCAAAGACTGTCAAAACAGATTCAAAGGTGGTAGCAGATCACATTGAAAAAGAAAGCATAGCGAAGCAACCAGAACTCATCAAATACTTGACCACTGTACGATCAATGGAGAAAAAATTCAAAGGTTTCACTGTGGAGTACATCCCAAGAGCAAAAAATGAAGAGGCAGATGCTTTGGCTAAGGCAGCTGCAAAGGGGGATAAGCTTCCACCTGATGTATTCTTTCAAACATTAACATCACCATCGATAAAGGACTCAGATGACCTACCGAAGCTGATCAATGCAATAAGCTCAGAGGATTGGCGATCCCCAATAATAGCTTTTCTTCGGGGAGACTATGAGCCAATTGATGAAGATGATCTAAAAGCTATGCAACAAAGAGCACGATGCTATCAGATGATAGATGATGTCCTTTACAAGAAAGGAGTTGTAGCTCCTTGGCTTCGTTGCATCTCTCACAACGAAGGAAAAGAACTGATTCAAGAGATACACAGTGGCTTATGTGGAGCACACTTTGGGGCAAGAGCTCTAGTTGGGAAGGCAATGAGGCAAGGATTCTCATGGCCTGCAATCATCATGGATGCAACAAACACGGTCAAGACCTGTGATCAGTGTCAAAAGTGTGCAGCAAACAGAAAATCTCCTTCGGAGCAGTCACAGCTGATAACTCCAACATGGCCTTTGCAAAGATGGGGCATTGACCTAGTTGGCCCACTTCCAGCAGCACAAGGAAATCTGAAATACGCCATAGTAGCAGTTGAGTACTTTACTAAGTGGATCAAAGCCAGACCACTGGCTAATATCACAGCAAAAACAGTGATCAAATTCTTCTGGCAGCAAATTGTGTGCCGATTCGGAGTACCAAGGGAAAAAACAGTGGACAATGGAAAGCAATTTGACTGCGACGAATTCAGGCAATATTGCATGTCAATTGGAACGAAAGCGAAATTCGCTTCGGTCTACCATCCACAAACAAACGGAGCAGTTGAAAGAGCCAATGGTTTAATCTTTACAGCCATTCGAAAGTGCCTTGCAAATTGTAAGAAGAAAGGCAAGTGGGTAGAAGAGATGCCGAAGGTGATCTGGGCCCATAACACCACCACATCAAGGGCAACACAGTTTACTCCATTCAAACTGCTTTATGGTGAAGAAGCAGTATGCCAGAGGAAATACTGCACAAAGGGCTTCGCACACAACAAGAGGCTCCCAAAGATAGCGAAGCCATTGACAAGGATCTCATTGAGATATACAGGCTCCAAGCAGCAAAAAATATTTCCAAGTATCAAGCTGAGACAAGAAAATGGCGAGACAAAAAGGTGGTCAAGAAAGATATCAAGGCAGGGGACTGGGTCCTAAGGAAAAATCCAAGCATGCCCGCTGGAAAGCTGCAACAGAAATGGGAAGGCCCATTTCTGGTCATCAAAAGCAACAGGCCTGGCTCATTTCGCTTGGGCGACGACGAAGGCAATGAGCTGCCGCATTCATGGAATGCAGACAGCTTATGCAAATACTATCTATGAAAAAGATGTAAAATGGCTTCGTATTTTATAAACGAAGTCATTAAGTAGAATAGTATTTTTATTTTCTTTCCAAAAGCCCGTACTCTTTTCCTCACAAGGGGACCCTGACCAAGGGGTGAGGTTTTTAACGAGGCGGTGCTTACTGTAACTCGTCAAATCATATATGAACGAGGTATTCCCCAAAAAAGCAGAATCAAAAGCGATTGGCTTCGACCAAGTCGCTGATATTTGACAATTCAAATAGAACTGAATTGACCCTACTGAGGGTAAGGCCAATTCAGATCTAAGGAAAAGCTTACTCCGAAAAGGAGTAAAAGGGGCTTCGGTCCAGAAACGCTTACTCTAAACAGAGTAAAAGGGGCCTCGGCCCAAACAATTATTGTAAAACAAAAACAGCTTCGGCTAACAGTACTCTGAAAGCCTATAGGGGCTTCGGCAACTTGTCAAAACCCACAAAAGCAGCATCGAAAGCGACTGGCTTCGACCAACTCGCTGGTATTCGATAACTTAAATAGAACTGAATTGACCCTACCGAGAGTGAGGCCAATTCAGATCTAAGGAAAAATTTACTCCAAAAAGGAGTAAAAAGGGCTTCGGTCCAAAAACCCATACTCTAAAAATTGCAAAAGGGCCTTGGGCTCAGACAACTATTTTAAAACAAAACAGCTTCGGCTAGCAGCATTACAAACGAACATACGAAACTGGCTTAAACAAGTACAACTAATAGGGGCTTCGACAACCTATTAGACCTTTTAGTTAGCGTAACATCATACATTCTCAAACTCACGCAAATACAATGCTCAAAAGAGCCAAAGGGGCTTCGAACCACAAGCTCTTGCAAATACAAAACACTTGAACGAATAAAACCCCGCTTTGGGGGGGGGGAGGAGGCGTTTCTTTCGCAACAAAGCCAAATCGAGCTTACATTCATTCAAGTGTTTCGAATCAAAACAATGAACAAGCAAATTACAGTGTGTTTTACAAAGAGATGACTCAGAACATCTCAAAAACATAGCCGTCAAAAAGCTGGCCAGATCTCCTAAATCTGGGAGCATTAAATACATAAGCAAAATCCCTATCATCATCTAAATCTTCTGGCTCCACCTTAACTGGAAGCAGACGAGCAGCTTCGGCGTTTCTTGCCCGAGCAAGTTCGACACGAGGAGAACGTCGAACAATGAAAGAGTTAAAAAAGTCGAATACATCGAATTCGCAATGACTAAAGAACTCGTGGCAAAATTCCCAAAAATCATCAAGTCTTTGACTTGGATACAACATCCGATATTGTTCCCATGCGAAGCCAGATACACACAAGGGACCATCGCGCATGGTGATTGGCACGGGTTCAAGAACAACTCCCTCGCCAGGGATCTGAATATATACAAATGTTACACCACTTAGTGTATTCTACATTAAAAGCTAAAGAGTTACTTTACAGCAAAAGCTAAAGTGTTAATCCACAGCAAAAGCCAAGCAAGGTGATAGCATCAGCAGATCTACACCTTCGGCTCTCCATCACATCTCTCATCAACACCAGCATGAGATGATGAAGGGCCAGCTGCGGCAGCTTCGGCTTCGGTTTTCTGCTGATGCTCACGAGCAAGCTCCTCCTTGTGCTAAGGATAAACAAACCAATCAGTACTAAAAGTACGAGCAAAAGCAAAAATAAACGAAGGGGTAAAACAACCTAACCTTAACAAGACGATCACATGCAGTGCTTCGGGCACACTCCCTCCCTGTTTCAGACTAGAATTTTCTGAGAAAGATTCCACGAGTTGCCAAAACAGCTTCGGTGAAAAATTCTTTTTTGTCAGGATTCAAAGCCGAAGGGAAGTTAAAGTCCCTCTTCAAAAAGCTCTTATAGTGGGAGCACCCGTTATCTGCCAGCATCTTAAAGGCGTTTGCCACGCACGTTCGAGCAGCATAATCACCCACTTTGGAAAAAAGCTCTGGAAGGGACTTAAACTCGTCATCCAGCCATTCGAAAAGCTTCTCAACATCAAAATCATCAGAGGGGAAGGGCAGCGGCTCGGCTCCATATTGTTTCAGAGCAGCTTCGTATGCAGTATAGATGCCTAAGCTGCGGCTAAGTAACTCAGAACCTAAGCTCTCTTTGTCAGCCCTAAGCTGCCCCAATTGAGACTTAAGTTGACTCGTCTCAGATATGAGAGAATTCTTCAAGTCAACAGCAACAAGAAGCTCCCTCTTATACTTTTCAGCGTCTGATGTCGCCTTTTCCTTATCAGCTTCTAGAGACTTTATTTGATTCTTCAAGTTATATTCCAAAGTAGATCCCTCAACTAATTTAGTACGAAGCCCCTCAATAGTTTGAGCATTGAGCTCACGGGCAGTCTCAAGGGAGGAAACTTTGCTCTTAAGAGAAGCCATCTCTGACGCGGTAGACTCCTGCTCAAGACGAAGCCGCTCCTTCTCACCCTCCAAAGATTTCTTGAGCTGAAGGAAGCTCTCGCGCTCTTTCCTTAAACCCTCGAGCTCAGCCCGCTCGTTCTCAACATCATTGAGACGAAGCGGAAGTCGAGCGAAAAGCTCCTGCATGGGCATTATAGACTAAAACAAGAAAAGTATAAGTATCAAAAGCCAGACAGCAAACCCAAAAATGAAGCAAAAGGTACAAACCTAGATACCGCCACTAAGGCTGGAGACAGAGAGCGTGTCCAAATCCAAGGATTTCACACGAGTCTGAAGCTCTGAAAAAGTAAAAGCAATATTAAGACAAAAAGCAAAAATCAATCAGCTTTATGTGAACAGTCAAAAACTACCAACCATTTGGAGCAATAATCGGAATGTCATCTAGAGGACAAAAGCCGCCCTGTCGAAGCCGATCTGCAAGGGGGCCATACCCAGCATAACTTGCTTCTGAAGCAAAATAATCAACATATCAAACCGTTATTAAGAGTTAAAACTGCCAGTATAACTGATTTGCGAAACGTACCTCTCGATTCAGGAGCTGGCTTCGCAGGAGCTGATTCAACATCCTTGGCAGGGGCAGACTGTTCGGCATCAGCTGAATAAGCCAAATTAATCGGCAAAGTAATGGTCGGAGTTAAATCACCAGAACACCGCTCAGTCTCAAGACCAAGAGTCATCTGCACAGGTTCCTCAATATTAGCAGAAGCCAACTGCATTGGCTCTTCAGTGTTACCCCCAACAATCAGAGGAAGCTCCTCAATATTAGCCGAAGCCGACTGTGTAAGCCCCTCAGAAGTCTGAAGGGACTTGGCCGCGGCACCAGCCAACAAGTCCAAGGACGATGGCTGGAACGGGACAGACGACACTTCAGCCTCACCAAGTGCAAAATCCTTTGTCTCGTCCTCCCTCAAAAGACGACTGAAACTCACTTCATCCTCTTCGTCGTCGATACATCCAAGGAGGCGTTCACGACGAAGAGGTGGAGCAGCGGCTTTAACTATAATAAGATGACAGAAACAAATAAGCAAACCGAAGCTCAAAATAGAAAGACAAGTATATAAGAAACAAACCTCCAGAAGAGGGCACAACAACTGCAGCGGAAGCCGCAGGATGAACTTCTTCATGCGCGGCGATGGTAGGCACTTCCGTAGCTGAAGCAAAAGGACGAGGAGGAGCGCTCGAAAGCGGAGCGATGGGAAGAGCTTTTGCAAGTTTTTGACGCTTGGAAGTCTCCAGCAAAGAAGTACGCTTGGAAGTTTCCAAGGAAGAGGCAACCCGCTTTTTAGAGGCGGCTACCTTTGAGGTGTGTCCTCGGCCTTGGCTACCGCCCCGGCTCGAAGGGGCTCCGGCTTTTCTGCCCTCAGCATCGTCACCGCCCTCGTCGGACTGACCGCTACCACGGCCTCCAGCACGCCCTTTCTTCCCACGTCCACGACCTGGCTTCGGGGCTGGTAGCACGCTGGGGTGATCCTGAGAGACGAACTTCTTCGATGGCTTGGATGGAGCCGAACGTTGAGGATAACTAACGCCCATCTCGTCAAACACCCTGTTAAGCCGGACTCCATCCACCAAAGCCAAACAGCTCTCATGCTCTTTGGAAGTATACTTTCCGCAAATAATTTCAGCCATCAACTCGATGGACAGAACAAAAGCAAAATCGGACATGTTCTCTGGCTTTTTCACTCCAAACTTAGGGAAACAAACATGAGGAATCCCTCTGTAAAGCCTAGTCTCAACTGCAAATGGCTTCCAAGCCGCAGATAGAATGTTTACTCCAACAGCGAGTCCCTCCTCGATCAAGTCCCGGCTGCTGGAGACTCGACTGGCTTTGAAAAAAGCGCTTTCGCAGCGATCGAAGCCGGGAGCACGCTTGTCGAACGAAGGGCAAGCCACAAAATCACAAGGCCCAATAGAACTACGCAGAGGAAAAGACATCTGCTTCGTTCCATCATCCAACACAGTCTCTAGCACTGGCACCTTGACATAAAGCCAATAGCTTTTCCAGTTCTTGTCCCAGGTGTTTTTCTGACAAAAAGTAAGTTCTACCTTTTGCGAATCAGTCTGCCTCCACCGTGCGCAGAAGGTAACACTGCGTAGTCTGGCTCATAGTCAAAGCCGTCAACTTTAACACTCTTAGTCTGGCGATGCCCTTCAAAATAACGGACGAAGCAGTCCACGTTGACATCCGATGCATTCGTTTTCACCGCCCAAAAGAAGCGAAGCAGATGAGTGATAGCATTGGGGGTGAGGTGATGGAATTGCAATCCGAACCTCCCAAGAATATCAGCAAGAATATTATCAACGGGCATCCGGAGCCCAGCACAGAAAAACTCCTTGAACACCACGGCTTCGTCCTCAAGAGGTGTCGGGGTAATCTCTGTGCCTGGGGCTCGTCCGTGACCGACTGGAAAGTATCCTTTTGACTCATAAAAGCTGATCAACTCTGGGGTAACAAAGGATTTACCAAAAACAGTGGTTTTTGGCTTCTTCCGATAGTCCATAAGATCTAACACGTCGGCTTCTACACCATCTAGGACATCACCGGCCGTAGACTCGGCATCCTCTGTGTCCTCAGCCTCGGCAGCCTCATCTTCCACGGCAGGCCCCTTGCCCCTATCATCAATGTTCATAGCAACTCCAGCTTCGGGAGCTACGGCCACGTTGCCCTCAATCTCCTGAGCAAAAGTAGCAACTTCGGCAGAATCCATATCCACAGCGTCTGAATTGTCTTCATCGGAGACGTAGCCAATCAGACGAGCGGTTTGCTTCGTGCGAGCCGCTACGACAAACAAAAAACAATAAGTAAACGAAACAGCAAAAAGACAAAGGAAAAAACTAAGCAAAAAGTAGAGCACAAAAAGCAAAACTTACTTGTGTCGAGAAAGGAAAGCCAAAGAAAGCGTCAAGCTCAAGCTAAGTGAAAAAACAGACAAGCGAAGCAAGTAAAAATCGCCCCCCCCTTCGGTCCTATTTATAGGGCAGTAAAATATGATCGTTAAAATCTCGAAAAATGAGCCAGCGTTTCAAATTCAAACAAGCGAAGCCAAATGACATCACATAAGTTAGACTAATGAAGCAAAAATATAATAATCACGACAAAACACTTAGGGGCTTTCTCCAACAAGGAGGAGGCGTTTCTCGGGCTGGCAAGCAATCCTAAAATTCGTGGAGCTCGGCCTGTTGAAGAAAGCCCTCGTCCTCGAGGGGCTACTGTTGGGGATTTGGCCCGCAGACAAACGCCTTCTACTTGTTTTGCTCTATCTCATGCGTAAGGGCAGCAATGAACAAAGGAGATGAAGCCAATTTAGCTTCATCTGCTTTACAGGTCTCTAATCTGGCTTCGGTCAGGCAATCGGCTTCGGTGATCACGTCTCGCTGAATACTAAAGACAATCGGCTTCGGTCATCACGTCTCGTTGTATACTAAAGCCAATCGGCTTCGGTGATCGTGTCTCGCTGTGTACTAAAGCCAATCGGCTTCGGTCATCGCCTTACAGTATACCAAAGTGATGTTATCTGAACCGAGTTAGAAGCCAATTTGGTGAAGTATTGATACTATTGAGTGCCAAAAGCTATGAATGAGTTAATGGCAAGCTTCGGCTCACTCAATATTGCAGGTTCTTGGAGGAGCCGTCGGCTTTCTGGACGCTGGGAGATGGCTTTGGGTCGTCTCAATTCGGAAGAAGCCGAATCCTGGGACTACTTAGCTTTTTCCAGCTGGCGAAGCAGGGGTGGACCGAGTCCAAGAAGACCAAGTCTAAGCCAAGTCAAACACGGGATCACAAGTCTACGTATTCACATTGGGAGGAGAGAATGTACCAAAGTGTCCCTAGGCTATTTGTATTGTAAAGTCTAGAGGATGATGCTTGATCCCAGGGGTATAATGGAATGTAAAGACCTTTGGTCTCCCTATAAAAGGAGGCCCCTCTCCTACATGTAAAGGTTGTTGATTCCAAGAATACTGTTGATAAGTGATATATTGTTGCTTGTCTCAGTTGTTCAGTTTCAACCGTTGTCTGGGTTCATTGGCTTCGGCTACTAACCCAACAGGTAATGTGACACACAGAGGTTCATTGTTCATCATTAAGGTAGTCTTAGTTAGTCATAATACATTAGTAAAGATTACAAAGGGTTCATTAGCATCATACATATGGGACTTAGATATACTACAATACCCTATACAAGCTCATTCAATGATTATATGTAAGAGGATATATCGAGGTATCCAGTAGTTCCCTCATCAAGGGACGACAGTAGGACATCTTATCATAAAGGCCTAACACCCACTCCCGAATGTGGAGGATTACAAAGGACGGACAAGGCTGTCACCACGTGCCGCCTACCTCTACTAATCCGTGGGGCAGCGATACCCTCAACAGTATTCCATATTCCAAACGCCATGCTTGCAATATGAGATACAACTCTATCTATCACGTTAATAAATAGAGCAACCATAAGGCACATTGAGCCAATGTCATAGCATACATTCACTTGAATAAGGTGCAAGACATAAGTAGTATATGCTAAGTAGATAAAGTATAACTGAGGCATACAACATAAGTATGAAGGTATTTCCATTAAGCTCAGAGTATTACAAGTAAGTAAGAGAATACAAGCTGGACTCTAGAACTTACCAAGACTCCTCTGGAAGCCCTTCAGAAGATCTGCTACTATGACTATCACTACTAAGACTAAGACTAAGCTTGTAGCAAAGGAGAGCTCTTCTTCTGGTGTGTGTTTGAGTACGGCGCCCCTTGCAGGTATTTATAGCATCACATAGGCGGTTGGAGCCAACCAGAGACGGTTGTGGCAGTTTGGAGGTGGGCCCAGGTCGACCGAAGTCCCCAGGTCAGCCAACCCTTGGATCCACCGTCTTCAGCATTGCACGGCTCAGATGGACTCCTGATGGCGATTTACAAGTACTGGTCAAGGGGGGAGCGAAACGGCCGCAGGGCCAGGTCGGCCGACCTAGCCAGGTCGGCCAACCTGGTGTCGCCGCCTTTCGTCCCCACTCTCCTCTGGTAGACTGCCATGTGGGTCTTTATGACGGTTCCAGGTGGGTATACTTCGTTTGGGTGCAATTGAGTTGAGGTGTGGGCCCTTCAATCCATGGGAGTGATACGTGGCTCATCCCTCACCCTTGACTTGAACCGACCATGATTCAGCGTCCATGATCATCTCGTAGTGTGCTTCTTGACCTGTGTGGAGGATGGGCTCGATTGGGGTCTAGGCCAGGTCGCCCGACCTAGCCAGGTCAGCCGATCTGGGCCTGTGACCAGTTTTGTCCATCTTTTACACCGTAGTCCCTGTACTCAAATATATTCTGGATATGCATGGTACAACATTGACGGTCCAAGATCCATGGGAGTCCTCATGGGCTGTAGGCCTGCTAGGAAATTGGGCCGGCAACTCTGACAGATACAAGGAAGAAGCGTACAGCTTAAGGAAACTAGTTGGGTACTAGGAAACAACTAGGCCTACTCATGTCAGGACTCTGTGTATTGTATCCGACTAGGAGTTTTGTATTTCTTGCCTTGTAGACCCTGTCTCCCGAGTATATAAGGTGAGGCAGGGACTCCTTGTAAAATCATAACCATCAATACGAGAAGATCCACCATACAGGACGTAGGGTATTACGCTATCTACTCGAGACGGCCTGAAACTGTCTAAATCGTCTCGCGTTCACCATCGTGCTTTTGGTTCCGGCGAGGCCCTCACGAACAACTCGACTACTTAGGGACACCCTATAGTGGGCTAGCCGGTATAAAAAACCGACAGCTGGCGCGCCAGGTAGGGGCTCTCATCGAGAATCGTACAGCAAGCTCGATGGCACCAGTCATCATCAACTGCAACGGTGACAAGGCGTTCGAGAAAGGCGCAACTTTCGTCTTCGGCTCCTGGGTCAGCACGGCGGACGGCGCGGGCAACTTCGACCGCGTCCTCAAGTCGCTGACTTTGGAGAAACTCGCCGACAAGCTCGACGAGATCGCGCCCTCGGGTCCGAATTCAACTCGGGCTCGGGGAACCTCGAGTTCGAACTCAACTCAAACTCAGGGAACTTTGACTCCTAGTTCGACTCCAACTCGGGCTAGGAATATTCCAAAGCGGACCAGGCAATCCGAGTCGGTTTCTGAACCATCGGTCACGCCAAAATCTGCCAATTCAAAAATCCAGAAGAAAGGGAGCCCGGCCACTGCTAAGCGCGAGGTTGACACCACGAACCAATTTCTCTTTGGACTCACGGGCCCACCTCCGTTTTCCGGGCGGCATCCTCAAAACAACTCCGATCTCTGGTCGAATTTGATGAACTCCCTCTAAACGGGAAACAAGTCGGACTCGTCATCACTTCAACCCCTGAAGGACGATTTGTTCATTGGCCGGGATGCAAACCAAAGCTGGGAGCAACACCACAGGAGGACCTGGACATGTCTCGCATCATCGCGTGCATTGATCCACTCCCGTTTCAACACGGGCAGCCCCTGAACTCATCAAGCGGCCGCGGATCAACTGTCCCAGTAACTTCAAGCACAGGAAGCTACTCACCAGGACGTCAAGCCATGGTAATCATTGGCCAAGAACCAGAAATCTCCAACGACGAACCAACTGTGGAGAACGAAGCTGAAGCTGACCGCAACCGACGCAGGAAGCGAAACGCCGCTTGCGCAGATCATCGCCGCCGCGCCGGTCGCCGACTTCCTCCGCAGAACCTCAACCCCAAGTTCATACAAGTTGCCGGGCAAGATGTCTACACCAACGCCGCAACCAACATCATGGCTGTCGTCACAGAGTTGGGACAAATGGCCCAAACTCCTGAAATCCTCAGGATGAAGACAATGCTCGAGACAGCGGCCGTCCAGTACGACAAAATCAACCCGGCGAAGACCATCACCAGAGCACCAAGCCGTCAGGGAAGCAGCCGACTTCCTGAAGTTGGTAACCGCGGCAACGCGAACGCGACAACGAGGGAGGCATGGTACTTGGCGATGGAGGTCGGAACCACGATGCCGGGCCTAGCCACCACGTTGCTCAGCAGAGTCACATTGGCGGGCGCGATGGTAACAGAAACAGGGACGTACGCCCTGGCAACCGCAATAACAATAGGGACCTGTGAGAACAATTGCCGCCTAGAGACGCACGCACCGTCATCTCAGCACGGGCGCGCGATCGCGAAGAACATGAACGCCGCAGGCGCCAGGAGTACGACCAAGTCTATGGGCCACCAGGTCAGGGTTACCACAACCTAAACAAGTACGAAGGGTTCCCAGTCTTTTCAGACCGCATCCGCGCTACTTCCTGGCCTGACAAGTTCAAACCAGCTCATATCGAAAGATATGATGGGAAGCGCGATCCTGAGCAGTGGATTCGCATCTACTACTCGGCAATCAAGGCGGCGAGGGGCAACACCGACACTATGTGCACCTATCTTCCAGTAGTCCTTGACCAGGCCCCACTAACCTGGTTAGAAGGGCTCGAGCCAGGCTCCATCGACTCCTGGGATGAGCTCTGCAAGGTTTTCATCAACAACTTCTAGGGATCATGGCAAAAGCTGGGTACTCGCTTTGACCTAGCCCAGTGCAAACAGGGCCAGAACGAATACCTGCGAAGCTACAACCGATGATTCTGGAAGAAGCGCTCAACCTGTGCAGGCCAATCCGACCAAGACGTCATTGATTGCTTCCATGGCGGCCTTACAGACCCCGTGTTACACCTCGACTTCGGGAGGAATAGGCCAAAGACACCTGGAGTAGATGCGAGACCTTATTGGTCACTGGGCGGACGCTGAAGACCTGCAGTCGAAAGATTCAACCGGAACAAGTTGGGAGGAGACCGCAACAACAACAATGACCGCAACAAGGGCAAGCAAGTTGAGAACAATAGCAAACACGACTTCAACGACAAGAAGCGCAAGCCTGAGGATACGGTCAACGTTGCTGAGAAGAACTCTTCCCGCAGGAAGTTCGAAAAACTACTCAACAAGCAATGCCCTTTCCATCCAAAGGACAAGCACTCAAGTAGGGACTGCTACGGGCTCAAGGAAACGTTCGCAGCTGAGGGTGCTCCCAAGCCCAACAACCCTGAGGACAAAGGGGACAGGGATGACAAAGACACCGGCTACCAACAAGCCGACAAGGTGGTCAATGTCATCTTCGGGGGGATCACTCAGTCAGAATCAAAGCGCAAGCAATAGCTTATCCAGCGCAAGATTACCTGCATCGAGCCTGCCATCCCCACCTTTCTGAAGTGGTCAGAAGTCCCGATCAGCTTCTCTCGCGATGATCAATGGACCAACATCAAGAACCCGGGGCGGTACCCTTTGGTACTTGACCCGGTGGTAGCAGGTGTGACTCACAAGGACATTGATCGATGGTGGAAGCGGACTCAACATCCTGTTTGCCAAGACTCTGAAGAAGATGGGCTTAGACATCACCAACCTGCTCAAGCCCACTGATTCACCCTTCTACGGCATCGTCCATGGCAACACAGCCGTGCCCCTCGGCCAGGTATCACTCCCGGTTACATTTGGTACCGAGGCAAACTACAGGACCGAGTACATTACCTTCGAGGTTGCCGACTTCGAATCTTCGTACCACGCAATCCTGGGAAGACTTGCTCTGGCGAAATTCATGGTGATTCCACATTATATCTACCTCATCTTGAAAATGCCAGGCCCTAAGGGGATTCTATCCCTAAAGGGCGACCTGAAGATCTCCTATGATTGCGACACCGAGGCAGTGACGATTGCTGCAAGCATGCAGCAACCGAGCCAGGCAGCAATCGTAGCAGCTATGGCGAAATAACTCAGCGAGGCTGAGTTGGACATCCCAACGAAAAAGCCAGCCGCATCAACCATGAAGCCCTCCCAGGAAGTTCCAATCAAGAAAATTGACCTAGGGATGGGCGACCCCTCCAAGACGGCGCTGATCGGCGCTGACCTGCCCACCAAATAGGAAAGCGCGCTCACCAGCTTCTTACAGGACAACCGCGACATCTTTGCATGGAAGTCATCTGACATGCCGGGAGTCCCAAGGGAGTTTGCTGAGCACAAACTCAATGTCGATCCAGCTGCCAAACCGAAGAAACAACGCCTACGACGCTTCGCCCAGGACAAGAAAGAAGCCATCCGATCGGAGCTGACAAAACTACTAGCAGCCGGGTTCATTAAAGAGGTGTTCCACCCTGACTGGCTCGCTAATCCTGTCCTGGTGCGCAAGAAGAACAACAATGAGTGAAGGATGTGTGTCGACTACACTGACTAGAACAAGCACTGCCCAAAGGATCCTTTCGTGCTGCCCCGCATTGATCAGGTGGTGGATTCTACAGCCGGCTACTCTCTACTCTGCTTCCTCGACTGCTACTCGGGCTATCATCAGATAAGCCTGCATAAAGACGACCAGATCAAGATGGCGTTCATCACTTCGTTCGGCGCCTACTGCCACACCATGATGTCCTTCGGACTCAAGAATGCAGGGGCAACATACCAGCGTGCAATTCAGAGTTGTTTAAAGGCTCAGATTGGCCGCAATGTTGAAGCCTATGTTGATGACGTCGTTGTGAAGACAAAGATCCTGGATAGCCTCATTGATGACCTATCCGAAACCTTTGCACATCTCAGGGAATTCCAATGGAAGCTTAACCCTACCAAGTGCGTGTTTGTCGTGCCCGCGGGAAAACGGTTGGGCTTCATAGTCAGCCATCGGGGAATTGAAGCAAATCCCGAGAAGATCACCGCCATTACATCCATGGCGCCCCCAAAATCCCTCAAGGACGTTCAGAAGCTGACTGGATGCATGGCGGCACTCAACTGATTTATCTCAAGGCTGGGTGACAGAGGACTGCCCATCTTCAAGCTCCTCAAGAAGCAAGATAAGTTTGTATGGATTGCAGAAGCTGATGCGGCGTTTGAAGATCTCAAGAAATTCCTCCAGTCACCACCAGTACTTACCGCAACAGCTGATCAGGAACCACTGCTCCTCTACATTGCAGCAACAACTCACGTTGTGAGCACTGCTATTATGGTCGAGCGGGAGGAACCCGGCCATGTATATAATGTACAGCGGCCAGTCTATTTCATCAGCGAGGTGCTTTCAGAACCAAAAGTACGATACCCCCAGGTCGAGAAGCTATTATATGCTATCTTGATCACGTCTCGCAAGCTGCACCACTATTTCGACGCTCACCGGGTTGTTGTAGTCACCTCTTTCCCAATTGGTGACATCCTCCACAACCGAGATGCTACAGGGTGAATCTCCAAATGGGTGGTCGAGCTGGGCTCTCACGCCATTGACTTCGTCCCACGTGCTGCAATCAAATCACAAGCCCTGGTGGACTTTGTTGCTGAGTGGACAGAAATACAACACGCGGTGCCAGAAGAACCACTCGAGCATTGGATCATGTACTTCGACGGATCACTAAAGCTTGAAGGGGCCGGTGCAGGAGTACTATTCATATCTCCAAAAGTCGATTAGCTTAAGTATGTGCTCCAAATCCTCTGGAAAGCTACCAACAACGAAGCCGAGTACGAAGCTCTACTACACGAGATACGCCTGGCTGCTTCCCTTGGCATCAAGCATATGGTGGTATACGGCGACTCCTCGGTGGTCATTAATCAGGTCAACAAAGATTGGGACTGCACCAAGGAGAACATAGACGCATATTGCATGGAGGTGCGCAAACTCGAGAAGCACTTCCATGGGCTCAAATTTCATCACGTCCTTAGGGACAACAACATGGCTGCTGATGCACTTTCAAAGCTGGGTTCCCACCGAGCGCAAGTACCGGGTGGCGTTTTCATCCATGAGTTGTTACAACCATCCATCAAAGAGCAGGAAGTACAGTCGACTACAACACCCCCTCATCAGCAAGTCATGGTGATTACACCCGAGTGGACCAAGCCCTTCATCGAGTATATCCTGCACCAGAGGGAGCCCGAAGATAAGGTGGAAGCAGAGCAAGTCATCAAGCGAAGCAAGCACTACGTAGTAGTCGGCTCCACCCTCTTTCGACGCGACGCATCATCTGGAGCCTTCATGAAGTGTGTCCCTCCAGAAGTCGAACGGGAGATCCTTGAAGAAATCCACGGTGGAATTTGTGGCAACTATGCTGCCCACCGCGCGATCGTCGGCAAGGCCTTCCGGTCCGGGTACTATTGGCCATCTACCATGGCCGATGCAGAAGAAATCGTGAAGACTTGCCAGGGTTGTCAGTTCTTTGCCCGGCAAGCTCATGTCCCCGCAACAGTCCTCAACACCATACCGCCCTCTTGGCCCTTCGCATGCTGGGGGCTCGATATGGTGGGACCACTCAAGACTGCGCCAGGAGGTTTCAAATATCTCTATATGGCGATCGACAAATTTACCAAGTGGATTGAAGTCAAGCCGCTTGTCAACGCTACAGCAGCAAAGGCAGCCAAGTTCATCCAAGACATTGCTCATCGCTTCGGCATCCCAAACCGCATTATCACTGATCTTGGCTCCGAATTCACAGGAAGCGAGTTCTTTGATTTCTGCGACAACCTGGGAATCGAAGTCCGCTACGCATCAGTGGCGCCCCCACGTGCCAATGGACAAGTTGAGAGAGCTAACGGCCTCATACTTCAAGGACTCAAGCCAAGGCTCTATGAACCACTCAAAAGTACGGCGGCAAGTGGGTGCAAGAATTGCCAGCCGTGGTATGGGGGCTCAGAACTCAGCCCAGCCGCGCGACGAGGCAATCACCCTTCTTTCTGGTCTACGGCTCAGAAGCAGTACTCCCGGTAGACATTGAGTACAACGCTCCAAGAATTCCAAACTACTCGGAGGAAGCAGCAGAGCAAAGTAGAGCAGAAGATGTGGACATGCTAGAGGAGGCGAGGCTAGCCACGTTGATCAGAACAACCAAGTACCAGCAAGAACTCAGGAGGTATCGCAACCAAAACGTCCAAATGCGGTCGTTCAACATTGGTGATCTGGTCCTCCGGAGAATTCAGAGTACAAAAGATCAGCATAAACTATCTTCACCTTGGGAAGGTCCGTTCATAGTATCCAGGGTTATCGGCCCGGGTACTTATCAGCTACAACGGGAAGACAGAACAGAGGTGCCCAATGCTTGGAACATTGAGCACTTGCGGCGTTTTTACCCTTAAAGAAGTTATTAGAGTTTATTAAGAGTCAATAAACAGTTAGTCCTTTTGTACTGATGTTGGCTTCTTAGCCAAACAATAATAAAGTGTCTATATTCCATTGTCTTCACGACTGGAATTTGGATACAATTCATAAAAACTTGAATCATGCCGGGTTGTTTGAAAACAAGGCTGTATTCAAACAAAGCCACCTACTTTCTGTTTCACACAGAAGGATCAGGCACACTTATCTTGAACCTAGCTAGGTTGTTCAAAACCAATCTAGAAAGGCTATATTCAAAAATGCCATCTACTTTCTATTTCACACAGAAGGATCGGGCACACACAAACAGATAAATATATACTCTTGTTGACGAAACATTAGTATTTACATCTGATACAGTTCATTACAAAGGTTTTTCTTACATAAATGAGAAAGCCTAGAATTTAAGACGGGAAACTATTTTCTCCGTCGTCTCCTTCTCCTCTTCCATATAGGTATCGTACATGCTCCAGGTACATGCCGGGTTGATTCGACCTTCCGTGATGCTCAGGGGCTGCATTGGGAACCAGGAATGCACAAGCCCGAGTACTTGCCTAGTACATGAATGGGTGATCCGCTGGCAATATGACCGCACTTGCCTAGGAGTTGCTCGGAGTCGATCAAGAAGAGGAGGAGCAACACTGCCTGCAGGTACTTTGGCATAAACATCGACCAGTGGAAGGGCAGCCTCTTTCCAGGATTCAATTTCTGCACCACGACGATTGATCTCCACGCGAAGCGTTTGGATGTCCTCCTCCTGGTCACAGATCTTGGCCATATCCTGGATAAGCTGTGCATCGGCGTGCTGGCACATTTTCTGCTCTTTGGCAAGTTCCGCCATGCAATCCCTCTCCCGCTGCTCGGCCTGGTTCGCGCGCTCTTGTTGCCGGTAAAAGCGGTTCTTCATGTCGATTACATCAGCCTTTAGAGTTTCGACGCGCTTCTCGCTCTCTGCATCAAACACATCATATTATTTTTATTATATGATCTATGCTAACAATGGGGAGAAGTACTCGGCGGCATACCTGAGAGTTTCTGTTTGAGATACTTGTTCTTTTCGACTATATCCTCTCGCTGGTCTTGATACAGGTTGATCTTCTTGTATGCTTCATCCAGCTGGAGGTGAAGTGAGGCACGCTCCTGTTCCCATGACTCTCGCCCTTTGGCTAAGTCATCTAAAGCTTTCTCAGCTCGAGCAATAGACGTGCTGGCCCTGCGGAGCATCTCAGATTTCTGATGTGACCGCACAAGTATGCTCTGCTCCACAAAACAAGGCGGCAGAGTTGATCAGCGAAAAACTAAAGGGGATAAGTATCTTACCGTATTGATTTACTATATACTAACCTCTATGAGCTTGGTGAGTTGCTTTTGCAGCTCCACGGCCTTCTCCAGATCTTCTTGATCAACTTGCGAGTTGAACAGGAAGGCATTGTCATCTTCATTTGGATTTACACCCGGTGTTCCGGTGTACATCTGAAACGGTTCTGGCGTCGGCTCTCGGGGTTTCTTCTTCTCCCGGATAATTTCTTCGATAGTTCCCACTTTAACCAGTCCAGTGGCTGCATCAAGCTCCTCAGTACGGAGTTTTGCCATCCGAGTACTTTCTGCTGCCTTGGGCCACACCTTGGGAACAGAAGTACCCAGAGCGGCTTGCTCTGGTACTTTGGAGGACGACGATCCGACAGCGCTTGATTCTTGTGGGCAGAGTTGCGGAGATGCCCGGGGGCTCACGCATGTTCTATTTCTGCCTCCTTGTCATGGAGTTCCACAGATGGGTTTCCCTCCGGGACCTTCGGCGAGTGCGTGGGGGAGGAGTAGGTGGCCGGCTGAACCAAATAGGAAGATTGCAGGAATTCAATTTGTTGAAATCAATCAGTACGAAAACAAATGATGCTGATCAACAGAACAAATCGCTTACCTGGCGAAATCCATGTCAAATTCTAGTTCGTCCAAGTCAAAGTCAAAACTCCTAGATGGAATATCTTGGGGTTCATGCGCTTCTTCGTGCCGAGCGAGTTCTTTTTCTTGCGTTTGCTGCATACAAGAGTTCAGATCAGGAAAAAGGAACCCGGCACAGGTCAAGATGAAGATTTCAAGCTTAACTCAGATATACCTTGGGGGGAGACGATTGCAGTGGGATTCCCACAGGAATTTCCACATTTGTCTCTGCTTCAAGGACCTGCGCTTCAACAAGAACAGCGTCCGCAGGCTTCTTAAGTGAAGGAGGCACTTTCTTCCGCAAAGCTTGTTTCTTCTTGGGGACCTGTGGATTCTGCGCATCTTCGGAGCTGGGCCTTTTTAGACCTGATCCTCCTTGCCCAAGTATCTTACCGGGAGGTGGTTGGGGCGCATCATCATCTGAGGATGATCCTTCCTCCAAAATCACCTGGTCGATTTCCAGT
The DNA here is from genome assembly GCA_004135705.1 of Alloteropsis semialata. NCBI lineage: Eukaryota > Viridiplantae > Streptophyta > Magnoliopsida > Poales > Poaceae > Alloteropsis > Alloteropsis semialata. The sequence continues at coordinate 32,966,170 of CM014275.1, forward strand.
GATGCCTTTTTCTTTCCTTTCCCCGAGCATTCAGCAGTCTGCGGGGACGGGGGCGTCTGAGGCAACCCGGACAGGTTCTCTGTCATCGCAGGAGGAGCAGAAGCAAGTTTGGTCCGTAATTCCTGATATTGGGGGCCAAGTAAATAACTTAATCTTTTACCAAACAAGAAGATGAATATCAATACAAGGTATTCAGGCTGAATTCAAGCTCACTAATGGTGCCGGACGACTTGCCGAGAACTCGGGTACTCGGCGTGGGAGCTCGTGTGCATCCATGAACAAAGCTTGGATGCGAACAACGACTTCATCCGCTGAAAGATCTTTGGAGGAAATCCTAGTTGGGTCCTTGGGGCCGGTGTATTCATAGCCAACGTGCACCCGCTTCTAGCAGGGTTGTACGCGCCTAGCGCAGAAATGAACTGGCAATCCCAATTGCAGTTAGACCCTTCTCCTTCAAGTCAGCAATCATCCTTAACAGGCTGGAAATTCCTTCAACCTTATCCCTGTCAAGCGCTTCATTCCAAGAGTCTTGCTGACGAGGCAGGTGTCCAGAATGCTTGGAGAGCTTTAGGGGCTGGTTCTCTACATAGAACCATTTGTCCATCCAATCCTTGATGAAGTCATTCATCTTGAAATCAAAATAAACAGTCTTCATCCCTTGACGAAGTTGGATCCCGGCTCCGCCGACTACTTTGTCAGGAGTGGACTTGACGCGGAAGAGAAGGCGGAACAGATTGAAATGGGGATCTATCCCCAGGAAGGCTTCGCAAAGATGGATGAAGAGGGAGATTTGGAGGATAGAGTTGGGATTGAGATGAATCAATTCTAGCTTATAGAAAGAGAGAATCCCTCGGAGGAAATCATGAGCGGGCAGGGTAAATCCACGCTCATAAAAGGCAACAAAAACTACAATCTTGTGGATTTCTTCAAATGGCCAAGGCTTACCGACATCGGTGCGCCAGCAGGAGATCGATTTCTCCGGGAGGTAGCCTTGTTCCACAAGATTCTGCACCATTTCATCTGATGCCTGGGATGGCTTCTAGACGAGAGCGGGTGCAGGAGCATTCTTGAACACCAGCGTATTTGTGATTGGGAGATTTGATTTTTTTTCTTGCTTGCCGTGGACTTGCTTTCTGAAGGCTTGTTGGATGCTGGTTTCTGACCCATCTTGCCAGATGAGATCTTGGGAATGATTCTCAGTCGAGGCGAGAGTGGATTGGGGCTTGCGCGTGGGTGCGGAAGAATTTGAGGATTTCAGTTGTGAAAGCGACAGCGGCGGGGAGAGGAATACGAACGGTTCACCCTCTGTCTTATAAGATTGCAGTGGTAACCCTAAGCGTATTTCCTAAAACCCATTTTCCGAAATACGCCAACACTTGTGTATTCGCGGTTACAAACCAGATGCATATTTGTGCGGCAATTTCCTAACGAGTAAAGTCATTTTCCGATGAATTTTCATTCTCGGGGGCTGATGCTTAATGGGATTATTTTTTCCACATCAAAGAATATACTTATTTCTACATAAGTCTTTAAGCTTATTGTCATCTGCTTTAAGCTTGGGGGCTGGGGGGAAATAGTATATTTCTTTTGGAAAGTTTTTTCAATAAAGACCCTGAAATTGTTTTTAATCCTTGAAAACATTTCTAGGCTAGGGGGCTAGACCCATAATGGGTCCATCTTTTTTCAAAAGCTGGACACTATTATAGCAAATGGGGAAGTTTTTGCATCAACCTTGGTTCATAAACTAAGGCCCAGGGGCTGGCTGCAAAAGAAGTCGGCAAAAGAGCACATCATGTTCACTTCTGAAGATTTTCAACAAGCAGGATGACGAGGAAACAACTCGGCTGATGCTGAAACTGTTGAGAAACAACCCGGTAGGCGTGAAGACATGAAAATGCTCGGGGGCTTGACGGTCCAAGATCCATGGGAGTCCTCATGGGCTGTAGGCCCGCTAGGAAATTGGGCCGGCAACTCTGACAGATACATGGAAGAAGCGTACAGCTTAAGGAAACTAGTCGGGTACTAGGAAACAACCCGGCCTACTCATGTTAGGACTCTGTGTATTGTATCCGACTAGGAGTTTGTATTTTCTTGCCTTGTAGACCCTGTCTCCTGAGTATATAAGGTGAGGCAGGGACCCCTTGTAAAATCATAACCATCAATACGAGAAGATCCACCATACAGGACGTAGGGTATTACGCTCTCTACTCGAGGCGGCCTGAACCTGTCTAAATCGTCTCGCGTTCACCATCGTGCTTCTGGTTCCGGCGAGGCCCTCATGAACAACTCGACTACTTAGGGACCCCCTATAGTGGGCTAGCCGGTATAAAAAATCGATAAATATTATTTGAATACAAATGTCTAAGCTATGCTTGATCTTTATTGGTTTTCTGAGCCTATAGACGGTTGGATTTTCTGTTATAAGGACCATCAACAACTCCCCCAAGCTTACCCTATGCTCGTCCCGAGCAAAGATTAAAACTTTTAGGCTCAGTGGATCAGGAGTTGCTTCCTCATTACTCCTCAAAAGTACCAGTGGTTCAGCAAGATATTCTACCAAGAATTGAATAAGTTGGTAAAATAAACTTCCCTTATTACCTTGGCCTTTTATGGGGCTCGTAGCTTTTCTTGTCTTGGTTGGTAGCTAGAATGACTTAGACCAAGCACCTTGCCTTCTATCTTGCTTGACAATCAAACCGGAAGTTTTTGGGATTTTTTCAAAAGGTAGAGTTCCTTAGGTGGTACTCTCAAGTCACTCAAAGTGTATTTCCTTACCAGGTTCCTCTCTCAACTCTCATGTCACTCATTGGAGTGGAGCTTGTGCTAGGAGAGCTGGATAGCATACTTGTAGTGCACATATTGTAAAGTCAAGACCAGGATTTAAAGAGAAATAAGTTGTACTCTCAAACCAAGATGTGCACGTGTGTGGATGGCAAGATGTATAATAGCTCCTTTTTATAGGTTCCTCTTCCCCCTTATAGAGGTTTCTTTTAGAGACATGGCTATTTTTCTTGAAGCAAGAGACTTC
>CM014275.1:32974340-33065308 GCA_004135705.1 Alloteropsis semialata
TGTGCCAAGAACAACCTTGAACCTGCAAGCAAATCGAAGAACAAGCAAGAACAAGTGGACAAGCAAACAGCACACAGACCTTGCCCAATGGATGAATCTGATACACACGAATTTGGGGTTCTGGATACAAGTAATCGGATGGTCTAATCGACACACGCGAGTTACAAGGAAGTAGCAAGAGCTAAACTTTCATCTAAACAAAACCCAAAAATGTTCTTGGCTGCTGCTGGTGGTATTTGTAAGTGGGAGAGCAGCCAAGGAGGTGTTGGGGTCGAAACCCTAGCTTAGGAGGCGCCCCCTCATGGGCTCAACTGGATACAAAAGGCCCAAGGCCCAAAACTGAGGTTCTGCGCAGACTGGAGGTCCGGACATTGTTTTGCAGATTGTGAGCGTTCCAGGACGAATCTGATGATGGGGTTAGATCCATATGAAACTAGACTTCATGAGCTTTCCAATGAGTACTCATATGCCTCAAACAACATCCGGAGTCGAGAAATATTGCCAAATCAATTTGATGTTGCCTGGCTGTACGAACTTGAAGTCTGAACTTGGTGTCCGATCTTGTGCTTCCTTGTTATGTAATCTTGATGTCCAAACTGATTGGTTGACCCATTAGCTTCCTCTCCATCATTCCTAATAACAATAAAATCATCACAATGATTTAGTAGCATCCAATTCTGAGATGAAGGTTTATGGACAGCGAGGAACGAGTTTACCTGATAATTTAGCTCTCGTGCACGGGCTCTTGTCATTGGTCCTTGCTGCGTAGTAGGCATGGTTGTTGTTGACACCGGATTTTCGCACCTGACATGCTGAGTCAGATGATGACGTGGTAAGGATGAGGCTGCGCAGTGGACCCGTTGACTGGTCAAGGCCAAAGGTGACAGAGAAGGAAGCCGATGCTGAAGAAGGGTCCGATAAAGCAGGAGTCCGATCCGATAACGAGTTCAAGAGGGAAGACACGTCGGCTAAGGAGGAGGCGTATTAGATTCAGGGACTATTTCCTTTTCAAGAAGGTGTTTGAGAGTTCCATTGTATCTTAAGCTTAGTTTACCTTATTTAGTTAGTCTGGTCCGATCAGGACTCTCCATGACCAGGGTATAAATATGAACCCTCGTCTATTGTAAAGAATAACTCTCACAATCAATACAACCCGGCTTCACGCCAAAACCCTTAGTAGTAGTTACCGACGAAGCTCATTGGTGGACGGGCTGCATCAGTTCTGATCTCCGGCTTACCAGTAAGTTAGTCAATTTATCGAACTAGTATATGCTTTGAATTGAGGCGCATCGCCCTTTCTCGTTTATACTGTTCAACCGATTTATCTCTGGATAATCAAGATTGATATAGATTCCCTACGTCGGAGCTAGATCAATATTGATTATTCAACAGATTATCGTTTATCGGACTATACTTTAATCCTAGATTCCCTACGTCGGAGCTAGGTATCAAGATTAGTCTAGATTCCCTACGTCGGAGCTAGAGTAATCTTGGTTACTAAAGGTAGTCTTTGCGGTTTGTTGGAGTTGTTAGATTGGTTTAGATCTACGCCATGTGAATCAATTCTGCTTCTTCAACGGCTTTGAGCATAGGTCTTGGTCCGATTTAAGCATTATTTATCTTACAGCATCGTTCTATGTCCGATCCTGCCTTGTGGTTTAATCTGGTTGTTCTTTGGGTATTACATTGGTGTAGATTCCCTACGTCGGAGCTGGATCTTTGTAACGCGCTTAGATTAATCTTTGACTGTCATGTTTGGTCTAGATTCCCTACGTCGGAGCTAGGTTCATCTTGATTAGTTAAAGGAAGCTTTGATTATGCCTTAATGTTATTTGAATGTTAAGTGTGGTGTAGATTCCCTACGTCGGAGCTGGATCTTGCTTAATTGTTCAGTAGCATATCTTAGAATCAGAACGTATCTGTTAATGTTTTACCTGCTTATTTTGCTTAATCTGATCAACACCTGTGCGAGCATCTTGTCTAATTGACAGGTTGATGAATCGAGTCTGGTTATCTAGCTATCTGATCTGATCATAGTTGGAGAAATCTAGATTCCCTACGTCGGAGCTAGATTTCTCTGAAAAGGCTATAGTCCGATCGGTTGGTTAGATGGTCCGATAAGACGAGTCAAACTGGCAACTAGATAAGGTGGACAATGTATCGGCTTACACTTTGATTATTTAATATCTTGTTTCAAGACATAGCTGATCCATTATTTTACATATTGGCCTTGTTTTATGCTTTATTTCATTATTCAAAGGCTGGTCTGTTATATCAATCAAGGTCCGATCCTGATTGGTCCGATTCTGAGGTCCGATTTGGTGTCTAATTGAGGTCCGATCACTCGGTCCGATTGACGTCATCATTGAGGTCCGATTCTGAGGTCCGATCGGTATCGGCCGATGCGTGTCTGATTGGGTCTTGGCTAAAATTCGACGTTACTCCATCGTCTGAAATAGAGCCGGCACAATCATAGAGCAATTTAACTATTTTATTCCCTTGTCAATTTCAGGTCAAATTGACTGGCACGCCGCGAACCTGAACTGGAGTGTAGACTGGCACTGGAGCGAAGCTGATCTCCCCGGTCATCTTGTGCTGCACGCGGGGAATACGTCCGCCGATTTTCCGCGTCAACACATTTTTGGCACGCCTGGTGGGACACGAGAAACAAATCCAAGATGTCGTCGTCTGATGCTGAACAAGAAACTGCAGCAAGACTTGCTGCTGAAGCTGCTGAGAAGGCGAAGAACGACAGAAACAAGACGCCTGAGGTGACCATGCCCGTTACAAAGGCCGATCTGTCCAAAGCTCAGTTGGATGCAGTTCAGGCCCAGATCGATGCGTTTGAGAAGCTGTGCCTTGGTCAATTCGGGCGTAATCGCTCAGGTCCTATACTCAAAGGTCCTCTCCCGGATCCAGAGTTGATCAAGAAGACCACTGATGCACGGGAGCACCAAGTCAACATGACGGAGATGATTCACCAAGCTGTTCATCATGCATTGATCAACCAATCAGGCACTTTGGTGAATTCTCTGGACAATCTCATCAAGAAGGCGGTGGATGATGCTGTTTGCTTGAAAGGTCCAGTGTTTATAGCAGATTCTGCAGGAGCATCAGGATCAGGAAGAGGAAAAGAGACTGCAGATAATACAATGACCGTTGCTCCACAGATGCCGATTGCTCCACCACCTCCTGTTGAACTGGCCAACGGTTTTCTGTTGATGGCCAATGGAACTATAGTCGGCCCACATGGTGAAAAGTATGCCAGGACTCTGAGCGAACAAGAGAAACAGCCTGCTGCTGCGAGGCTACGTACAGAGGTTCCTTCACATCAGCGTATGGTCGGGGATTACAATAACTATGTGATGGATATAGCTGATGGGACGCCACATGGAAATCAACAGTCCGATTGGTCACAAAAGATAGCCGAGGTGATCCAGAATCAATTCGGTTTGAAGCCTAAAGATGAAGCGAGGTTGTATCGGCACCCGTACCCATCTTACTTTGATGCAGTGCCGCTTCCTCCACGTTACAGAGTGCCGGATTTTTCCAAATTCTCCGGGCAAGATGATATGACCACCATCGAGCATGTGAGCCGATTCTTGGCTCAGTGTGGTGAGGCTGCTTCAGAGGAGGGACTTAGGCTCAGATTTTTCCCTCTGTCACTATCAGGGCCGGCGTTTACCTGGTTTACGTCGCTGCCAGCAGGATCAGTCACAGGGTGGTCCGATATGGAGAAGCAGTTCCATAAGTACTTCTTTTCTGGTCTCAATGAGATGAAGATCTCTGATTTGATTGCTATTAGGCAGAGGAATGATGAGACCGTTAAGGAGTACATTCAACGGTTCCGTGACACTAGGAATCGATGTTACAGTTTGAAGCTGTCTGACATGCAGTTGGCCGAGCTTGCATTCCAAGGTTTGCTCGCGCCGATTAAGGAGAAGTTTTCTGCTCAGGAGTTTGAGACATTGGGGCAATTGGTTCAGAAAGTGTCAGCTCATGAGGTCCGATATCAGGAGATGAAGCGCATGAAGTTTTCTAAACAAGTATCTTATCTCTCTGATACTGAAGAAGAGGCTGATGTAAACATAGCTGAATGGACCAAATCCAAGAAGCCAGTATCGCTCCCGTGGATCAAACAGAATCCTGAAAAGTTTGGATTCGACATAACAAAGGCCGATAAGATCTTTGATTTGCTGCTCAGTGAGAAGCTTATCCAGCTTTCTCCAAACCATTCTATTCCATCAGCCGATGAGTTAAAGAAACGAAAATATTGCAAATGGCACAACTCGACATCTCACGAGACCAATGAATGTAAAGTGTTCAGAAGGGAGATCCAATTGGCTATTGAGTCAGGCAAAATCAAGTTTGAAGACAGCAAGAAAGCCATGAAGATCGATGGTCATCCCTTTCCCAATAACTTTGCTGATTTCTCCTTTTCTGTTAATATGGTTGATGCTAATGAGAAGGGGAAGTTCAAAGTGCTTACATCGGACCACGCTAAGAGTTCTGGTGCCGTTGATCCTGCTGTTCAAGTTACTGTTGAAGAGCTACGTAGGAATCATCAGGCGTTTGGGCGCGAATCTAATGCTCCTGGTGGATATCGGCCGCGTGTGACTTCCCAAATGCTGATCAACAAATACATGAGGCAGCAGGCAGCAGTCCGAGCGTGGAGAGAACGCGAGGAACGGCGACATCAGAGGCGTGAATATCAAGCAAGGCACCTTGATGAAGAGTTTGATGATCGGCGCCGACGTGATTACAGGTCCGATGGCCGACGCCGATATGATGAGTGGTCCGATGACCGACGCCGGTATGATGACAGGTCCGATGGCCGGCGCTGGTTTGATGATAGAGTCGATGATCGCCATCACTACGGTTATAGGTCCGATTGGTATGCAGATGGACGTCAAGCTTATAACCGGTACGACCAGGATGATGATCATTGGGGATGTCCTTTCTTTGTATACTGCTGGAACGAGAAGCTTAGACTGCCATCAAAAGCAGATTGTCCTGAATGTAGCTTCCAGTATGAAGAATACAGAGCTTCCAAGAGAGGCCGACGATCAGTTCATGAACGGATCGGCGTCAGGATTGATGATCATCATCAAAGAGATGAAGGCCGGGTTAACACTCATGGCCACAAAAATAATGAAGGCCGAGTTAACACTCATGGCCACAAAAATAATGAAGGCCGGGCTGATGCTCATGGCCCTGAAAAAATGGAAGAGAAGGCTCCAGTTCAGAATCGGATTGAAGAACCTCCAATGAGGCCTGGACAGTGGTGCCCATCAGGGATTTCCAAGTCCAAGAAGAGACGTGTGCAACGCTTACGCTATAATGAGCAGATTCAGGAACAGGAACTGGCAAAAGAAAAGAGGTGGCGCGTCAAGATGGCCAATGACGATGAAGCAAGCACATCGGCCGCAATAAATATGGTTTTGATGTTGCCGTCCGATTTCGCTGCTCCTGATGAACAAGACGACCATGAGGTCGATTATGAGCTGGAAGAAGCCGCTGCATGTTTGGTTCTTGATTCAGAGAAGGCGGTTTTTGAAAAGCCAAATGCAAATGGGTATCGGCACCTGAAGCCTCTGTATATCAAGGGATACGTTGATGGAAAGCCGATGACCAAGATGCTGGTTGATGGAGGAGCTGCTGTCAATCTCATGCCATATTCCACGTTCCGCAAGCTGGGGAAAGGGATTGATGATTTAATCAAGACCAATATGACGCTCAAGGACTTTGGTGGCAACGTTTCAGAGCCTCGGGGGGCAATTCATGTCGAATTGACCATCGGCAGCAAGACATTGCCGACTACCTTTTTTGTGATTGATGGCCAAGGTTCCTACAGCATGCTCCTCGGGCGAGATTGGATTCATGCCAATTGTTGCATCCCATCCACTATGCACCAATGCTTGATCCAGTGGCAGGGCAACAAGGTGGAGATCGTCCCAGCTGATGATTCGGTTAGCATTGCTACAGCCGAGTCAACAATTTGGGAATTTGAAGGAGTTGAGTGCCTGTCAGGGAAGACATGGGATGGTGACTTCCTCAAAGTGTCCGATCAAGGACTAAAGCCGATTCAAGCAGTCGGCTCTGAGACCTTGTTTTGAATGGATGATTATGTAGGAGATTTTAAAGGCCGATATGGTTAATGAGTTCTTTCAAATATATATTTGATAGTTCTTCTTATAAATTGAATCGGCCTGATTATTGTTTCGCCTTGGGGGGCAAGGATTCTAGTTTGTTTATCCAATGAAATTGCCTCAACATTTTGGAAAATTTGTAAAGCCGATGCTATGCGTCAGGCTTAAAAGCCGATGGAAAATCGTCTCAAGAATAAAAATAAGAGCCGATGTGTTATGCATCGCCTTAAGGATTATATACAACAAAAGAAAAGTGTATTATATCATTAAGCCGCTCGATGGCGGAGCAGGCTATCAATGTATCAGATCATTCAGTAAGACGGGCAGGTTTCAGTGTTCAAGGCTGCAGATATTTGACTATCGACTCAAGAGCAGTCTGACGAATTTTGTCAACATCAGCAATGATCTTGGCGTCAGCTTCAGCATTCCCTTCTACAGGCTTGATTGTCTTGTGGATCTCTTTGGCCGCCTTGATATGGATCTTGTAATCCTCTTCAGCCTTTGCCTTCAAAGCCGGGATGTCATCAAGCTCTTTTGTCTTAGTCTGGATACTTGATAGAACTTGGGCGAGTTCCTGCTCTAATTGTTGTTTTCTGGCTTGAAGATTGTCAAGCTCTGACTGGATAGAGGCAGGACGAGCCGATAATTCTTCAATCAATTTTGTTGACTTGTCAGCCTGGGCACGTTCTTCGTCCCTTGCCTTGATTAGATCCTGCTGGGAGGTCCGATTGGTGATTCGGCGATTGGCCTGCAACACTGGAAAGGAATGGCCTTCTATGTATGCCGCCGGAATCAGTGCTTCCTCCAGGTCTGACGGAAGTTGGCCCCTTAGAGTTTTGATGACCTTACGAATCGGCTTTGCATCCTGGACAAGATCAATGATATCTTGGTGAAGAAGAGCAGATATGTCAAGCAATTTTGCCTTCACTTCGTCAGATAGCAAGCTTTGCCCGGAGCTGATCTCTTCCTCTTCAGCTTGCAGCCGATCAAAATCAATTGATAGGGTCTGGCTGGCTTGAGGGGTATCTTGGGCCTGCAAAAGGAATCATTAGATGTGATGTCAAAAAGGCTGATGCGATTATATCAGGCTAGAAAATTTACTTGTTTCCAGGCTAGTTCCTGCTCGGGTCCGATCAAAGGATTATTGCTGCCTTGGATGTTTGCTTGGGCAATCTCAAGATACGTCAAGACATGCTGGATGATTTGCTAAAAGAAAGGAAATAAGAACAGATTGGATATCAAGTATTGAATAAATCGGTTGATAATTACCGTTGCTTCTGGATCAGGGAGTTGAATCTGAGAAGTTACTGGTTGTTCTCCCTGAAGGCCCTGGCTTGATTGTGCTTGTGGGCTTGGCTGACGAGGCGAGCCAGTTATGGTTCTTTCAGATGAGGACGAATGAGACGAGCCGGCCTGTGTCGGACTTGGTTGTATCTGAGCTGGGCTCGATGATCTTTGTGGGTCCGATTCTGGTAATTCCTCGGCGGATGGGCTTGAAGACTCGGCCGGACTCGGCTGGCGCGCAGAAGGTTCTCCGATAACCTGAGTTTGCAGTGAGGGTTAGTTTCAATAAAGAGAGAAATCAAATTTATGAAGTTCTTGAACTTGCCAGAGCAGTCTTTGGGCGTTTTGGAATTTTTGAGGACATCTGCTTCTTCCTTTTTCTGCTGTCGCCATATGCTGATAGAAGCTTGCCGATGGTGGGAGAGTCACAGCCGATCCACGGATCTGGCGAGATGTTGCTGTAGACAACTTGTTTTCCCGATCGAGTAATCGTTGGAGGGGTACGATCGACTTCCTGGTAAAAGAATTGGTTAACAAAATAAAGTTATGCAAAGGAGGGAGACGAGTTCACAAGTATTACCTCTGGTTTGCCCCTGAAAGAAGGCAGCAACTTCTGGACATAAGTTTTGCAGGCGATGTGGAATAGGTGTTGACGCCATTCGGCCCACCATGTGTTGAAAGTCCGATGAGTTACAAGGCCGATTGCAAAGGTATCCAGATTGGTTTTATCAAGAGGAGGCTCAAGTCCCAGAAGACGATCCCATTCCACGCCTGAGTCAACTTTTCCCCTTGGAAAAATTCGATCGGCCAAGATTAGGTAGGGTGGAAGCTGTCCGATACCAAACTGACGAGCAACCAGGTTTGGATGATAGTATTCATAGGTTGCTTGCCCTGACTTGCCCTGACTGAGGCCGATCGGGAGAAATTGGGCATTGATGCAAGTTCGGAAAATTGTCAGGGCTTCTGAATCTGCTTCTACAATCATCTTGAATCTGAATTTGTAGGGCAGCTCGTATTCATCAGTGTGATGGTACAGGAACCAGAGCATTTTGTCGTCAGTAATACCTCTATAAAGGAGTGCAAAGTATTTGGAAGATTCTTTGCTTGATAACTTCTCAGCAGGGAAACCCATAGCAGCTTCACCAAGTGAGGTACATCGGCGCCAGGTGATCTCCTCCGATTCAGGCTTGTTATCTGGGAATTTCATCTTTCGAAGATCTACTTTGACGGTCTTGCTCAGATGTAACACTAACCACATCTGAATAAACCACCACGGCCCGCCAAGGTTGGTGATGGGTGATCCAGTCCTCAGGCGCTTGGCGACTTGATGAAGCAGATTGTATACTGCTCCCAGGAGAAGTTGACCGAGGCTGATGACGTGGTCACTTACCAGCAATTCGGCCAAGTGTTGGAAGTTGGCTGTCGAACCGAGGGTTGTGCCGCAAAAGAAGAATCTGTCCAACCACATGTTCAAGAAGGCCGTATGCTCACGGTCGGTCACAGATCCGGTCCGATGGTTTTTCTCCATATATCCTGTCCAGCCACCACAGTTCTTGGTCTTAAAATGGTGACTGGGTTTGATGTTGAGCTGGGAGGGACGTTTGTCGCCAGTAACATTGAGGCCGAGAAGCATAACTACATCAAGTAGTGTTGGGGTCATCGGACCATGTCCAAAGAGGAAGGCATTCAATGCATCGGACCAAAAGTGTGATGCAGCAATCAAGAGGTTCTCATTCTTAGCAATGTGTCCGATGCTAAGGCCAATACACTGGGCGATATCTAATCTATCCCAGATTGCAGACTTGGAGGCCGACACTCTCAAGTACCAATTCTTCCATCCAGGTAGAACTGTCGGCCAAGATCGAAAGGCGTTTTTCCAATCATCCAAATCAAAACCTGAGGTCTTGAATGGGATCCGGTGGGTTTCCAGATTGATGAATTCAGTGGGGTCTGGGTCTCCCATTGGACCAAGAAGGTAGGCCCATTGATAGTTGCCTACGGGGATTAGGGTTTGAATGCGAGCGGCCTAAAAGGAAGATGCGAAATGAAAACGAGTTTGAAGAAGCCGAATCTAATGCGGAACTTTAAATGGATTCAGATTTAGTGAAATACCTCCGGGATTGGACAACGCGTTTCTCCTGCTGGATCTGCGTGTGCCGAGGAAGAACTTGAGGAGGGGGGTTGAAGAGCTTGTTGCTGCCGCCATCGTCGAGGATATGACCGCCGCCATTGTTGAGCTCGTGACCCCAGCCATTGTGGGAGACATGGCAGATGGAGAACTCGCTGGAGCAGATGCGGAGGTGGAAGTGGACCTAGAAGAATGGAGGGCGCCCATGGAGGATGATTGCGCCATTTGGAACAGTTTCGGTGTGAGTTCAAGTGAATGTGAATGGCCGCTCGGGAGAGAGGAGGAAGAAGATGAGCAGTACGGGTTCTTGGCGAAGAAGGAGAAGTGTACAGTGTGGCCGCCGGCAGTAATTTTATAAGGTGAAAACGGTCATGGTCCGAAGATTGAGGAGCCGCGCAGTACAGAGATGGAAAGTTTCGGCACGAAAATCGGTGGAGAAGTTATGATTGCAGATACGAATTTTGGAACAAAATGATATTTTATTCCAAAATTGGGGGGCATGTGTTGACACCGGATTTTCGCACCTGACATGCTGAGTCAGATGATGACGTGGTGAGGATGAGGCTGCGCAGTGGACCCGTTGACTGGTCAAGGCCAAAGGTGACAGAGAAGGAAGCCGATGCTGAAGAAGGGTCCGATAAAGCAGGAGTCCGATCCGATAACGAGTTCAAGAGGGAAGACACGTCGGCTAAGGAGGAGGCGTATTAGATTCAGGGACTATTTCCTTTTCAAGAAGGTGTTTGAGAGTTCCGTTGTATCTTAAGCTTAGTTTACCTTATTTAGTTAGTCTGGTCCGATCAGGACTCTCCATGACCAGGGTATAAATATGAACCCTCATCTATTGTAAAGAATAACTCTCACAATCAATACAACCCGGCTTCACGCCAAAACCCTTAGTAGTAGTTACCGACGAAGCTCATTGGTGGACGGGCTGCATCAGTTCTGATCTCCGGCTTACCAGTAAGGTAGTCAATTTATCGAACTAGTATAGGCTTTGAATTGAGGCGCATCGCCCTTTCTCGTTTATACTGTTCAACCGATTTATCTCTGGATAATCAAGATTGATATAGATTCCCTACGTCGGAGCTATATCAATATTGATTATTCAACAGATTATCGTTTATCGGACTATACTTTAAGCCTAGATTCCCTACGTCGGAGCTAGGTATCAAGATTAGTCTAGATTCCCTACGTCGGAGCTAGACTAATCTTGGTTACTAAAGGTAGTCTTTGCGGTTTGTTGGAGTTGTTAGATTGGTTTAGATCTACGCCATGTGAATCAATTCTGCTTCTTCAACGGCTTTGAGCATAGGTCTTGGTCCGATTTAAGCATTATTTATCTTACAGCATCGTTCTATGTCCGATCCTGCCTTGTGGTTTAATCTGGTTGTTCTTTGGGTATTACATTGGTGTAGATTCCCTACGTCGGAGCTGGATCTTTGTAATGCGCTTAGATTAATCTTTGACTGTCATGTTTGGTCTAGATTCCCTACGTCGGAGCTAGGTTCATCTTGATTAGTTAAAGGAAGCTTTGATTATGCCTTAATGTTATTTGAATGTTAAGTGTGGTGTAGATTCCCTACGTCGGAGCTGGATCTTGCTTAATTGTTCAGTAGCATATCTTAGAATCAGAACGTATCTGTTAATGTTTTACCTGCTTATTTTGCTTAATCTGATCAACACCTGTGCGAGCATCTTGTCTAATTGACAGGTTGATGAATCGAGTCTGGTTATCTAGCTATCTGATCTGATCATAGTTGGAGAAATCTAGATTCCCTACGTCGGAGCTAGATTTCTCTGAAAAGGCTATAGTCCGATCGGTTGGTTAAATGGTCCGATAAGACGAGTCAAACTTGCAACTAGATAAGGTGGACAATGTATCGGCTTACACTGTGATTATTTAATATCTTGTTTCAAGACATAGCTGATCCATTATTTTACATATTGGCCTTGTTTTATGCTTTATTTTCATTATTCAAAGGCTGGTCTGTTATATCAATCAAGGTCCGATCCTGATTGGTCCGATTCTGAGGTCCGATTTGGTGTCTAATTGAGGTCCGATCACTCGGTCCGATTGACGTCATCATTGAGGTCCGATTCTGAGGTCCGATCAGTATCGGCCGATGCGTGTCTGATTGGGTCTTGGCTAAAATTCGACGTTACTCCATCGTCTGAAATAGAGCCGGCACAATCATAGAGCAATTTAACTGTTTTATCCCCTTGTCAATTTCAGGTCAAATTGACTGGCACGCCGCGAACCTGAACTGGAGTGTAGACTGGCACTGGAGCGAAGCTGATCTCCCCGGTCTTCTTGTGCTGCACGCGGGGAATACGTCCGCCGATTTTCCGCGTCAACAGTTGTATCGTTGGAAGGGATGTCCTCATCACCCTAGGTCCTTCTTCTTCTTCGGGACCTTGTTCAGGATGGCAGCACTGCACTCCTCAGTCAACTTTACGACCTCGATACTTGGGAGTGGACGTTTGTTGTTGAGTATGTCCTTCAAGTACTTGGCGTAGGTTGGCACCTGCATAGCATCCATCAATGGCACATGTATATTTAGCTTTTGAATAACCTCTACGAACCTGGCGAATTGCTCAATCACTGATGGTTTCTTTTGACGTTGCAGGAATGGCAAGACGTTGCTGTCGTAGAACTCATGTGGCGCAGTTTGTCCAGCTGGTGCCAGCTCGGCTTCTGGCTCTTTTCCTTCTTCTAGAATCTTCTTCCTCGGTGCTGCTGCCTTCCCTGCATGGTTAGGTGGGACTGGATCCCAAGTAACCTTATCGCTCCTCGTGGACACAGCCTTTACATTCTCAAAGGAAGAATCCGGTTGCCCGGGAATTCGCCCTTTATCACCAGAAGGAACAACGGCGGCTAGCTGAGCTAGCTGGGTTTCTAACATTTTGTTAAAGCTCAGCTGGCTCTGGAAGGTGGAGGACAAACTCTCTATCTCAGAGTTTATGCCCTCCAGAGCCTTATCGTTAGCAGCAAGCCTCTTAGAGATAGATTCATTGATCTTAGCCTGACTAAGGACAAGATCTTTAAGGGAAGGTTGGTTAAAGAAGGAGCCGTTATTGTTACCTCCCTGATAGAATGGGCATTGCTGATTCCAGTTCCCTTGAGGCCGGTACCCGTTGTTGCCGTTTACGAACTGTACCTCCTCTTGTGTCTCGGGGCAGTTGTTTCACGAGTGGCCGGTTTCCCCACAGACTTCACACGTCATGTGTGAGTCCAATGGCCCTTCAGTGTTGTCAGCGCCCCCATCCTTGGTGCGGTCATCAAGGCGCTTCATGATGAGGTCCATCTTGGCGGCCAGCATGTCCACCTCCTTTACGGTGTGCATACCGCGTTTGCACCCCTGAATACGGTCATCATTCCAGGCTTGGTTTGACACCATCTTTTCGATGAGCAGCTTAGCGGCGGCCACGGCCAAGGAGAGGAATGCTCCTCTAGCAGCAGCATCCATTTGTTCACGGGCTGTCTGAGACAGCCCATGATAGAAGTTCTGGAGCAGGAGCCACTCTTGCATACCATGGTGGAGGCATGACAGAATGTAGTCCTGGAAGCGATCCCACGCTTCCAGAACCGTCTCCCCGGACTCTTGCTGGAAGCTAGAGATCCTTCCCCGAAGGGCATTAGTTTTCCCAATGGGGAAGAACTTTGCCAAGAAGGCGTTGGAGCACTTTGTCCACGTGTTCACAGCATCACGGTTGGAATAGAACCATTGTTTGGCTCTCCCCAATAGTGAGAACGGGAATAAGCGGAGCCTGATGGTCTCTTGATCCACTCCTCGGATGGTGATGGTGCGGCACACCTCCAGGAAATGCTGCAGGTGAGCACTGGCGTCCTCATTGGCTTTCCCATAGAAGGGATTAGCCTGCACCATGTTGATTAGTGGTGCCTTGAGCTCAAAAGCATGATCCCCCATTTCCACCTCCGGACCCACAGGGATCTGGGCAGCGGACGGGCGGAGTAGTCACGGATGGTCCTGTCGGCCATGGCTTCTTCCGGTTGGGGGTGCTATGGGAACGGGCTGTTCTCCTTGGTTGGAGGATTCTTCGATGACTGGTTCGGTCTCTGACAAGAACACCTGAGGGATTACGACGTGAGAACGTACCCTCCTTCCTATGGTATTCGGGTTATCCATGTAGTTGGATGGTAATTGGAAACCAGTCATACACCTCCCTGTTTCACATCACAGAGAAACAGAGCAAAAGGGTAAACCTGTGTCACACTCGGATTTATGAATAAACCCGAATGCTACTATATGTGTACACAGGAAGTCTTAAACACACATATAGCTCCAGAATAAGGTAAATCAAAGTAAACCAGTGCTTGAATTACAAAAGAAAACAATTACAAAAAAAAAACAAGAGTCTTAAAACAAACCACAGCGGAAGTCTATCTACTATCTCTCACGATGAAGTCTCCATTCCACAGGGACGCCGGCTGGTGAACCTCAACCTAGAACTCTTCTGGAAAAATCTTCAAGTGCTGCCTCATCTGAGTACCCATCCGGGATTTTGTTGAATAGTGCAAGTGTAAGTAAACCATCTTACTTAACAAATATAACACGAGGGATGAAGGCTTAAAAGGCTTGACACTGTTTAACTGCGATAAGCACTTTTAGTAGTTCAATTTTAACATTAGCCAAGTTACTATCGTGTAATAGGAAAAACCCAGTTGTAACCCAAATTAAGTGTATATAGAAGTATCATCAAGTCCACCATCATTCCAGTTCCATTCCATTTTTAAACATCACTAGGGTAAAGGTCACTGTCAAAAAGGATCCAGGCCACTCGTAACCGTGAGTACGGCTGATATATCAGTTTTCACTCTACAGAGGTTGTACACTTTCCCCACTGGTCGCGTAAAAGTTCAGAAGAACTTTATAACCCAACCACGCAGTGCTAGCTAGGCACATTCATCACACTACCTTTGGTGTGACTGCATAGGGACGCTACGAGACCTTTCAAAATTTACTTAGTCAAGACCAGCCCCCATTTGATTCCCGTGGTTGCGCTGTTCTCCCGGGTTGCCACTTTAAGATAGACCATAACAAGTGATGCCCAGAACAAAGCACACAGCATATGTTCCAGTTTAAAGGTTGATTAGAACAAAGCACACAGCACATGTTCCGATTTAGGTTGATTGGAACAAAGCACACAGCACATGTCCAAATTAAGGGTTGCCTAGAACAAAGCACACAGCACATGTTCTAGATCGTGAATTGCCTAGAATAAAGCACACAGCACATATTCTAGAACAAGAGTTTGCTGAGAACAAAGCACACAGCACATGTTCCAGCTACCTAACCAGGTTGCTAAAAAGCAAGTTTTAATCATTCGCAAATGATCTTAAGTATCCAAGTTCCATCGTCCAAAGACGGTAAGCTCAAGTCGCATAGCCTAGCTTTTGCTACCCAAAAGATGCATAATCCGGTTGAACAAGAAAGTAAGTCTCAAAGATACTAGGGATATCCTAAAACAGATTAACTCATGCATGAATGTAAGTGATTATTAATGTGTATGGGTATCAAGGAATTTCTCGTGTTATACTTGCCTTCCTCAAAGTATTGCCATTAATTCTCTTCTTCAGAACCTTGCTCTCCTTCAACGTCGAACAGCTCACCAATTGGCATGATCAACACCAGCACACAAGATACATCTAATAAAGCAATACACCAGTCAATACAACAGTTTTGAAAAGCGCTACTGGAAAACACTAGCTACGACGAACTCGGGAGCGCAAGAAACACTAAGATCAGAGCTACAGGTCAAAAGGTATGGGCAATTGAAGGGTCAAGGGCATACCGGTACAAACAACAAAAGCTCGGATTATTTTGGTTAAGGATAAATGGATTGTGACATCATCAAGGCATGAACATGATGTCATCAGGGAATATTGGGATAAAGCTTCAATGGAATTTTGTATATATGGATCGACAAACATTAGTATATGCACATACAATTCAACATACTATCTTAATATCCAATTTTCACATATGCGGCCGCAATATATGAATTCAGTATTAAAATAATACGCTACGATTATAGTGGTTCATATACTAAACATTCATTAAGCCAGATGACAAAATACCAAAAGATGGGAATACAAGGTGTAGGCGAACTATGTGGCAACAAAAGGGATGAAATTTGGATAGGTTATGATCGTCATGAAAGGTGGGGCTCTACTGCACCTATGGGCAAGACACAAGGCGGGTGTAAAAGCCTAATCATCTTTTATTTAGAAAGATGGTTCAAATTGACCATTAGTCAAATTAATTACTAATTAAATTTTAGAAACAAGGTTTATGGAAAACAGCACCACTAACATGCAGATTATGTTATTACGAACCTAACGCAACTTGAACGAATTGAAACGGAGCTAAAACGTGAAATCTAGGGGCTAAACAAGGTCTGGGGCTTATCTGTGAAAAACCAGGGACCTAAACGTAATTAACCATAGACTTCGAGGGCTAACAGGCAAGTTTCTTGGGTTAAAGCTGGATGGCGAGTTGATTTGGGGTTTCCTCAGGGTCTCATTAGCAAAAGCACGAAGGGGTACGCGGGTTATGTTCTAAGCCGTCCGTGGCCGATCGGTCGGCCTAGATCTCTCCGCCGGCTCTGGGTGATCGGAGACAGCAGGGAGACGGCGGCGTCGAGCGGCTGGCGGCGGCGGCTCGCCGGACTGAGGTGCTCTGGGGGCTACAGGGGTCCTTTTCGCGCGCGGATTGAACCAGGAGGAAGAGGGGGACAGGACGCATCTCACCATGGGATCCTTGTCGTCGATTGCGTGGCGGACGGGGCGCGCATCAGAGAGGGGCGGCCAGGATTGGTGCATCACGTGGGTGAGCTCCTTCGATGGCTCTTGGGTGACTCCGGTGGAACAGGTGGACGCGACTTGGAGCGGGGAACCTTATGGTGGCGTCAGCTTGCTACAAGGGGCCTCCACGCGTGGTGAATTTGACGGGCGGGGCTCATGGCGGCGCTCTGCTGCATCTGCTCCGGCGGCTGGTGGAGGCACGTGCGAAGGGAGCAGGGAACGCGGCGGCCTCAGGCTAGGGCACGTAGGGGTGCATGATTTATAGAAGGGGGACGGGGCTGCTGCGGGGATCGCGGCGGCAGTTGCGAAGCGGGGTGTCGTGTCGAGTTCGGGCTCGAGTTTGGCCGAGAGGGGAGGAAGGAGGGGGATGACAGGCGGGCCCAGGGTGTCGGTGGGGGAAGGAGTTTGACGGTTGGGGTCCACCGGGCAGAGAGAAAAAGGAGGCGGGGGGGCTATTGGGCTGGGCCGTGGGTCGGGTTGGGCCCGTACCAGGCCTCGCGGGCTCAGCCCGACTGGGAAGGAGGGGCAAAACTGTACTCCGGGAAAGTTTAGGGAGGTAAACAGGACTTTGCTGATTGAGTTTTAGATGGGCTTGGCCTATTAGGGCAGATAGGTTTTCTCCTTTTTCTTATTTTGGGAAAATACTTTTAGATTAAAAGATAATCTAGAAAAGTCTAGATAACATCTTTTAAACTACGGAAAATACCCCGGAGTGTCCAAAAATTCCCAGAGGAACCTACTCGAGAACCTAATCGGGTTTTTAAAACAAACTCACACAACAAACACTATGGAGCCAGGCATGGAAGCAACACCTATCTTCTATTTGATTCTATCCAATTTTTAGGATTTACCGGAAATTCTGAGAAGGCCAAAAAGTAGGGTTTGACAGATCTACCCCACTTAACAGGAATCTCGTCCCGAGATTCAAGAGGAAGCTAGCAAGGAAAAAAAGGTTGGGGTTGTAGGCATGGCTCTTCTTCTCGCTTCCTTGTGATCATCTGGTATATCTCCTAAGTCTGCTGAAGTTTTTCGAGCACACCTCTTCCTGCTCTTTTCTTGACATCCCAAAAGTTCCTTTCTTGAACCATTTGTGTAACCATTGGGTGTCCAAGACTCCATCCATGTAGACATTAGGTGTCCAAGACTCCTCTTGTTTAAAGTGATTTTAATAGAGCTGGATCTGCTGCTCTATTGTCCTGTTAGGCTTGCTTGATGGTGATTTCTTCTCGGTTTGCTTTGAACCCACCTTCTTGTTTGCTTGTGGCGGAGTGTCGAAGATGTGCATCTTCAATGTTCAGGGAAAGTCCACTCTATGTTGCACTCTTGTATTGGGTTTGTCATCGTGTAGTGCATTTTTCTTCAGCTGGTGTTTCTCAACGATGAAGCTAGTTCTTTGTGTGCCTTCACTTTGTATTTTGTCTCTTGAAGCCTATTGTGTATTGCTCGTCTTGTAATGGGGATTTGTATAACAACCTGGGGTGTTATAGGCCTACCCCACTTAACATGAATCTCGCCCTGAGATTCATGCAAAGTTTCATGAGGGAAAATTCAATTGCTCCTGACGAATATCTTCTTAGCTTGTCTTTCCTATTGTTGTATTCTTCCTTCTTTGAACCTTAACTCCATATTGATTACCCTTATATGATCTCCAAACATTTGTCTTGTCTTTCCTTTCTGTAGTGTTCCTTGATTTCAAAGATGCCTCTCAATTATTTCCATTCCTTTTCGAGATCCACCACTTGTCATCTTGTGCACCTCATGTGTTGCAGTAGTAGTGTGGCTCAGCACTACCCCACTTAACAGGATTCTTCTATAGCTCAAGTTGAACTCTAGCGAAAATGAAACCTTCTGGTGACTTCTTCATGGCTAGAATAGATGGGGGCAAGGGAACTGAGAGGAAAGACTAGGATAAGGTGCAAATGGGTAAAAGCATCCATCCTCTCATTGCTTGTTTCAATCCACATGTATACATAAACTTAGCTTTACTGAGTACATTTCTTGAGTACAACTTGCTACAAACTCTATTCATCTAGGTCTACTTGGTGTGCTTCTTGACGTAATCATGGGCCTGCTGCTCGGGACCAACTTCACTTGGAGGTGATACCTTCATTTGGTGACTTGCTTGATACTGCTCTTTCGCATCTGCGCAGCTGCCTTGAATACCACTTCTCTCCTTGCTTATTTGTTAGGGAGACCACCTTGGAACGATAATCCATTATACTCTTATGCTCATGTAACCAATCCTTTCCTAAGATGATATCCATTCCTTTCATATCTAAGACATTCATATCCACCTGAATTCAACTCCATCTATTTGTAATGGTACCTTGAGACATTCCTGCCTAAGCAATATTTCTTCGTCTTCAGGTCGGACAGATATTGGTTGTTCCTTGACAAGTGGTGCCATGTTGTTTTCCCCACAAACTTCGTCGATATGAAACAATGTGAAGCTCTTGTATCAAACAAAGCTACCACTGACTCGGACTGTAGCAAAACATTCCGATTAGCCTATTTCCTTGCTTGCTTAGCTTGTTCGGCTTCCACGTAGTCTACTCGTGCTAGTATGCAGTTTTGATCCTTGGGCAATGTTGTCGTCTTCAGCTTCTTGGTGGATTGGGGTCAATTGTTCTTGACTTTTACGCTTTGCTCCCTGCTTTGGGTGCTTGCGTCTACGTGGCTGAAACATACTAAAGGCTATGTCCCATCCACTAATGTATGTGTCCTCAACACTCTCTTCTTAAGCTTCAGTTCCTTGTCCTTCTGGAGCAGTTCTTTTTTGGGGGAGGTAGTTTCTTATCTCCACCAGCTGATGATCCTTGAGATAGACCTGATTGCAGCATCTTCTTACTACGGTCATTCTGGAGACATGGATGACCATAGTGTGTGCAACAGTAGCAACTTCCCGGAGGTCCAAGCATCTTCAGTGGCCATTGCTCCATGTGATCTGGGGATGATGAGCCCAAAGATGAAATGTTGATCTTACCGTTGGCCACACTTTCTTGAGGGCTTCTCTTGTTATACTCCATCTGGTTTGAGGTTTAGGATGTGAAAGAGGCAAGTTGGGCAAGGACTTGTAGACAAATAGAAGGGGAGCCAAGGGAACCCATCTAACTAACTATATTTACAATCAATACCAAGATCCAACACAATTACAAACAAGCTACCACACTCAAGAGCACACTAGCAAAACCACTTTAGCATTCATTGATCTATCGGTAGAACAAAGGCTTAGGTTCAAAACTCCTAAGACACAAAACACTAAACTATCGAGGGCTCGAGGTTTGAGTGATCTTGAGGTCTTTAATGTAGTCGCTGAAACTCTCTTCATGGGGTCTTCAGATTCCTCTAACAATGATGACTTGTTGAAGTGATGTCTTCCTTAGTATCTTTAGCAACATCCTCATTGAACGTAGCGGACAAGTTGGTTAACAGCTAAGGAATAATCAAGGGTGTGGGAGAAGCAACTCTTTTAGTAAACATAGTGAGTGTAGGGTTCAAAAGAGAGACAAAAAGCCAAGGAGGTGAAATTTTGCAAAAGAAAGAGAATTTATAACCTTAACATCGACCATTTCTATCTAGGTTGCGATCCTACAGTCAACCTGGCTTTGATACCACTCTGTCACACCTGGATTTACGAATAAACCCGAATGCTACTATATGTGTACCCAGGAAGTCTTAAACACACATATAGCTCCAGAATAAGGTAAATCAAAGTAAACCAGTGCTTGAATTACAAAAGAAAACTATTACAAAAAAACAAGAGTCTTAAAACAAACCACAGCGGAAGTCTATCTACTATCTCTCACGATGAAGTCTCCATTCCACAGGGACGCCGGCTGGTGAACCTCAACCTAGAACTCTTCTGGAAAAATCTTCAAGTGCTGCCTCATCTGAGTACCCATCCGGGATTTTGTTGAATAGTGCAAGTGTAAGTAAACCATCTTACTTAACAAATATAATACGAGGGATGAAGGCTTAAAAGGCTTGACACTATTTAACTGCGATAAGCACTTTTAGTAGTTCAATTTTAACATTAGCCAAGTTACTATCGTGTAATAGGAAAAACCCAGTTGTAACCCAAATTAAGTGTATATAGAAGTATCATCAAGTCCACCATCATTCCATTGTCATTTCATTTTAAACATCACCGGGGTAAAAGTCACTGTCAAAAAGGATCCAGGCCACTCGT
Organism: Alloteropsis semialata; assembly: GCA_004135705.1. NCBI lineage: Eukaryota > Viridiplantae > Streptophyta > Magnoliopsida > Poales > Poaceae > Alloteropsis > Alloteropsis semialata. Next base: position 32,994,917 of record CM014275.1, read on the forward strand.
AACCGTGAGTACGGCTGTTATAACAGTTTACACTCTGCAGAGGTTGTACACTTTCCCCACTGGTCGCGTAAAAGTTCAGAAGAACTTTATAACCCAACCACGTAGTGCTAGCCAGGCACATTCATCACACTACCTTTGGTGTGACTGCATAGGGACGCTACGAGACCTTTCAAAATTTACTTAGTCAAGACCAGAGCCCATTGATTCCCGTGGTTGCCACTTTAAGATAGACCATAACAAGTGATGCCCAGAACAAAGCACACAGCATATGTTCCAATTTAAAGGTTGATTAGAACAAAGCACACAGCACATGTTCCGATTTAGGTTGATTGGAACAAAGCACAGAGCACATGTCCAAATTAAGGGTTGCCTAGAACAAAGCACACAGCACATGTTCTAGATCGTGAATTGCCTAGAATAAAGCACACAGCTCATATTCTAGAACAAGAATTTGCTAAGAACAAAGCACACAGCACATGTTCCAGCTACCTAACCAGGTTGCTAAAAAGCAAGTTTTAATCATTCGCAAATGATCTTAAGTATCCAAGTTCCATCGTCCAAAGACGGTAAGCTCAAGTCGCATAGCCTAGCTTTTGCTACCCAAAAGATGCATAACCCGGTTGAACAAGAAAGTAAGTCTCAAAGATACTAGGGATATCCTAAAACAGATTAACTCATGCATGAATGTAAGTGATTATTAATGTGTATGGGTATCAAGGAATTTCTCGTGTTATACTTTCCTTCCTCAAAGTATTGCCATTAATTCTCTTCTTCAGAACCTTGCTCTCCTTCAACGTCGAACAACTCACCGATTGGCGCGATCAACACCAGCACACAAGATACATCTAATAAAGCAATACACCAATCAATACAACAGTTTTGAAAAGTGCTACTAGAAAACACTAGCTATGACGAACTCGGGAGCGCAAGAAACACTAAGATCAGAGCTACAGGTCAAAAGGTATGGGCAATTGAAGGGTCAAGGGCATACCGGTAAAAACAACAAAAGCTCAGATTATTTTGGTTAAGGACAAATGGATTGTGACATCATCAAGGCATGAACATGATGCCATCAGGGAATATTGGGATAAAGCTTCAATGGAATTTTGTATAAATGGATCGACAAACTTTAGTATATGCACATACAATTCAACATACTATTTTAATATCCAACTTTCACATATGCGGCCGCAATATATGAATTTAGTATTAAAATAATACGCTAGGATTACAGTGGTTCATATACTAAACATTTATTAACCCAGATGACAAAATACCAAAAGATGGGAATACAAGGTGTAGGCGAATTATGTGGCAACAAAAGGGATGAAATTTGGATAGGTTATGATCGTCATGAAAGGTGGGGCTCTACTGCACCTATGGGCAAGACACAAGGCGGGTGTAAAAGCCTAATCATCTTTTATTTAGAAAGATGGTTCAAATTGACCATTAGTCAAATTAATTACTAATTAAATTTTAGAAACAAGGTTTATGGAAAACAGCACCACTAACATGAGATTATGTTATTACGAACCTAACGCAACTTGAACGAATTGAAACGGAGCTAAAACGTGAAATCTAGGGTCTAAACAAGGTCTGGGGCTTATCTGTGAAAAACCAGGGACCTAAACGTAATTAACCATAGACTTCGAGGGCTAGCAGGCAAGTTTCTTGGGTTAAAGCTGGATGGCGGGTTGATTTGGGGTTTCCTCAGGGTCTCTTTAGCAAAAGCGCGAAGGGGTACGCGGGTTATGTTCTGAGCCGTCCGTGGCCGATCGGACGGCCCAGATCTCTCCGCCGGCTCTGGGTGATCGGAGACAGCAGGGAGACGGCGGCGTCGGGCGGCTGGTGGCGGCGGCTCGCCGGACTGAGGTGCTCCGGGGGCTACAGGGGTCCTTTTCGCGCGCGGATTGAACCAGGAGGAAGAGGGGGACAGGACGCATCTCACCATGGGATCCTTGTCGTCGATTGCGTGGCGGAAGGGGCGCGCATCAGAGAGGGGCGGCCGGGATTGGTGCATCACGCGGGCGAGCTCCTTCAATGGCTCCTGGGTGACTCTGGTGGAACTGGTGGAAGTGACTTGGAGCGGGGAACCTTATGGTGGCGTCAGCTTGCTACAAGGGGCCTCCACGCATGGTGAATTTGACGGGCGGGGCTCATGGCGGCGCTCTGCTGCATCTGCTCCGGCGGCTGGTGGTGGCGCGTGCGAAGGGAGCAGGGAAGGCGGCGGCCTTGGGCTAGGGCACGTAGGGGCGCATGATTTATAGAAGGGGGACGGGGCTGCAGCGGGGATCGCGGCGGCAGTTGCGAAGCGGGGCGTCGTGTCGAGCTCGGGCTCGAGTTCGGCCGGGAGGGGAGGAAGGAGGGGGATGACAGGCGGGCCCGGGGTGTCAGTGGGGGAAGGAGTTTGACGGGTGGGGTCCACCGGGCAGAGAGAAAAAGGAGGCGGGGGGCCTGTTGGGCTGGGCCCGATAGGGAAGAAGGGGCAAAACTGTACTCTGGGAAAGTTTAGGGAGGTAAACAGGACTTTGCTGATTGAGTTTTAGATGGGCTTGGCCTATTAGGGCAGAAAGGTTTTCTCCTTTTTCTTATTTTGGGAAAATACTTTCAGATTAAAAGATAATCTAGAAAAGTCTAGATAATATCTTTTAAACTACGAAAAATACCCCGGAGTGTCCAAAAATTCCCAGAGGAACCTACTCGAGAACCTAATCGGGTTTTTAAAACAAACTCACACAACAAACACTATGGAGCCAGGCATGGAAGCAACACCTACCTTCTATTTGATTCTATCCAATTTTTAGGATTTACCGGAAATTCTAAGAAGGCCAAAAAGTAGGGTGTGACAACCTGCTAGATTACTGGCAATTAATCATGTTGCATTAAATACATGGATGATCAAAACTCTTTAACCATTGCTTTCCCCGTCAATGGCGCCAGAAATGCTTGTTGGTATTTCTTAGCATCACTACTTAGAGTAGTGATGGCATTAGAGATACTTCATCGTAAATCTAGACATTAAAGATATTCTGCAAGCGCACAGAAATACGTTGTAGCATTTTCACCCAGGAGTATTCCAGAGTATCGTTATATGTTTATACGCAGAGAAAGCGTTTAGTTAAAGAGAGGTGTCATCCAATGTATTTACTTACAACAATATTAATATACCATAGTCTAGATAGGGGTAAATGATATGGAAGTGAATGGGTAATGTGACACACAGAGGTGCTTCTTGACTTGTGTGGAGGATGGGCTCGATTGGGGTCCAGGCCAGGTCGCCCGACCTAGCCAGGTCGGCCGACCTGGGCCTATGCCCAGTTTTGTCCATCTTTTGCACCGTAGTCCCTGTACTCAAATATATTTTGGATATGCATGGTACAACATTATTTGAATACAAATGTCTAAGCTATGCTTGATCTTTATTGGTTTTCTGAGCCTATTGACGGTCGGATTTACTGTTATATGGACCGTCAACACACGTCAACCATGAAGCCCTCCTAGGAAGTTCCTATTAAGATGATCGACCTAGGGATGGGAGACTCCTCCAAGACGGTGCTGATCGGCGCTGACCTATTTATCAAATAGGAAAGCGCACTCACCAGCTTCTTACGGGACAACCGCATCATCTTTGCATGAAAGCCTTCTGACATGCCGGGAGTACCAAGGGAGTTAGCTGAGCACAAACTTCACGTCAATCCAGCTGCCAAACTGAAGAAACAACGCTTATGACGCTTCGCCCAGGACAAGAAAGAAGCCATCCATACAGAGTTGGCCAAACTACTAGCAGCCAGGCTCATCAAAGAGGTGTTTCTCCCTGATTGGCTCGCTAATCCTGTCCTGGTGCGAAAGAAAAACAACAACGAGTGGAGGATGTGTGTCGACTACACCAACTTGAACAAGCACTTCCCAAAGGATCCTTTCGAGCTACCCCGCATTGATCAAGTGGTGGATTCAATAGCCGGATGCTCATTACTCTGTTTCCTCGACTACTACTCGGGCTATCATCAAATTAGCCTGCAAGAAAAAGACCAAATCAAGATGGCGTTCATCACTCTGTTTGGCGCTTACTGCTATACAACAATGTCCTTCGAACTCAAGAATGCAAGAGCAACATATCAGCGTGTAATTCAGAGTTGTTTGAAGGCTCAGATTGGTCGCAATGTTGAAGCCTACGTTGATGACATCGTAGTCAAGACAAAGAACCCAGACAGTCTCATCGACGACTTGTTCGAGACTTTCTCACATCTCAGGAATTCCAATGGAAGCTCAACCCAATCAAGTGTGTGTTTGGAGTGCCCGCAAGAAAATTGCAGGGCTTCATAGTCAGCCACCGTGGGATTGAGGCCAATCCCAAGAAGATCACTGCCATCACATCCATGAAGCCTCCAAAGTCTCTCAAGGATGTCCAAAAGCTGACAGGATGTATGGTGGCCCTCAACAGATTCATCTCAAGATTCGGTGATAGAGGATTGCCTTTCTTTAAGCTCCTCAAGAAGCAGGACTAGTTCATAAGGACTGCGGAAGCTGATGCGGCATTTGAAGACCTTGTTGACACCAGCGGTGGCAAACAGAAAGTCCACAAGTGCACGACTGTCAAAGTAGCTTTCACCAGTGAGTAAATCAGGTATCGAATCCACGGGGAACGTGAAGGCACAGCCTAATCACTAAAGCTGACCGGATCGATCGAGTCTATATAAAGGCAGGGTAGAGAGGATAACTTAGCACTAAGGCTGTGAATATAGCGAAGGGAATTCTCCTATGCTTGCTTTGGGCACCGGGGTATCCTAGACCTCTAGAAAATTGCCGGCAAACAGCTCTACGCTGTACCCGTACGTGGAGGATTACAAAGGACGGACAGGGCTGTCACCACCTGCCGTCTACCTCTACTAATCTGTGGGGCTATGAGGCAAACGAGGGCGAATATACACCTAAGCACCACACCTAAGATAATATCAGCTATCCTAACCTTGACCAGAGATTAGAATACTTTACGAATAAAGCAACGAACTGACAAGCACAATAGAGAACTCAACTTTCTATAACTCAGACTTAAATACTAGTTGAAATCCCTGATACTTACTAAGTAGCTTGTATCCATTGAGGTACAGGTGGAGGGTCGCCGACACGTCGGGACTCCTCCAAACTCTCCCTCACTCTCTCCCTATTTCTACTCTAAATATGAGGAGGGCTTCGCCTTGAATCTTCAATCCAGCTCGATGATGCTTAGCCCTGCCCCAAGTCCATGTATTTATAGCTTGGAGAGGCGGTTGTGAGTCGGTACGAGGAGGTTGAGACGGTTCGGAGGTGGGCCCAGGTCGGCCGACCTAGGGGGGTCGACGGACCCTAGGATCCACAGTCCTAGGTCGTGCACGGCGCAGATCTTCTCTTGCAGGCGGTTTGCAGGCACATGTCAAGGGACGACCTATTTGGACGCGCGCCAAGGTCGGCCGACCCCTAGAGTTGCCGCCTCTCAGGCCCATCTTCCTCTGAGTGGCTGATCTGTGGGCCTTGAGGTCGGTTCCAGGTGGGTACGCTTGACATAAGTGCATCTGGTTTTAGGTGTGCGACCTTCAATCCATGGGTGGTTCATCAAATGCCCTTGGTGCAAACCGACATTGATTCAGTAGTTAAGATGATCTCTAGGTGTGCTTCTCTGCAGGGGGAAAGTTGGTGTCGGGCGACCTGGCCCTGGGCCCACTTTAGCTCTTCTTTCGCCACTTTGCCCCTGCAAGCACATATGCACTAAAACTAGTGGAATTCATTAGTAAATAACCCTATGTCTATTTGTTTTATCATTCTTTTGTATCTATGTTGGCGGTAGGATTTTATCATTAAGAGCCGCCAACAAGCTCCCCCACACTTATCCTTTACTCGTCCTCGAGTAAAGACTCAGATTCATCACAGAAATAATTATAAACAAACATATAGGTTATTCCCAAACATTCAGGCTTAGTGGAATTATTGAGTGGCTAACATGCCTTCTTAAGTTATTGCAGAAAGGAACAGCCTCCTTTATGACATGATACACCTCACTTCCAAGTACTTGGGTTTTCAGAATTTTGCAAAGAAAACCAATGCCTTGCTCGTCAAAGAGTTTCTCTCTGGATATTCAAGGTGGTTGGACAACACTTAAACTATCCAAGATAAAACTTTGTATGTGGAGCTCTCAGGATACATACCTTATTCACTTATGTTGTCATTTCAAGGGTTGGATCCAAACCAGAGACAGGTCATGTAATCAAGTCAAGATGTGCAAGTGTATGATATAAAGTGGAAATGTAATGGTACTCCTTTGTCTTGACCTTCTTCCTTTTTTTCTTTTTTTTCGGATATGGGCTATTGCACTTTCTCTTTCTCTTTTTTTTCTATGCATATAGCCCATATCTTCTTTTCATCTTGATTTTGGGAAGAAGGCCATTTTAGGAGTATTTATTCATGAGTACAAAACAAAGGCATGTTTTGCTTTACCCTCAGTGTAAGGGTTTAGCTTTTTTATGGTGGAGTGTACGTGATCTTGACTTTAAAAACATGAAGTATCTCTAATAAGGGTCACAAACCTTGAAATAACTCAAAGCTCAAAGGAAATGCTTGACTATGATTATAGTTGATTGTCTCTCAAACCCATGAGGAGCATGGCAAGGTTAAAAAGTTTTTAAAACTTTTCATAAATTCCAAGTACTTGAATAAGAAAGAGCATCTTTCATACTAAAGCCATATCTCAAAGTGCAATAACTTAGATGACATGAGTTCCTAAATATATGAAGATATCCACAAGCCAAAAAGGTACAAGGAATAAAATATATGTAAGTTAATAATATTTTCCATGTGATGGGGAGATGTGAAGGGTTAATTTTATTTAAGTTTTGAATTTCATGATCCATTTCTACAGAGATTCAACTGAAACAGGGTATAGGAGGATCAAACCAGCGTGCAGGGAAAAATGGAGGCCAGGAGGGACCCAGGCCAGGTCGGCCGACCCGGGGGCAACCCTTCTGGTCTGGCTCTTTTGCGTGCTGCTCTGTTTCGTTCTGTTCTGTACTGTTTCACGTTGCATAGTTCTATTTTCCGTCGATCCTCTGGCCAGGGACTCCCCCACACTTGTACCTTTATTCAAAAACAAGTGGAAATAAAAACACAACCCTAACATCTTAAAGATTTTTATTTTATTCATGATAGCATAGGCACATTACAGAAGAATCAAATGAGGAAATAAATAAATGAATGAATTGAAACTAATGTGCCTATCCTAATCTAAAGCCTAGGTGCCTAAGGTGCATTGTAGAGGTTCTCATCTCCTAGGGCTTTAGCAAAGCACTTGAGTTTGACAACTGTTGCTTTACGCAACATATCAAAATCATCTTGAAGGCTCAAGCGCGCAAGTTGCTCTTCAGCGAACTTCTTCTCCAATTTGGTATTGTCGCGACCAAGCTTGGTAATTAGCTCGAGCAACTCTGCATTGGAGGGAACCTTGGGGGTCTTCTTTTCTTCTTCATCACACTCATAGTGACCCCTGGCCTCTGAATTGGAGGAGGCTTGATATGCCTCTTGATCTTGCCAGCCGGTGCGGATTCCACCGACTCCTCCAACTCCTTCCTCTCCTCTGGTGTGAGGGGAGGGAACAGCCCCTTTCCATAGCCGCCTCTGGGTTTCCTTTCTCCAGACCCGGAATCGCGGCTCCGGAGTGCTAGCGGGAGAGTAGATCGACATGTCGGACATATAATGATATGCCACGACGTCCTCCCACTTGTTCTTGACGACCTCCTTCAGCTTCTCCCCTGGTTGAAGAGTAGGGAGTCCATTCCCCTTGGTAGGGGTGACCACCATCATCTTCTTGGGGGTGAGCTTCCCCGTTGTTGGCTTTCTGTATGGGCTTGACGCCCGTGCCTCGCGTCTCTGAGGCCTCATCGGAGAGTGGGATCACGCCGCCGAATGGGGTGCCGAGGGGCCACTGGGGCCCGTCGCCCGACCCATGGGGTTGGCCGACCCCCTTGTGCGCCCTCTTGTGTCCTTCTCCGGCAGGATGCTTGCTACGGGGGTACCACCACGGCCATTGCTGATTCTAGCTGGAAGGGGTCGTCGGAGTGGGTTCCCCTTCAAGATCGAAGGTCGATCGAGAGGTAGGGTGGCTCTTTCTGGCCATTTTTGTGGATTTGGAAGGTTTGGCTCGGAGGTTTCAGAATGTGGGCGAGGAAGAACTCAGATGAGAAGAGAGAAGAGGATGGGTGGAATTTTAAAGAAAGAGCAGCCCTCTTCTTGGATCAATCAGAGGTTGGAACGCTCATCCACCACGGAGCAGCCTCAGAGACGTTGGAGTGGAGCGTGTGCAAAAGATAGGGCTGATCGGGCTTGGGAGGCCATAGGCAACCTGGCAGGGTCGGCCGACCTGGCCCTGAGCCCAATCGCCATCATTTTTTTCGTGCACTACATGACAGTCCAAAATGCCCCAAAGTGTGTGCAAATGTGTTCTAGGGGCTAAGGAAGGACATTAGTGTAAGGAGTAATTATAGATGGGAATTATCCATGACCAAATTGATCACATCAAATTCCTCTTCTATTTTATCAGGTTCAAGGAAAACTTTTGAACGCTGGCCATTTGCCTTGAAGAGGTTACCTTCATCATCTTGGAGTGTGATAGCCCCGTGCGACGAAGTCTCCACCACAATGAATGGTCCTTCCCATTTGCTTCGAAGTTTTTCATGCCCAAATAGTAGTACCTTATCCCCGGGGTGGAACTCCTTCACCTTGATCCTCTTGTCGTGCCATCTCTTGGTTCTTTCCTTGTAGATTCTGGCACTATGGTATGCTTTGTCTCTCCACTCTTCTAACTCTAATAGCTGCATTTTCCTCATCTGCTGGGCTGCTGGAAGGTCCATGTTCCATCTTATGGCCCAGTGTGCCCGATGCTCCAACTCAACCGGTAAGTGGCAAGTTTTGCCATAAACCAGTTGATATGGGGACATCCCGATCGGCGTTTTGTATGCTGTCCGATATGCCCATAGAGCATCTGGTAACTTGCTCTTCCATCCTTTTCCCATTTCTATCACGGTCTTCTACAGAATGTTCTTGATCTGCTTGTTTGATGTTTCTGCTTGACCGCTTGTTTGGGGGTGGTATGGTGTAGCTATATTGTGCCTTGCCCCCAGTTCTGCCAGAAATTTCTGGAAGGTCTTGTCTATAAAATGCGACCCTCCATCATTGATTACCATCCTGGGGGTTCCAAAACATGGAAAGATGATCTCATGGAACATCTTTCGCGCGTGTTTGGAATCAACGGCTTGACATGGCATTGCTTCAACCCACTTTGAGATGTACTCACTGTCGTATGATTTGACAAAGGGTCCCATGAAATCAATGCCCACACATCAAACTACTCAACTTGCAAGTTGTTTGTGAGTGGCATTGCATCTCTTGATGTGATCCCTCCGTGCTTCTGGCATTGTTGGCATCATCGAATGAATTCTTTTGTATCCTCATACATTGTGGGGCATTAGAATCCACTCTGCCAGATCTTTGACCTTGTTCTAAACACCCCATAGTGACCTCCATATGGGGCTGTATGGCACTGCTCAATGATCTTTCTTGCTTCATTTATTGGTACACATCGCCTGAGCATGCCATCTGAACATACCCTGTACAGGTATGGTTCATCCCATATATGGAGTCTACTTTCGTAGATAAGCCTTCTCTTGTTCTCCCCCGGTGGTAGATATCCTGCAACCATAAAATTCACAATATTTGCATACCAGGGGTCGGAGGCTGTCACCTTGAGTACGGTGTCGTCGCGCAGGAAGTCATTTATCGGTAAGTCCTGCATGTCAGTGAACTGCATACGCGACAAATGATCTGCTACTGAATTCTCTACTCCCTTTTTATCTTTAATTTCTAAGTCAAATTCTTGGAGTAAGAGAATCCAGCGGATAAGACATGGTTTAGCATCTTTCTTGGTAAGCAGATATTTTAAGGCAGCATGATCGGTGTAGACAATCACCTTAACTCCTACCAAGTAAGATCTAAACTTGTCTATAGCAAAGACCACGGCCAGGAGCTGTTTTTCAGTGGTAGCATAGTTAAGTTGAGCTCCTGTCAAAGTTTTGCTAGCATACGAGATAGCATGATGATTCTTATTTTTAGTTTGTCCAAGGATAGCACCAACAGCATTATCACTGGCATCACACATTATCTCAAAAGGAAGCGTCCAGTCAGGGGGTTGAATGACTGGTGCTGAGATGAGAGCATTCTTCAAGATTGTAAAAGCATGTAAACACTCATCATCAAAGTCAAAGGGGACATCCTTAGCTAATAGGCTAGTGAGGGGCCTGGCTATCTGAGAAAAATCTTTAATGAAACGCCAGTAAAACCCCGCATGTCCTAAAAAGCTACGGATCCCCTTGACATTAGTAGGAGGTGAAAGTCTTTCTATAACTTCAATTTTTGCTCTATCCACCTCTATCCCCCTTTCGGACACTGAGTGTTCTAACACTATACCCTCTCGGACCATAAAGTGGCACTTTTCCCAGTTTAGCACCAGGTCCTTGTCTCGGCATCTTTGAACTATCTAGGTTCTGCAGACAATGATCAAAGGTTTTTCCATAGACTGAAAAATCGTCCATGAAAACTTTCATGATTTCTTCTATCATGTCCGAGAAGATAGACATCATGCACCTTTGGAACGATGCTGGCGCATTGCATAAACCAAAAGACATCCTACGGTACGCATACGTCCCATAAGGGCATGTGAAGGTGGTCTTTTCTTGATCATCGGGGTGGATGGGAATCTGATGGTAGCCAGAATACCCATCAAGGAAATAGAAAAAGGTGTGGTTCACAAGTCTCTCCAACATCCCATCGATGAAGGGGAGCGGGAAATGGTCCTTCTTCGTTGCCTTGTTGAGTCAGTGATAGTCAATGCACATCCGCCACCCAGTAACGATACGCTGAGGAATCAGCTCGTTTTTCTCATTACTTACAACGGTCATACCTCCCTTCTTGGGTACTACTTGGACAGGGCTAACCCACTCACTATGAGGGACAAGATAGATGATCCCGGTGTGAAGAAGTTTCAAGACTTCTTTCTTCACGACTTCCCTCGTCGCATTGTTTAGCCTACGTTGAGTCGCCCTTGATGGTGCAGACGACGGGTCTATGGGAATGCGATGGGTACAGAGCACGGGGCTTACTCCCTTTAGGTTCTTGAGGGAGTAGCCGAACGCGAGTGGTGTTTCTCAAGCACCTTGATGAGTCCATCACTCTCGTCCTGCGACAACTTGTCACTAATGATAACAGAGGTATCCATGTCCTCATTTAGAAAGACATAGCGGAGGCTAGCAGGCAAGGGTTTTAGCTCTATGTGTGACTTGGGTGGCTCCTCATTTTCAAGTGGCTCAGATGCGTCATCCTCTTCTTCAATAAAGTCATGGACATGCTCTTCGAGGAATGAATCAAATGGGTCACTTGGTTGAAGGGACTGTCTAATCACTAAAGCTGACCGGATCGATCGAGTTTATATAAAGGCTGGGTAGAGAGGATAACTTAGCACTAAGGCTGTGAATATAGCAAAGGGATTTCTCCTATGCTTGCTTTGGGCACCGGGGTATCCTAGACCTCTAGGAAATTGCTGGCAAACAGCTCTATGCCGTACCCGTACGTGGAGGATTACAAAGGACGAACAGGGCTATCACCACCTACTGCCTACCTCTACTAATCCGTGGGGCTATGAGGCAAACGAGGACAGATATACACCTAAGCACCACGCCTAAGATAATATCAGCTATCCTAAACTTGATCAGAGATTAGAATACTTTACGAATAAAGCAACGAACCCACAAGCACAATAGAGAACTCAACTTTCTATAACTTAGATTTAAATACTAGTTGAAATCCTGGATACTTACTAAGTAGCTTGCATCCGTCGAGGTACAGGTGGAGGGTCGCCGACACGCCGGGACTCCTCCAGACTCTCCCTCACTCTCTCCCTATTTCTACTCTAAATATGAGGAGGGCTTCACCTTGAATCTTTCAATCCAGCTCGATGATGCTTAGCCCTGCCCCAAGTCCATGTATTTATAGCTTGGAGAGGCAGTTGTGAGTCGGTACGAGGACGTTGAGATGGTTCGGAGGTGGGCCCAGGTCGACCGACCCTAGGATCCACCGTCCTAGGTCGTGCACGGCGCAGATCTTCTCCTAGAGGCAGTTTGCAGACACGTGTCAAGGGATGACCTATTCGGGCGCGTGCCCAGGTCGGCGACCTAGGGGGGTCGGCCGACCTAGAGTTGCCGCCTCTCGGGCCCATCTTTCTCTGAGTGACTGATCTGTGGGCCCTAAGGTCAGTTCTAGGTGGGTACGCTTGACATGAGTGCATCTGGTTTTAGGTGTGGGCCCTTCAATCCATGGGTGGTTCATCTCATGCCCTTGGTGCAAACCGACATTGATTCAACGGTTAAGATGATCTCTAGGTTTGCTTCTCTGCATGAGGGAAAGTTGGACTCATTTGGGCCTGGACCCAGGTCGGCCAACCTGGTGGGGTCGGGCGACCTGGGCCTGGGCCCACTTTAGGTCTTCTTTTGCCGCTTTGTCCCTACAAGCACAGATGCACCAAAACTAGTGAAATTCATTAGTAAATAACCCTATGTCTATTTGTTTTATCATTCTTTTGTATCTATGTTGGCGGTAGGATTTTTATCATTAAGAGCCGCTAACAGACCTCAAGACTTTCCTCCAAACACCACCAGTTCTTACTGCACCAGCTGATCAGGAACCACTGCTCCTCTACATTGCAGCCACAACCCATGTGGTGAGCACTGCAATTGTAGTCGAGCGGGAGGAACCCGGCCATGTATTTAAAGTACAGCGGCCCATCTACTTCATCAGCGAGGTGCTCACAGAATCAAAAGTACGCTACCCCCAGGTCGAGAAGCTGTTATATGCTGTCTTGATCATATCTCACAAGTTGCGCCACTATTTCGACGCTCACCGAGTTGTTGTAGTCACCTCTTTCTCAATCGGTGACATTCTTCACAACCGGGACGCGACCGGGCGAATTTCCAAATGGGCGGTCGAGCTGGGTTCTCATACCATCGACTTCGTCCCACGCGCTGCGATCAAGTCTCAGGCTCTGGTTGACTTCGTCGCTGAGTGGACAGAAATACAACAAGCAGCACCCGAAGAACCTCCAGAACAGTGGATTATGTATTTCGACGAGTCGATGAAGTTTGAAAGAGCTAGCGCAGGCGTTCTCTTCATATCTCCCAAGGTAGATCAACTCAAGTTCGTGCTCCAGATCCTCTGGAAAGCCACCAATAATGAACCCGAGTACGAAGCTCTACTACACGGGCTACACCGTGCTGCTTCTCTGGGCATCAAGCACATGGTGGTCTACGGCGACTCCTCGATGGTCATCAATCAGGTCAATAAAGATTGGGATTTCACCAAGGAAAACATGGACGCATACTGCATGGAGGTCCGCAAGCTCGAGAAGCAGTTCCATGAGCTCGAGTTCCATCACGTCCTCAGAGATAACAACATGGCTACTGATGTACTTTCCAAGCTTGGTTCGCACCGAGCTCAAGTACCGGGTGGCGTTTTCATCCAAAAGCTGTTACAACCATCCATTAGGGAGCAGGAAGTACAACCAACTACAACACCCCCTCACCAGCAAGTCATGGTGATTATACACGAGTGGACAAAGCCCTTCATCGAGTACATCCTACATCAGAAAGAGCCTGAAGACAAGGTGGAAGGAGAGCAAGTCATCAGACGAAGCAAGAACTACATAGTAGTTGGCTCCACCCTATTCCGACGTGGCGCATCCTCTGGTGTCTTGATGAAGTGTGCCCCTCCAGAAGTCGGATGGGAGATCCTTGAAAAAATAGACGCTGGAATATGCGGCAATCATGCTGCCCACCGCACGATCATCCGCAAGCCCTTCCGATCCGGGTACTACTGGCCATCTGCAGTGGAGGATGCGGAAGAAGTCGTGCGGACTTGTCAGGGCTGCCAGTTCTTTGCCTGACAAGCCCACGTCCCCGCAACGGTCCTCAACACCATACCACCCTCTTGGCCTTTTGCAAGTTGGGGGCTGGACATGGTTGGACCGCTCAAGAAAGTGCCAGGAGGGTTCGAATATCTCTACATGGCAATCGACAAGTTTACAAAGTGGATTGAAGTCAAGCCGCTGGTCAAAGCTACGGCACCAAAGGTGGCCGAGTTCACCCAAGACATTGCTCACCGCTTCGGTGTCCCGAATCGCATTATCACTAATCTTGGTTCCCAATTCAGGGGACGAGTTCTTTGATTTTTGAGATAGTCTGGGAATCGAAGTCCACTACGCGTCGGTAGCGTACCCCCGTGCCAATGGACAAATTGAGAGAGCTAATGGCCCCATACTTCAAGGATTGAAGCCAAGGCTCTATGAACCACTCAAGAAGTATAGCGAAAAGTGGGTGCAAGAGCTGCCAGCTGTGGTCTGGGGGCTAAGAACTCAGCCTAGTCGAGCGACAGGGCAATCGCCCTTCTTCTTGGTCTACGGCTCTGAGGCAGTACTCCCGGTGGACATCGAGTACAATGCTCCAAGAATTCAAAACTACTCGGAGGAGGCAGCAGAGCAGAGCAGAGCAGAAGACGTCGACATGCTAGAAGCAAGGGTAGCCGCGTTGATCAGAACAACAAAGTACCAGCAAGATCTTAGGAGGTATCACGATCAAAATGTCCAGTCTCGATCATTTAACATCGGCGACCTGGTCCTCCGAAGAATACAGAGTACAAAAGATCAACACAAGCTATCCTCACCTTGGAAAGGCCCGTTGTAACACCTCTGTTGTTTAACCCTACAATTATCAACTAACCTATTGCATTGCACCATTAAGCATGTGAATTGATGTAGCATGATCACTATCATCTCATGGAATAGTAAAGAAAGCATGCAAGCATGATCATTAGTACATCATCATCTCATACGTAACGCATGTGCTATCATTTCATGTGCATTATATGCATGGTTCATGTTAAGATACTTATGATGGTCTAATCATACTCTCTTTAACATGCCTATCAAGTTTTATGAACATCTCATGCTCATAGCTAGTGTTCTAGACTTGTTTTAGCTCTCTAGTGCTAAGTTCAAAGTCATATTTCTTGCAGTTTTGAGTGCTGAATTAAAATATGTTAAGTTGGTTATCCTGAGATGAAACCTTTACCAAACTTGTAGATCTCTCAATGATCTTTCCAACGGTACCAATCTCACTTCTTGAAGTTTCCTCAAACTCCCGCAATCCTAATTCTAAAACAGCTACACAGCCCAGTTTCGTCCATCGCGAATTTGCCGAAGTCTGGGCGGATTTCATGAATTTTGATGAACTTTGCTCTCGTTTATCTCCCAATCCGTTGAGATTTGGAACAATCTTCCTTACTCAAAGTTGTAGCCCTATTAACCCTCTACAACTTTGTTATTCTATAGTGGGGTAGGTTATGCAGTAGTTTTGAGAGTTTTTGCCACCCAAAGTTGAGCTGCTTGGTGAGCGTCGTCACCTCGTGTTCGCGGTCACCACTCAGGTGTGTGATGGACGTCGCGGCACGACGATGACGACCAGCACAGCATGCACGCCCCACCTTGCCATGCCATGTCCTATGCATCGCTAGGTCGCCTGCAACCGTGCCATGCTCTGCCACCGCTGTCCCGGTGACGCGTTCGGCTGACCACGGCGACGCAAGCCACGACCGGAGTTTGGAAGCCATCACCTCGGCGTCCTCTCCACTGGCGAGTCCATGCCTTGACCACTATGCGTGCCTACCAAGTTGCTGTTCCACCTGCCCCCACGCACATCGTGTTCACGTCACGACCGAGCCAACGCCGAGGGCCGGAC
Source organism: Alloteropsis semialata (assembly GCA_004135705.1). Classification (NCBI taxonomy): domain Eukaryota; kingdom Viridiplantae; phylum Streptophyta; class Magnoliopsida; order Poales; family Poaceae; genus Alloteropsis; species Alloteropsis semialata. The sequence goes on from CM014275.1 coordinate 33,010,774, forward strand.
TGCCATTAAAGAACGCCACTGTCACCGACGCTCTTCTTCCTCCCGCTCGCTTCGCTCGTCCTCGGCCAAATTATTTACACCAAGGCTATCCCCACACTTCCCTCCACCCACCAAACCCCTCCTCAAGCCCTGCCATCAATGGCTTTGGCCGGAATTTCACATCTCGGCCACCATCATCTTCGTAAGTGCCTTCGTGTGGCTAGCTTCACACATTTCATCTCCCTCCAATCAACCTAGTAGATTGGATTGAGCGCGTCCGGGAACACGCGGTGCTCCTTTCGGTTCATCGTTTGGTCACCGGAATCGACGGGGGTCCGGACGGTGGCGGCGCTGGCCAAGCCATGAGAGCGTGCAAGGTGCGCGCGTCCCTGCCCCGTGGTTCACCGGGAAGAAGAGGATGGGGGCGTGGGGGGTGGCGGCTGCTGGGCCTACTGCCCTGCAACCCGTGGAGAGAAGAGGAGGGGGAAAAGGGGAGTGGCTAGGCTAGGGTGCCAGCTCGGCCGGCTGCCCCGCGGGCCTGGGAAGGAGTGGGAGGAGGAGAGAGGCCAATTGGGCCAATAGGAGAAGTGAGGAAGAGAAAGAGAGGGAGAAAGGTCAAGCTGGGCCTGGTGCGCGAGTGGGCCTGAGGGGGAAAGAGTGAGGGGGAAGAGGGGAAGTGAGGGGGGGCGGGGGTGGGCCGGCCCGTTTCGGGCCTGAGTCGGCCAGCAGGAGGAGGAGAAAGTTGGAGGGGGGCATTTGGCAAAGTTGTTTTCGGGCCCAGGTTGGTTGAGCCCCATGTTGCTGTTTTTGTTTATACAACTGCTCCTTGCAAAATCCATATAAAATCATAGTAAAGTCCAAAAATTGCAATGTAAAATTTGTTGGTTTGCTCATGACTATATCTCTACAGGAAAAATACTGGTTTAAGTAAAATGTGTGTTTTACTCTCTGTTTAATTGTGTTTGTGAAGACTAGATTATATGGTTTAGCTAGTCCATGCATATGTTAGTAGCTTATCTTTTTGCAAGAGGTGGTTAGTAAATTAGTAGGTCTGTATGAAATCTTCAAATATCAGTTTTGCTTCCTGTGCAAAATTAAATTGGTGTTTTACTCTCTTTTTGCTAGTAGTTGTGCATTTGCTATCACATGCTAGATAGTGTTTTGTACCTTAAAGTTTCCATTAGTAACATCACCATGCTAATATATGCTGATATAAAAAGTTGATGACCAGAGAACAGAGTAGTAACTTTTTTTATTTGCATGTTAAATGGCTAGTCACCATCATCCATATATACCTTGATGCACTGCATAATAAAATTTATTTGCTTGTAAACAAGTGCTCATGAAATAAATAGATAAATTATTTTATGGTTGTTTTGCTGCACTCATGGGCATCATGGTTGTTATTATCTTCGCATTCATGGCACTCATGCATGATGAATTTCATGCAGATATCGTAGTCGCTGACGGCCTGTACGAGTTGGTGGCTGAACCTGTTGCTGACCTGGTGGAGATCACAGTCGTTGCTGAGCCCGTTGCTGAAGACCCGAACCAAAGTTCGGTAGAGCCCAAGGCTGTTGATGATGAGGACATCCCAGCCAGAGCTCCAACAGCACAAGTATATGAACGACCGATTACGCATAGCCTAGGAAAATAACTTCAACAAAAGGTGCATGCTTTCCTCTCTGAGTTACACTTTGATATTAATGAGAATGTTATACTGCCTAAATCGCGTACTCTACTTTTACTCAGGTTCACTCATGAAGATGGAACTTGTCCGAGTACTTTGGATACCCGTCCGAGTACTTTGGATACCCGTCCAAGTACTTTTTCTCTTGATTCTCGAAGGCTATGAAGGCCATCAAGCACTTGATGGAAAGCTTGTCATGTCTAATTTACAACACCATCAAGTTCTGAGTACTTTTGGATTTCCACTTATGATGTTTGACCAGATTAGTGAAGACATGTCAGAAGGTCAAGAGTCTGCTCAAGAATTTATCCAGGTTCAACTTCCCATGCAAAACTGTACCAACTTGGAAAGGGACAGGGTTCATTATATACATGGTTGGAAAATGCTCCAAGTCTGTTTCCAACACAACTGACGGCACGTCATTTGGAATTCCCAGTTAAGAGTAATGACCTTTTCTTTGAAGACTGCGCAGCAGCCCAAGAGACGTGCGTGAACTGAAGAGGACTTAATAAATGGTTCCACCACTTGGCTCTCCACTTCCCAACATGGTGCCTTCAGTTCACACCTATCTTAAACTCATCTAGGAGGGTTGTTCCTAGTATAAATATCCCCTATGTACATCTGAAAACACAAGTAGACTTTTGATAATCGAATACAACCCCATATTGTTCAGCTGTGTGCTAACAATTTCAGAGAGTGATCTCTACCCGTTTGCTCTTGTGATTTCCATGAGGGATTACAAAAGCGGCCGCGTCATCGGCTCCCAATTGGTGCTCCTGGTCCATTTGATTCTAGGTTGTGTTGGTTGGTTCTTTGAGAGTGTGGTTGGGGGAATCCTCGATTCAGGTTGCCAGTTAAAGACGGTGGTTGGCTTCGAGTTTTATTTGCCAGGTTGCACTAGTTATCACTGCTTGCAGCACTTATCTTGGCAATTCTTAGCTAGTTATCTTGTCCAAGATCCTACGCCGTGAAGATCGGGACCGAGTCTCATCAGTTGATCAGGAAGGCAAGCACCGCATCATAACCCCTATTTTCCAAAACTATGCAACGTGATTACTTAAGTATTGTGCATTTACGTTTTGGATATGATTGAAACCCTAGTATGCATATTCCCTAGGATCCTATGTCAAGATACTAGTATGTATAGGTCACTAGCTTGCCATGCTAAATAAGACCGGTAGAAATCGAGTGATTTCCTGTCACTCGCGAGATATAGTTCTTTACTTTATGTTGGAATCATAAGATTCGTGGGCAGGGCCTGGTTCGATGCTCCTGTGTTGTGGAGATTTGCCCTGTCTACGTAGCAAATGGAATTAAGGCCATCCATTGTTGTACTGTTGGGCAACTATTGAACGTACTGACCACATACTAGCGTCTGGGTCCTAGGAAACTGATGTACCTGAATTGAAAGGTATTTTGGCTTCTTCCCACTACTCTGGGAGTGGTTGTGATGGCGGGTGTAGTTGCGGCTACGTGGTCTAGGATCAGTAGGGCTTTGCACCTGGGACTAGTGGGTTTAGACTGAATATCTGGGAGAGGACGGGAAAAGTTGTCGCGTATGGCTCTGGGAGCGCTTACATGCCGTGTGTTCAGGTTTCCCTTGCAAGGTGTAAATTCGATCATGATCGCGGCACTTCTCCGCTATGAATACCGCTTGTCCGTTGTGCAACATTGAGTAATCAGGTTGAATGATGAAGGATAAATAATGATGGTTCTCTGGTTAAATTTGTTTCCACCATGTTTGCTATAGAAGAGGTGCTCACATGGATACTTGATAATGAATATTAACTTGATGCTAAAATATGAAAGTAAGGATCAACTATTAGTTGCTTTTTGGCAAAACAAACCCCACAGCCAAAAGCCTTGCATATTTAGGAGTCGGTGATATAAGCGATATTCGGATAAGTCTTGCTGAGTATTAGTTACTCAACCTTGCTTGTGGCTTTGTTTTTCAGAGTGTGAATTCAATGTGTCCGATGGCTCCGAGCAGTGGATCATCGATGTCAGACCGTTCCGGCGGGCTGGACTGTCGAGTGGATTGAAGATACACTGGCGTTTGCTGTGTGCTTTTGATGACATGTTCTTTGGGCTTATGAACATGTTGTTGTATCTCATTGTTTAGCCTCCGCACTTTTATTCAGAACTTTGGTTTGTACTCTAAGTGTTTTAAACTCTGGTTTATAAAACTTAATTATGAAACTATTGTAATTTATGGTGATGTTGGTAACATCTGTGCTCTCCTTCAAGTGAGCCTTGTGCACATTTTTTCGATCGGGAATTTAGTGCTTTCATCTGGCTTGACCCGACAGATCATCTAATTGAACTGTTTGAAGTACGGGTAACCGGATCAAGTGATTGAGATGACAGTTAATGTGCTTGAGCCAGTTTAATTAGGGCGGTTATGCCACACCCATTCATAGTATCAAGGGTCATCAGCCCGGGTACTTATCAACTACAACGGGAAGATGGATAAGACGTACCCAATGCTTGGATTATCGAGCACTTGCAGCGTTTTTATCCTTAAAAGTTTTTAGGATTCCTTAAGAGCCAATAAAAGTCAGTCCTTTCAATATACTAATGTCAACTTTATGCCAAATGATAATAAAGTGTCTATATTCCAATGTCATCAAGCTTGGAATTCAGATACACGTTTTGTGCTATGCCTGGTCCCTAAGCTACACATATAACAAGTTTATGGATCATGCCGAGTTGTTTAAAGCAACTTAAACAGGCTATATTCATAAACAAATGCCATCAACTTTCTGTTTTAACACAGAGAGATCGGGCGCCTCAAACACAGATAACAAGTACTCTTGTCGACAAGACATAAGTATTTACATCTAATTCAGAGTTCATTACAAAGGTTTCTTTTACAAAGCAAAGAACCTAGAACTTAAGGTGAGAAATAATCTTCTCCGTCGTGTCCTTTTCCTCTTCCAGACGAGAGTTGAGCATGTCTCGAGTGCGGGCTGGGTTTACCTTGCCCTCTGTAATGCTCAACCTCTGGGCAGGCCACCAAGATGGGACTATGTTGAGTAGTTGCTTAGTGCAAGACTGGGCTATCCTCTGGCAATAGGCACGAACCTGCCCAGGAGCAGCTCGAAGATGGTCAATGAGCGGAGGAGTAGGACCACCTGCAGGCACGCGCACGACCAAGTCGACTAGGGGAGCAGCAGCTTCCTTCAGGGCTTCAAGTTCCGCTCTAAGATTGTTGATCTCGCCTTCTTGGTTGCAGATCTTGGCAATGTCTCGGATAAGCTGACCATCATCATCCTTGCGCTTGCTCTTTTCTTCAGCAAGTTCCGCCATGCAGTCTTGTTCTCGCCGCTCCGCTTGGTTTGCCCACTCCAGCTCTCGATAGAAGAGATTCTTCATGTCGGTGGCCTTAGCTCCAAGTGCCTCAATCTTCTTCTCCTTCTCTACATATGCAAAGTCATATCATTATATTGTATGATTTATGCTAACTTGAAGCGAAGAAGTCGGCCACATACCTACGGGGGACTGCTTCAGCGACTTCGTCTTCTCGACAATTGTTGACGGTCGTTAATGGTACACTTTTAGTGCTGATTTGGTGTTGGTTTTGGACTAATTCATATAATAACCCACCACTTGGCACTTGAAATAACCCTATTTTTGCATATGCATGTATTTTTGGAGGATTTTGGATTACACAGGTTTTTGAGCTATAAATGAGCACTTTGGACGAAGACCAAGGTCATGTGTAGCATGGAGGAATATGAAGGCAAAGGACCTAATACGACTCAGATTTCGTTTGCTCTCATCTATGGTAAACCAACATCCAAGAATGTGCAAGGGCAAAGACATGAAGATAAGGTCGGATGACTTCGGGATCAAGGCGAATCAGGCAGACATTTGGAAAGTTATCAAGACCCAATCTTATCCCGAAGCAACCGACGTCCAATACCCACATGCATTGGCACCTGAAGTCCTGGAGGATCAAGAAGCTCGAACGCAAAAGATGAGGCCGAGGTGGGCCAAAAAGGGCCCAGGCCGGCCGGCCCAGCCTCTTTTTGCGCCGCCTCAACCTCCCCTTCGAGCTAGGCTTTCCTCGGACTATTTATAGCCCCGATACCTGAAGGCACGACAATCAATCCACCAGAACTCGGTGAAACTTAGGGCATACACCAAAGGAAGATGATGACCACCGCAAGTCCTCGAAGTTGCCTAGGGGATGTCTTAGGCCAACCCTAGCTGCCGTGGCCTCCCTGCGTGGTTGTGCTATGGCGGAGTTCATGAGCAAGTTGGAGTCGTAAATGGTATGTATTCGGTGGTGATGATCCAAACACATCAATTATATGAGTAATGTTCTTCATGTCATCCAATCTCTTTGTGACTCAATAACTCCTTCTATGCTTTCTACCTATCATGAATATGATTATTCCTTAGTCTAATACATAGTTAGACTATATAGCATGCTTTATGTAATCATGGTGATTAGATCTAGTGTGTCGACCCTTCATGGTATCTAGACACGTTCACTTCTGGACGTGCCCTTGTAACTGACCACGCCGATAGGAAGCATCGTGACAGGGTGTGATCCCATGTAAGGTGGCGTTCTCGGGAGGTTGACCGGAGGTAAGGGTTTAAAGATTGCTTTGGATGAGATGCATGATGCGCTTGCTCTTATTGGCTAGAACTACAACTAAAAGACGATAGGCTCATTTACCCCTTTGGTTGCTCTTTATCTTTGTCTATGTTCATGGGTGTGATCAACCTATACACTCCACTCACATCTTATAGGTTTACCCTCTATATGCAATCTATGCTTCATGCTAGGATAGATTCGTTAGATTAGATGGGAAACCTTAGTAAGTTTATTGTCCATCCACGGATTTATAACCTTGGATAGAATACTCTAAGGGAAAAGCTACGATGATCCATGCGCTGGCAGTTCACAATTGGTGCGCCTAAGGGCCGTCAACAAGCTTTTCTGGCGCCGTTGCCGGGGATCGGCAACTCGAACCCTAGGGAGATCTATCTAATTTTTTGAACTGACCCTAATTTTATTATTGCATATATCCTGTATTTCTTGTTTGTGTCCATGAACGCTGGTAAAACCCTAGACACAAGACGATTGAGAAGTCCTTAACATCCGGACTTCGACAAGTCCAAACTCGCTCAAACAAGTTGACGGCTACATGAAGATCCGCTCTTTAATGGTAGGTGCTAACTTTTGTTAGTGGCCCAGCATCCTCTATCGAGCCCACACCCAAAATAAATGAAGATGAACAAGGTATGCCACTATGTCAATTAATTTTTAAGACTAATGTTTCTTGGATGTTTGCTTGTCCAAGCTATAGGTGATGAATCATGCCCCGAAGAAGTCGTGAGATCCGATCATCAACATGTCTAGAAGGTTGTGTGGTGACCTGTTTTTCGCCCATGATCAGAGAGGTGCCATGGAAAAACATTAGAAAATATGAAGCTCCATTAAGTCTTCTTTCCAGCACATCAAGAAACACAAATTTTGGTGATCGGTGTAAGGAGTTATGGTGAAATCTTTCAACACTACGCGTTCTGAAATCAGCTTGGGACAGAACGTAGTGCCGGAGTAAAAGAAGCGTAACTCTTTCATCCGGAGTCCATTTTGAGTGAATGAGCACTCGTTGGATAGAGACTTTGATGCACGTCACAATGGATTAGAAGTTTGGTACATGTTCTGCACTTGATGAAGAGGATTTCAATGAAGAAGAGGCGACAGCAAACAATAGAGAAGGTGATGTTGATGTCGAAGGATGATTGGAGGACCTTGAGCACAAAAGAAGATGATTTGAAGTTGATCAAGACTGGAGGCAACACGACTAGAAGCACCATGACACTACCAATCTTCTCCTAGGATACTCAAGAGGCTTCTAATTGAGTGATGCTACCAAGAAAGGAAACCGCTCAGATCATCGACACAAAGCACAAGAGCCCCCCTATGATCTCGACACCTTGGGTAAAGCAAGAACTATGGTGAAGACACATCATTGGAGCTATGCCACTTGCTGGTGAACCAATGGTGATGACCTTGAACCCTAAGAATGTACAACACGACGCTCCAAAGACCACAAGATCAAGATCATCAAAATCTCAGGATGGATTCACAAGAAGGTACTCTTCGCATCAAAATTCTGCTGAACCTCTGAAGAAAACAACAGAACAACTTTGGATATTCAAAATCCCCATGAAGTTCTGGTTCCAACGAATTAAGAATCGAGTCAATCGGAGATTCCTACAAGTGGTTATGATCAAAACATCGAAGGTCGTGCATTCTGAAATTTTCTGGACAGCACGAAGCGCTAAAGTAAAATGGGCATAGCTCTCTTATTTGAACTCCGTTTAAGATGAATGACCACTCATTGGAAAGGTAATTTCATAAAAATTTCAATAGATGTATATTTTGGTATATGTTCTATTCTGGACACAGGGGAAAATCTATGAAGAAGAGGCAGGAGCAACGTGATGAGAACAAGGTAGAGGAGATAACGATGACAACAATGAAGAGGAGCTTGGGCAATGGTTTCATCAAGCGTACATGATCAAATTCAGAAGCTTAGAACAAAATGAAGAGCTCTAGAATATTGGCATACAAAGACACAAGCCGGCGACATTCAATACATCAAGATGTTAGAAGTAAATCACGATGGATTACAAGGGAGACATCAAGCTGCATGGACATTTTGGATTCTCGCACAAAAGACCATGGCTTCGCATTAACATAATCGAGGTGGGAAGTCGAGCTCTATGACTTTAAATGAAGCGCTTTGTGGGAGGCAACCCGATCTTTTATTTATTATCTATATAAGACGACGGTCTATATTGTGCTCTTTTATTGAATCATCAAGTAACATTGTACCATTGCTCTAATAAATGCCATAACTTTATGTTGTATGATCTAAATATTATTGAGAGAACACTTTGTTATTTGATCTTGGAAAACTTGTAGACCCTTTTTGTGTGCCTATTGCTAATAGTGTTTAGAGTCTTTTTCTTTGAGTCTTTTTTGAGAGAAATATGAAGTATGGCACTACCCTTTGATTCTAAACTTGTGGCTAGTCAATCTAGGCTAACTTTTGTTTTATTTTTAGACCACCATTTCATGTCATGTCATTTTGTTCATTCACCTCATGTTGCATTTCATGCCATGTTGTCTTCACCATTGCATTGCGTTGCATGTTTTTATTTTGATCTAACATTTTGTTAAACCCACCTAAACTTTCCTATCATCCCCGCCAAAAATCAGAGCCAACAAGGGTAGGATGGACTTGTGTTGATTTGCTTGCCGTCACCATTCATATTAGCCAAGTCTATCTCTATTCCTTGTCTTAACTAAAAACTTTGACTAGCCTCCCTACGAGAACCTAAACCCTTAGGAAAAACCTCTCCTACCTATAGCTATCCTAAAACCATAGGTTTTGTTCCCAGCCAAAGAAATTGCCTTTGTTTTTCTTTTTGTTGTCAACCACCTTAGGTAGAATTCCTAAACTTGATTTCTCTCTTCAAAATTCTTAAGACAAAAATATAGGATACCCTTGAACCTTCCCCTAAAACTTGTTAGCTTGATTGATTTGCTCTTTTGGTGAATGATCTTCTTGTCGACAATGCTTCACTTCTTATGAAGTGGCACCAAGCTTTATCGCTCCAAGAAATTACTTTTTGAATCAATTGATTGTGGAACAACATTAAAAGTCTTTTCAACCTTTGCTAGCACTTGATTTTGTAACTCTTTGCATTTGCATTTTGCATTCATTCCATCGTTCCATCATACATTTGCTAGTTTGGCTCTTTCACAAAACTTCATGATGAATGCTTTCATATCCATGTTAATGCTTCTATAGGGCATTCCCCTTTGCAATCTTGTTTAAGCATGGTGTTTAGACACATTTGCAGACCATCATCATTTAGTTTTGAGAGCCTTGTTGGCATTTACATTGCATTGGTTGGTTTATGAGCTTTGCAATGTGCTTTATTTTTCTTGTGCTATAAGGAATTATTAACCTTGGGATAGACATGGTGTTTTGACCATGGTTAACAAATCTTTATGACTATGGAGAAATTTGGCAACCTAGTTGTAAACATGGTGTTTAGAACAAGTGTAAACATTGTCTTTGTTTATATGCTTTCCTCTCATTTGTATACTCACTTTGCACATGCGCACACCCATTAGGTTTTTATTTTTCTCTTTTACTAGGTTAATTATGCCACAAGTTAAGGTCTTAGGGATGTCATTGGTTGTTGGCATTAGCTTATGCTCCTGACCGTCACCCTGGGGGTAGTTTGTGCATCTTAATTATTTTGCAGGCATGACGAAGGAATCCCATGAATTCATGATCAAAGTTGCAACAAAGATCGTTAACATCTCCAAAGATTGAAATGGATGCTGTGTTTTCATCAAAAATATGCACATGTTTAGAGATGTACGAGGAACAAAAAGTTTATATTTAGAGACTCCATTGAATTCTCGTTCCAACGCACCCAAGATCAACAAATTTGAAGACCTGTACAAGGAGATACGACAAAAGCATCGAGCGCTGCACGTTCCGAAATCACTCGAGCCAGATTACAGTGCTGGAATAAAAAAAGGCATAACTCTTTTGTTCGGAATCCATTTCGGGCGAATGATGACTCGTTGGAAAGACAAATTTGTGCACTTTGAAATGGAGCAATGACTCAATACATATTCTGTTCTGGAAGTAGAGGAAAAATTCATGGAAGATGAGGCAGCAATGAAGACAACAAGCAAGGAGGTGATAACAATACGAGGAATGATTGGGACCATGGCTTAGTGACAATGGGAAGGGGTTGAAGGAAAATTAAGGCAACAAAGGTGAAGAAGCATAAAGGCGATCTCTATACACATGGCAGAAGGACTTCAAGGATTACAAGGTGGTCCATCTTCTTCTTCCACGCTTAGCAACATGCTAAGCATGGGGGAGGACTTGTTGGACGAAAAGGAAAAGCCATATGGAGTACATTGATCATGCTCACCACAAGATGCTCGTAGTTCTTCTTCCATACTAAGCACAATGCATAAGCATGGTGGAGGACGCGCTACACTTCATTGCAAGCATCGAAAAGGACGGTAACTCTTCCTCAACCTTCTCTTTGTTCATCTCCTTCTAAATGCTTGTATATATTTATGCCATCGACCATAGGTTAGAAACCTTTGTATATCTCTCGCTAATAACATGGCTACTAGGAGGACAACCTAGTTTTGTTTTTGTTTTCAATAAATAATGATCACCATCACTTTGTGCTCACCACGATGATATATTTTGAATGCTTTTGCTTATGGAAAAGTGATGAAAGTTGCTGCTTTGTTCTACCTACATGATGTTATATATGACTTGCCCATTTGCTCTCTAATAAATGATCTTAAATTGATTAAGTACCGGCTCTTTTATTTGTGGAGGTTAAATGACTAAATTCTAGACCCACATATTCCACGTTGGTCTTTGATTTAAGTTTACGGATGACCTTATACCTTGTATTATTTTATTTAAAACTTGATTCTTATGCTATCTACATTCATGAACCTCTTGCAAAGTTTTACCTACCAAAGCCTTTACATATACATGATCTGTCATGGTGAAACCTTTAAAATTGCAAACTTATATTTTTGATGAGTTGGATTAAGATTGATTTCTGTGGTACGAGACTAAGAAGCTGGCAATTCCATTTTTGCGTACCTTCTTTTTGCTAGCCTTTCTATCCATGCATTGTGAGTTCCTACACTGGAAACTTCGCAAACTTCACTGGATATCCACCCTAAACCCAAATATATCTTTGTGTGATTACCTCCTTGACCACAACCTACAGTTGCGTATGGATCATTTTCTTGATGAAAATTCAGAAGAATCAAGAGATTAATTCAGAGAACATAAAATTGGGAGGCATCGAAGTGTATGTAGCAGAAAAATCAGAAGGAACGGAGGTGCATAGAGAATGGGACGGCCGGCCCAAGCACCTCTTGGCCAGCCGGCCTGGGCCTTTCTCCCCTCTGACAGTTTCAAATTTTGACGAGAAGAAACTCCCTTAAGATTCAAGTGATTTTCCAGAAGATCAAGAAGGACTTTGTGTACTTACTTCAGCCATTATCGGCCCTCACTTCTATGCTCGAGGATGAGCAATCGTTTAAGCATGGGGGGAGAATGCTGAGTAAGTACTATGTTGCTAAAAGTTCTAAGGAGCAAAAGAAAGAAAAGAGAGGAAAAGAAAAATAAAAGAAATGATGATAACAAAAATAAGTTGTGAAAAAAGGAAAAGTATTGGAAAGAAAAGAAAAGAAGAAAGAAAAAATGCTCCTTGGCTCTTTTAGCTTCATCAAATTCCAAGTGCTTTGAAGACAATTCCATACTCAATTTTCCAACCATGTGCAATCCGATAATGAGGACTTCATTAGTGCCTCGGGATCATCCACTTGCCATTTGCACATGTCCACCTATCTAAATGTGTGTGTGTTGACGGTCCTTACAACAAAAAAATCCGACCATCAATAGGCTCAGGAAACTAATAAAGATCAAGCATAACTTAGACATTAGTATTCAGATAATGTTATACCATGCATATCTAGAATATATTTGAGTACAGGGACCACGGTGCAAAATGGACGAAACCGGGCACAGACCCAGGTCGGCCGACCTGGCTAGGTCGGGCTACCGGGCCTGGAACCCAATCGAGCTCATTTTCCACACAGGTCAAGAAGCACACAAAGGAAGGATCATGGACGCTGAATCATGGTCGGTTCAAGTCAAGGGTGAGGATGAACCACGAGTCACTCTCACAGATTGAAGGGCCCACACCTCAACTCATTTGTACCCAAACGGAGTATACCCACCTGGAACCGTCATAAGGACCCACATGGCAGTCTACTAGAGAAGAGTGGGGCCGAAAGGCGGCGAGACCAGGTCGGCCGACCTGGCTAGGTCGGCTTGGGCCCACGGCCGTTTCGCTTCTCCCTTGACCAGTACCTGTAAACCGCCATCAGGAGTCCATCTGAGCCGTGCAACGCTGAAGACGGTGCATCCTAGGGTCGGTTGACCTGGGCACATCGGCCGACCTAGGCCCACCTCCAAACTGCCACAACCGCCTCTGGCCAGCTCCAACCACCTATATGATGCTATAAATACCTGCAAAGGGCGCCGTACTCAACACACACCAGAAGAAGAGCTCTCCTTGCTACAAGCTTAGTCTTAGTCTTAGTAGTGATAGTCATAGTGTTAGATCTTCTAAAGGGCTTCCGGAGGAGTCTTGGTGAGTTCTAGAGTTCAGTTCTTGTATTCTCTTACTTACTTGTAGTACTCTGAGCTTAATGGAAATACCTTCATACTTATGTTGTATGTCTCAATTATACCTTATCCACTTAGTATATACTGCTTATGTCTTACACCTTATTCAAGTGAATGTATGCTATGACATTGGCTCAATGTGCCTCCTGGTTGCTCTATTTATTAACGTGATAGATAGAGTTGTATTACATATTGCAAGCATGGTGTTTGGGATATGGAATACTGTTGAGGGTACCGCTGCCCCACGGATTAGTAGAGGTAGGCGGCAGGTGGTGACAGCCCTGTCCATCCTTTGTAATCCTCCACGTACGGGAGTGGGTATTAGGCCTTTATGATAAGACGTCCTACTGTCGTCCCTTGATGAGGGAACCACTGGATACCTCGATATGTCCTCTTGCATATAATCATTGAGTGAGCTTGTATAGGGTATTGTAGTATGTCCAAGTCCCATTTGTATGATGCTAATGAACCCTTATTAATCTTTACTAATGTACTATTACTAACTAAGACTACTTTAATGATAAGCAATGAACTTTTGTGTGTCACACTACCCATTCATTTCTATATCATTTACCCCTGCTTAGATTATGGTATAATAATTATTGTTGTAAGTAATTGCATTGGAATGACACCTCTCTTTTAACTAAATGCTTTCCCTGCGGATAAACAAATAACGATACTCTGGAATACTCCCGGTTGAAATGCTACAACGTACTTCTGTGCGCTTGCAGAATATCTGTAACGTCTAGATTTACGATGGAGTATCTCTAGTACCATTACTACTCTAAGTAGTGATGCTAAGAAATACCAACAGTGTGTTTCATCCCTCTCTCTTTCCAACATTTATTCACCATGGCCTTTTTGACTAGTCTCGGTAATTCCAATAGATCTCTCTCTTAGTTTAATAATATTTCAGATATAATGTTTTGCTAGGATTGTTTTTACCTACCAAGCTCCACATAAGCCTTCCACTTTCATATATAAGTACAATAGGTTGAAAATAATCTAGTATAGGCTTGAGTGACTTGATGAGATGAGTGTTTCCATGAACTATTGCAAGAGAATCTCACTTATGTTGGATATGCATCTGTTTGAAAAACTCTTCACGATGGAACATGGTAAAGGTCTGAAGTTCGCTTAAGTTCAAGAGCATTGCATTGATTATAATTGTGGCATGTTTTTTATTGCTAGTCTATCTTCCATAATGTAAAGTAGCTGGTCACAACTTGAACCTTAAATGCTAAACACTTGAGAACAATGTGTCTTGTTGTGTATAACTAAGTGCAGGGAAGGCATTGAAAGGCAACGCTGATTTTCCTTTAAGCAAAGATCCTGGACTTGCTCGAGGATGAGCAAGGTTTAAGCACGGGGGGATTGTTGACAGTCGTTAATGGTACACTTTTAGTGCTGATTTGGTGTTGGTTTTGGACTAATTCATATACTAACTCACCACTTGGCACTTGAAATAACCCCTTTTTGCATATGCATGTATTTTTGGAGGATTTTCATTTACGCAGGTTTTTGAGCTATAAATGAGCACTTTTGGATAAAGACCAAGGTCATGCATAGCATGGAGGAATATGAAGGCAAAGGACCAAATACAACTTGGATTTCGTTCGCTTTCATCTATGGTGAACCAACCTCCAAGAATGTGCAAGGGCAAAGACTTGAAGATAAGGTCGGATGACTTCGGGATCAAGGTGAATCAGGCAGACATTTGGAAGGTTATAAAGACCCAATCTTTTCTCGAAGCAACCGACGTCGAATACCCACATGCATTGGCACCTAAAGTCCTAGAGGATCAAGAAGCTCGCATGCAAAAGATAAGGCCGAGGCGGACCAAAAAGGGCCCTGGCCAGCCGGCCCAGCCTCTTTTTGCGCCGCCTCATCCTCCCCTTCGAGCTAGGGTTTCCTCGGACTATTTATAGCCCCGATACCCGAAGGCACGACAATCAAACCACCAGAACTCGGCAAAACTTAGGGCATACACCAATGGGAGACGACGGCCGCCGCAAGTCCTCGAAGTTGTCTAGGGGATGTCTTAGGCCAACCCTAGCCGCCATGGCCTCCCTGCGTGGTTGTGCTATGGCGGAGTTCATGAGCAAGTTGGAGTCATCAATTGTATGTATTCGGTGGTGATGATCCAAACACATCTATTATATGAGTAATGTTCTTCATGTCATCCGATATCTTAGCGACTCAAGAACTCCTTCTATGCTTTCTACCTATCATGAATATGATTGTTCCTTAGTCTAATACATGGTTAGACTATACAGCATGCTTTATGTAATCATGGTGATTAGATCTAGTGTGTCGACCCTTCATGATATCTAGACACGTTCACTTGTGGACGTGCCCTTGTAACTAACCACGCCGATAGGGAGTATCGTGACAGGGTGTGATCCCATGTAAGGTGGCGTTCTCGGGAGGTTGACCGGAGGTAAGGGTTTAAAGATTGCTTTGGATGAGATGCATGATGCGCTTGCTCTTATTGGCTAGAACTACAACTAGAAGACGATAGGCTTGTTTACCTCTTTGGTTGCTCTTTATCTTTGTCTATGTTCATGGGTGTGATCAACCTATACACTCCCCTCACATCTTATCGGTTTACCCTCTATATGCAGTCTATGCTTCATGCTAGGATAGATCCATTAGATTAGATGGGAAACCCTTGTAAGTTCATTGTCGATCCACGGATTGATAACCTTGGATGGAATACTCTAAGAGAAAAGCTACGATGATCCGTGCGCTTGAGGTTCACAATTGGCACGTCTAAGGGCTGTCAACAACAATGTCGTCGCGCTGGTTCTGGAATGTATTTATCTTTTGGTATGCCACGTCCAGATCCAGTAGCAACTTGGCGCATTCTTCCTCCCACGAAGATCGACCTTGCGCCAAGTCCTTTTCCGCCTTCTCTGCTCGGGTGAAGCAAGCATTCACTCGGCGGAGCATCTCTGATTTTTGATAAGAGCAGCGGAGTATGTTCTGTTTTCAAAAGGGAACAAGTCGGAGCATTGATTAAAGTACCAACATATGGAGATAAGTATAGTTACAGCATTGATTTACTATATACTAACCTCTGTCAGTGTAGACAGTTGCCCTTGCAGCGCAGCGGCCTTCTCTAGATCTTCCTAGTCGACTTGAGAGTCGAACAGGAAAGCATTTTCGTCTTCTGCTCCCGCGCTAGGCGTCCCCGTATAGATTTGGAACGGTTCTTTTGAGGGTGCCCGGGCTGCTTTTCCCGTATAATCTCCTTGATTATGGTGGCCTTCACAAGTCCTGCAGCCACTTCAAGTTCTTCCGACCGGAGACTAACCATCCGGGTACTTTCTGCAGCCTTTAGCCATGCGCCCTGCACAGAAGTACCTGGAGTGGCCTTCTCCGGCTCCTTTGACGATGATGAGGCTTGGGTTCTTGTTTCTTGGGCTGCGGCGTAATGTGGGGGCTCGGCTCCTGCTCTACCTCCGACTCCTTGGTTTGTGTGTCCTCTAGCAAGCTCTGCTCAGGGATCACGGGCACTTGGGCAGGCTGGGGCGAAGGCGGCCGACTACACAGACAAAGTGCAGAATTAAGGAAATTTGGTATAGCAGAAGAAAGAATGCTGCGATCTACAAGTTAGACTACTTACCTGGCGAAGTCCATGTCAAACTCAGGATCTTCCAAGCCAAAAGAAACTCCCCCAGTGCCGTGATTTACGTCGTGTGTGCTCCTAGAGTTTTAGGAGATGTGCGTAGTGGATTTTAAATGCACGGGGCAGGCTTCATCAACCCTTGGCGTTTCAGTTTACAAGATAGAATATTCTTTATTTGCTATGATTATGGCTAGTATTTTTCTCTGACCTTATCATTCAGATGCAGGTTTCTCCATTCAGAGTTCGGGATCTTTTTTCAACTCTCACATGTAAGTGATTGTCGAGATATTTGCATATCCTAAAAATCACCCAAAGAGTTAAAAGACCCGAAGGCTATTCAAGGAACAACCTTTTCTGAACAAGATAAGCTCGGGGGCTACTGTTGAGGCCATAATACCCGGGTGCCCGATCACGAGGATTGCCGACTACCGACTCCGACCGAAGAAGACTCCGAACAAGACACGACGACCAGATCGCAGAAGGAAAGCCCGATGATAATTAGAGTCCTACTAGGTTTAGGTCTATATTGTCTTGTAAGGCACGTCTCCCTGGATATAAATAGTGGGGGGTCCTGCATGTAGACGGTATCCCCAATCTTAGCCAATCCACCCGAGAGTATTTGTTACACCATTGTAATCTGTACTCGCCGAGATAATACAAGCAAACAACTGGACGTAGGGTTATTACTCGATCTCGAGGGCCCAAACCAGTATAAAATCCCGAGTCTCTTTGTTCATCCACCGTGATCGATCTTCACACGAAGCGGGGTGCTTGCCGGACAAATATCTGCCGAGTACAACCTCGATACATTTGTTTTATTATGTTCTAAGCTTCATAATAGATCTGTTCATAATGTTTATATAGCTGATTTAGATTCAATTATCAAGTTACAAATAAATCTGGTTTAAGCAATTTCTTTGATATATATTGATCTATCAGAGTAGATAAGCTAAATCGGTGCCCTGCTAGCAATGCTGTCTCGAAATCGATCCAATTGTTAGTGACACAAGATCTAGTTTATTTAATGCCTTTGGAGATATGTATAATAAAGAACGCATTTAGTTAGATTTATCTCTGATTCGGCTTCTATAGTCGATGGTTTGCTTTAATATATTTCATATCTTCACGAATCGGACTTAAGGCCGATGGTCCATGCTTGCATCAGACTTCTCTTCATGTTGATCCGATTGCTGGAACGAATCGGGGCTTTGGCCGATGAGATCCTTTTGGTTTACTGATTAAATTATATTGCTTTATTTCATCAAATGCCTTCTGTTGCTTTTCTCCCTACACAAATTCTTCATCGGCTTTTAATTTCAGCAGCGCAGAGAAAGGACGAATTCTTCTAGACAAATTTGATATAAATCTTCTAACGAAATTAATCTTACCGATATGACTGGAGGCTCGTCTTATCGGTCGGTGGCTTAGCATCTTTGATAGCTTTCATGCTCTTTTGTCCGACTTCAATTCCATTTTCATGAACCATGAAACCCAAAAAACTGTCCGACCGATACTTCAAATGCACACTTATTGGGATTCATTTTCAAACCATGCTTTCTTGTGCATTCAAGAGTTTCCCGCAAATCAGCTAAGTGCTGCTTATATCTATCGGACTTTACCACCACATCATCAATATAAATTTCAACAATCCTGCCGATCAATTTATAAAATATATAATTCATTGCTCTCTGATATGTAGCGCCAGCATTTTTCAAACCAAAGGTCATTACAACCCACTCATACAATCCAAGTGCACCAAGACATCGGAACGCAGTCTTAGGGATATCTTCTTCTACCATAAAAATTTGATTATATCCCGCATTACCATCCATAAAACTAATCACCTTATGTCCTGAAGCTACATCAACCAACATATCAGCAATCGGCATCGGATAACCATCCATCGGAGTTGCTTTATTAAGATTCCTGAAATCCACACAAACTCGCAATTTCCCATTTTTCTTGAAAACAGGAACAATGTTAGATATCCACTCAGCATATCGATAAGGTTGAATAAACTTAGATTCATATAACCAAGTTATTTTGGCTTTTATTTTTTTATCTAATTCCGGTCTAAATCGTCTCGAGCTCATTCTGAATATTAAATAATGGCAGCTCATAGTCATGCTTGGGATCGGCATAAGCGAAATAGAGAAGATGATCTGATGCAATTCCAAGATAAAAGTTTTCAAAGAAGCTGGCCCTATTGCCAGAGTCAAGCTTCGATCCAGGGCAAGCCGATGCCGCTTCTCCGAAAGACATGCATCGGCGAGCAGCTGCGTCGTCTTCTTCATTGTGAAAAGTTGGAAACTGATGATTCTTGAAATTGTAATGCAGTGCGGATCTGAACTGAGTATGGAGCCAGAGTTGAATAAACCACCAGGGACCTCCGATATGGCCGACAGCTTGACCTGCTAAGAGTCTGGCCGATACTTGGTGCAGAAGATGATAGACTGCTCCAAGAAGAAGACGGCCAAGAGGGACCAATCCACCACGAGCTAGTGTCTCTGCGATTGATTGCATGTTTGTGGTGGCTCCAAGTGTTGATCCGCAAAACATGAATCGTTCCAACCACATATTGCGGAAGGCTACATGTTCTCTTTCTCCGACTGAGCCAGTTTTGCAATGATCGACTACATATTTTTTCCAGCCTTTGGATCCTGAACCAACCAGCTTGTAGCTCAGATCGCAGAGGAGCCTTCTTGGATTTGTGGCATCAATGGTGTTGAGGCTCGTCAGCATGTGCACATCCATCAAAGTTGGGGACATCGGTCTGTGGCTGTTGACACCAGCGGTGGCAAACAGAAAATCCGCAAGCGCACGGCTGTCGTAGTAGCTTTCACCCGTGAGTAAACAGGCATCGAATCCACAAGGAACGTAAAAGTATATCTAATCACTAAAGCTGAGCCGGATCGATCGAGTGTATATAAAGGCTGGGTAGAGAGGATAACTTAGCACTAAGGCTCTGATTATAGTTAAGATAATTCTCCTATGCTTGCTTTAGGCACCGGGGTATCCTAGGCCTCTAGGAAATTGCCGGCCAACAGCTCTACGCCGTACCCGTACGTGGAGGATTACAAAGGACGGACAGGACTGTCACCACCTGCCGCCTACCTCTACTAATCCGTGGGGCTACGAGGTAAACGAGGGCAGATATACACCTAAGCACCACGCCTAAGATAATATCAGCTATCCTAACCTTGATCAAAGATTAGAATACTTTATAATTAAAGCAACGAATCCACAAGCACAATAGAGACTTAACTTATCTATAACTCAGACTTAATTACTAGTTGAATCCCGGATACTTACTGAGTAGCTCGCATCCGTCGAGGTACAGGCGGAGGGTCGCCGACAGGCCGGGACTCCTCCAGACTCTCCCTCACTCTCTCCCTATTTCTACTCTGGATATGAGAAGGGCTTCGCCTTGGATCTTCACTTCTGCTCGATGATGATTAGCCCTGCCCCGAGTTCAGCTACTTATAGCTTGGAGAGGCGGTTAAGAGTCGGTTCGCAGCGGTTGAGGCGGTCCGGAGGTGGGCCCAGGTCGGCCGACTAAGGGGGATCGGCCGACCATCAGATCCACCGTCTTTGATGATCCACGGCACAGATGAACTACTGGAGACGGTTGACAGTTGCTGGTGAAGGCGGTGCCGATTCGGGCGCGTGGCCAGGTCGGCCGACCTGGGCAGGTCGACCGACCCAGGGCTGTGGCCCCTCGGCCCCACTTCATCAGTGTCTCTTGCCAGTGGGTCCTTTAGTCGGTTTCCGGTGGGTAATGGTGAAGATGTGTCGGTTAAGTTAGGAATGTGGGCCCATGAATCCATGTGCTTGCCATGTGGCCCAATCCCAACTCTTCATTTCACCATCTTGATTTCAACGTGCCTGATCACTCCTGAGTGTGCTTGTTGTTGTTGGGCTGAAAATGGACCTCACTGGGCCTGGACCCAGGTCGGCCGACCAAGGTAGGTCGGGCGACCTGGCCCTGGGCCCACTTTAGCTCTTCTTTTGCCACTTTATTCCTGTAAGCACATATGCACCAAAACTCATGGAATTCATTAGTAATCAACCCTATTTCTATTTGTTTTATCATATTTTATATCTTTGTTGGCAGTAATAAGTTGTCATTAAGAATCGCCAACAGTGGCCAAACAAGTAGGCGTTCAATGCATCAGACCAGAATAAAGAAGTAGAGGCCAGCAGGTTTTCATCCTTGGTCATATCGGCGAGGGACAAAGTGATGCACTGATCTATTCCTTTCTCATCCCATAGGCCTGATTTTGCAGTGCGAACCCTGAGCAGCCAGTTTCTCCATCCAGGGACGATACTGGGCCATGATCAGAAGGAATTAGCCCAGTCGGACACTTGTAAGTTTGACCCTCTGAATGGAAGTCTTTCCAATTCCAAGTTAATGAAGTCTGTCGGATCAAGATCGCCCATCGGACCCAAATAATAGGCCGATTGGACGTGGGAGACAGGGATGATTATGTTGTTCTTAAGGTTCTACATTTGAAAAGGAATGAAACCATAAATACAAATATGACAGCTAACAGATGGTTCTGAGGGAGTAAAAATGCAAAAAATAAGGGGTTGAGGATTTCAAATATTTTTACCTCAGGGACGTGTGTGCTGCTGGCTTTGTCATCTGAAGTCGCCATTGATGAGATTGGATCTAAAATGAACAGCAGCTTGGAATGAGAAAGATCGGGAATCGTCGGAAAATCAAGGAAAAGCCCAGATTAAAAGGGTGAATCATGCGAAGAAGACCCTTACCAGGATTGTGGTGAAAGATTTGAGAATAATGATCTGAGTTCGCTGCAAGAAAGGTTGAAGATGGCGACAGCGGAGAGGGTTTTGGTGCGACAACGAATGAAGCGGAGGAAGAAGACGACGGTTCGGTTCGTATTTATAGGGCTTATGGAGGAAGGAACCGTCCGAAGATCGAGGCTTCGCTCGCGCGAGAATCAAGGGGTGCGACAGTTAGGGAACGCGGTTTCTATGAACTGTTCACTACAGGAGTCATCATTGCTTGGAGAATTTTGGAACAAAATAATATTTTATCCCAAAATTGGGGGCATATGTTGACACCAGATTTTGACTCGGCCGGTATGAAACAAATATTATATATTAAGGAATGCCAGGAAGCCAACACATGGGCCGAGTCCGATTCTGACTTGAAGGTCTTCGATTCCGATCGGAGTTTGTACGATGGAGTCCTGATCGGATACGAGGCTAAGGAGGCCGGAGCGCGTATGATTTTCACGGAAGGATATGTATTATACCTATATAGTAAAATATATTTGTTCATATACGTATTATACATCACAAAATGCATTAAACTAATAATACTAACATTTATATATACACTAAAAATATTTAACTTAAATATATATTTACAACAAGTTTTGAAAGGCGCATATTAATATATACACCAAGTTTTAAAAGGTGCATATGTATATATACAAAATGTATAATAGTTGCTCCTTTTATCTAACGAATTTCCATCCCAATAGAATGTCCCATTTTGTTCACGACCTCATCGAATATAAATCCGCACGGTGCCTCTTGAACTGCCGTGACCCTTTGGGGTGGTACGATATCATCATTCATTTCCATAACATGAATATGTGGTTAATAAAAGAATATTAATAATATTATTATGACTCATATACAGATAAGGATATAGATATCCATGGAAATGAAACATACTGTTTGTTCCCATTTAGTGGTGGTCTGCCTCTCGGCAACAAGAGCATGCACGAAGTCACAGATATAGCATCCACATAAATTGGTGTCTTGGGCCTGCCTATAACACTTTATAGGAGAAATGGTCAGGTCATTACATGCATATTCACAAGAATGAAACTAACGAAACGAGATGTGTCTAGGTATAGTAATATTTACCAGAAAGTATTTACCTCTCTGCTCTGCACAGAACTTTTTCCATCACCTGCGCACCATAGCAAATAAACGGAATTCTTAGACGATCTAAAGAGGTATAACAGTGCGAGGACCGAAATTACTTTTGTTGGATGTCAATCATTGGCTGGGACTTGTCCCGTGGTCCCCTTATTAAGTCGATAATGATCAACATGCTTGTGTCAGGAATTATAACAAATAATATCCAATAGAACCTATTTACATGCATGTTTTATACGAAGGGTCACATCAATTCAAATAACATGCTGTTAGGAAAATGAAAGGTGCATAAGACTATAAAAGTACTCACCCAAAGTTGTAAGGAAAATGAATCTGATGGGAACCCGCTAGGGTTTATGCCTGATCTTTCGATGAGAGGCGTGGGGATAATTTGATTGGAGGAGATGACGTTCACGGCCCAACTATAGCCTCCCAAAGAAGCTGCGCCTTAGCTTGTGGAGCGCGTCACCCGACAACTAGGGCACCTGTCCTGCAATCAATTGAAGAACTAGCAAGAACAAGTATCTAACAAGTATTGAAATTACTAGATGGGAATGAAAGGTTTCAATCTCAAGCTCAATATCAAATACGGCGGGGTTCTAAAGACAGTTTCAATCTCAAGCTCAATCTCAAATACGGCGGGGTTCTAAAGACAAGAAGACGGGCGGCTAATCCAGCACGCGCGCTTAAAAGCAAGTAGCACAGGCTAACTTGATCTAAACAAAACCCATGTGTTCTCGATGGTGGCTAAGGGGTATATAATAGGGGGAGGTCGACCACAAGGGGCTGGGGTCGTGCTCCAACCCAAGCACGCGTTCCCAATGGACCCAACTTGATACACGGCCCAATGGGCCAAAATAAGGTGTGACGGACCAAGATCCATGGGAGTCCTTTTGGGCTGTAGGCCCGTTAGAAGATTGGGCCGGCAACTCTGACAGATACAAGGAAGAGGCGTACAGATTAAGGAAACTAGTCGGGTACTTGGAAAAAACCCAGCCTACTCATGTCAGGACTCTATGTTTAGTATCCGGCTAGGAGTTTGTATTTCTTGCCTAGTAGACCCTGTCTCCCGAGTATATAAGGTGAGGCAGGACCCCTTGTAAAATCATAACCATCAATATGAAGCGATCCACCATACAGGACATAGGGTATTACGCTCTCTCTCGAGGTGGCCTGAACCTGTCTAAATCGTCTCATGTTCAGCATCGTGCTTCTGGTTCCGGCGAGGCCCTTACGAACAACTTGACTACTTAGAGACCCCTATAGTAGACTAGCCGGTATAAAAAACCGGGCGCGCCAGGTAGGGGCTCTCGTCGAGAATCGTCAAGAAAGCTCGATGGCACCAGTCATCATCAACTGTGACGGCGGCATGGCGTTCGAAAAGGGCGCCACCTTCGTCTTTGGCTCCTAGGTCTGCACGGCGGACGGCGCAAACAACTTCAACCGTGTCCTCAAGTCGCCGGCTCCAAAGCAACTCGCTGACAAGCTCGACGAGATCGCGTCCCCGGATCCGAATTCAACTCGAGCTCGGGAAACCACAGGTCCCAGTTTGGCTCCAACTCGGACTGGGAAGATTCCAAAGCGGACTAGGCGGTCCAAGCCGGTTTCTGAACCATCGGTCGCGCCAAAATCCAACAACTCAAAAATCCAGAAGAAGAGGAGCTCAGCCACTGCTAAGCGTGAGGTTAACACCCCGAGCCAGATTCCTTTTGGTCTCGCGGGAACCGCCTCCGTTTACCAAGCGGCATCTTCCAAACAACTCTGGTCTCTGGTCGAATTCGATGAATTTCCTCTTAGCGGGTGTCGGGGGTAGACCCCCAGGGGTACCCAGAAGGCGGATTGGCCCAACCAGCAAGGGGCGGCCCAATCCGAGTGCTGTCGGGCCGGGTTGTCAGACTGGGTGGCCCACCACCGGAGGCCCACCAGTCGGACGAGCCGGACGGGCGCGACGGCGCGCGCGGCAAGGAAGCAGGCGGCGTATCCCGCAAGAAGCTCGGAGATCAAGATAAACTAGCCGGAATTATAGAGAAAGATATCTGTAATCGTTATAGGATCGCATCCTTGTATTTCGGGTAGGTTATGATCTCTAGCCGACTTGTAACTCAAGGCAGCCGGACTATATAAGGCGCCTTGAGACCCCCCTCCAGAACACAATTACAACTCACGATACGAAACCTAGGACAGAACCCAACTACGGAGATCCTTCAGGAATTTCATACACAGCAATCCATACACCCAACACAGGACGTAGGGTATTACGTCATCCTGACGGCCCGAACCTGTTCAATCCTTGCGTCTTCTGTTACCATCGACTTCTGATCCTCGATCTGTCCCTCAACAAATCAACCACGTAGGCTACCCTGTGTGGACTGCCGGGCCCATAAATCCGACAGTTGGCGCGCCAGGTAGGGGTTGATCGACGAGATCAATCTGCAAGCTCGATGGCATCCACTTCCGCCGTCATCACGCCGGCATCCGTGAAGATTTCCATCGCTGAGGGGGCCATGTTCTTCTTCGGATCCATGGTCTTCACCGCCGGACCCGAGGGAGAGCTCTCCTTCACCCGTGACGCCACCCCAGAGGAGACAGCGCCGCGACTCGACGCTACGCCAGACGGGATCGTCACCATCACCGCTCCGTCGCCAACCATCGCCAACAACTCGGCGATCGCGGCGGCCGACATCGTTCTCCCGCCATCCGAGGGGAACACGCTTCCTCCTACACCGCCGACTGCTTCATCCACTCTGCCTCCACCGCGCAGGGTGCAGCAGACGCCCGAGGAGCGAAGGCGCCGATGAGCCGCACGCCAACGCCAATTCGAGGCGGACATGGACCACGCCATCGCCTCCATTGGCGAATGCATCAACCTCGCCGAATCCGCTCGCCAGGGCATCGCCTCGCCGACACGATTCCCGTTGGGACTCAGGAACAGCAGGGCCGTCTACCAAGAAGCACTCGGCGAACGGCTGAGCGCCGACTACTCCCCAGATGCGATCAGGGCGGTCGATCCCATCACGACCACCCAGATCGGATCAGCTCCGGACGTTGCGGCGGCGCAACACCCTCCTCCTCAGGATGCGCCGACTCCGCCCGAACAGGAACCAACTCCGACTTTCCCGCGGGTCACACGCGTCCTCCCTCCAAACAAGAGGATCGTGCCTGCCAAGTGGGAGACGTTCGTCTCCGACATATCCGCCGATGAGCCGACGGTCCAAGGAGAGGATCAAGCACACCGTGACGCCAGGATCGGGCGCAATGGTGAGAAGCAACGGCGCCGCGACGCACGGCGAGAACGCCGAAACCCCAGGACCATGCGTAACCTCCACGACGACTTCATC
Organism: Alloteropsis semialata; assembly: GCA_004135705.1. Lineage (NCBI taxonomy): Eukaryota > Viridiplantae > Streptophyta > Magnoliopsida > Poales > Poaceae > Alloteropsis > Alloteropsis semialata. The sequence goes on from CM014275.1 coordinate 33,036,622, forward strand.
CAAGAAGTCGGCGGCGTGGGCGTCTATGCCACCCCGTCGGCCAACCTCGCCGCCGCGCATCTCTGAACTGGAAGGGATCCCGGAAACCCCGGAACTCAACCGGATCAAGACCAGGCTGACTGCAGCCGCGGGCATGATCAATGCCCAAAAGGCTCCTGCCTCCTCATCTCGCCACTCCAAGTCGGCCAGCCGCCGGGAAGTCGATCACGATGTGGTCGACCAGCCAGATCTCCGCGAACAACTCCGCAACCGTGACCTCCGCAGGAACCTCGACGACCGCCACCGGCGAAGGGACGAGGAGGAGCTCCGACGGCACGCCAAGTACAATCGCGAACACGGCGCCCCGGGGCTGGACCGTGACGCCCGCCTACGCCGAGAGCTCGAAGCCAATGAGGCCGCACGTCGCCGCGAATTCGACCGCAAGTACGGACCTCCACTCGGACAAGATAGGCCACCTCGGGCTCGCACTCCTGAAGACCACTCCGCCGACTCGGGGCATGAGGACATGGAGAACCTCAACGACTGCGACGGCTTCCCGGCGTTTACTGCCCGGGTAAGATCTATTCGAATGCCTGCTAATTTCAAACCTACAGGCATAGAAAGATACGACGGGAAGACGGACCCGACGATGTGCTTCGGATGTACAGCATCGCCATCCGGGCGGTGAACGGCGACCACGACTCCATGTGCGCCTACTTCCCCGTCGCCATGACCAAGGTGGGGCTGAGCTGGCTCCACAGCCTCGAGCCCGGCTCCATCGACAACTGGGACACTCTTTGCCGCCAGTTCAAGAGCTACTTCCAGGGCAGCTCCATCCGGCCAGGCACAGCATGGGATCTGGGCAAGGTGAAGCAGAACCGCGGGGAGAGCCTCCGCGACTACACCGACCGGTACATGGAGAACCGCAACCTGGTTCCCGGCTGCTCCGAGTCCGAGATCATCAACTACTTCCTCGACGGCCTCGGTGACTCCGTCGTCTTCGAGCGCCTTTGCGAGGACATGCCAAAGACCTCCGGCGAGTTCTTTGGGCGGGTAAACAAGATGGCGAACGCCAAGGAGGCCGCTCGCCTCCACTACAACAAGAAAAGCACTCGGGACGATGATCGTCCGCCTCGCCGAGAGGACCGGCCGAAGAAGGAGGACCCGCGTCGTTCCCGACCTGAACCGAGCAGGATGGGCGACCGAAAGCGCTCGAGAGACTTCACCGTCGCCGCCATGGATCGCAGCGGCCCTCGCCCGCGGTCCAACTTCAACGCCGAGTTCGAGAAGATGCTCCAAGGGCCCTGCCCCATCCACAAGCAGTCTAAACACCGCATGATCGACTGCATGGGACTCGCCGACGCTTACAAGAAGAAAGAAGGGAAGCTGCCGCCGCGCGACGACGACAAAGGCGACAAGGGAAAAGGGGCCCCTGCGAACCCCACTTTCCCAAATGTCGAGAGGCAGGTGAACTTCATCCTTGGAGGACCGCCGCCCGTGGATGACAAGCGCCGGGAAAAGGTGCGCGACCGGGAGATATTCTCCTGCTACACATCGCCGATCCAAGCACTCCGCTGGTCCGAGCAGCCGATCACCTTCTCCAGGGAGGACCAGTGGTTCCAAATCTCCGACGTGGGCGAGTACCCCCTGGTGCTCAGCCCGATCGTGAACAACGTCCGCCTCACCAAAGTACTTGTCGATGGCGGGAGCGGGCTTAACATCATCTTCGCCCAGACGCTGAGGGACATGGGCATCAGCCTCGACGCTCTGACTCCTTCTCTCCACCCGTTCTACGGGCTGATCCCGGGCAAGGGCTCCAAACCACTCGGGCAGATAGCTCTGCCCGTCACCTTCGGCGATCAGAGCAACTTCCAGACCGAGTACCTCAACTTCCAGGTCGCCGACTTCACCACCGCCTACCACGCCATACTCGGGAGGCCAGCGCTCGCCAAATTCATGGCGATCCCCAACTACACATACCTGCTGATGAAGATGCCGGCACCAAATGGCGTCCTCTCCATCCGCAGCGACGTCCACACCGCCAAGGGCTGCGACAAAGAAGGGCTCCACCTCTGCACTGGCATCGAGCGCAGCGTGCTCCAAATGGAAGTGGTCCACGAGGCGAGAACTTTCCAGGGAGACCCGGGCTCTATCCCCGAGTCCTCCAAGCGAAGGGTCGCGCCGACCACCATGCAGCCAGCTGAAGAAGTGCGCCCCATCTTGCTTGGGCTCTCCGACTCCTCCAAGACCGCCCTGATTGGTTTAGGGCTCGACCCCAAATAGGAAAGCGCGCTCGTCGCCTTCCTCCGGGACAACGCCGACATATTTGCATGGACTCTATCAGATATGCCGGGTGTTCCGAGGGAGGTGGTCGAGCACTCCTTGAAGGTTGACGCGAACGCCAAGCCAGTTCGCCAAAAGCTCCGACGCTTCGCGCAGGACCGCAAGGAGGCCATTAGGGTAGAGATTACAAGGCTGTTAGCTGCAGGGTTCATTAGAGAAGTCTTTTATCCCGACTGGCTAGCTAATCCAGTCCTTGTAAGAAAAAAGAATAATGAATGGAGGATGTGTGTTGATTACACAGATCTCAACAGGCACTGCCCTAAGGACCCCTTCGTCCTGCCCCGCATCGACCAAGTCGTCGACTCCACCGCCGGATGCGTACTCCTATGCTTCCTTGATTGTTACTCTGGCTATCACCAGATCGCCTTGAAGGAAGAAGACCAAGAGAAGACATCCTTCATTACTCCAATTGGCGCTTACTGCTACACCAAGATGACGTTCGGCCTCCGCAACGCTGGTGCTACTTACCAGAGAGCCATCAACCTCACCCTGGGCACACAGATCGGCCGCAACGCCGAGGCTTACGTCGATGATATAGTCATCAAGACGAAGACCGAAGCCGAGTTCATCGCCGACCTCACCGAGACGTTCACCAATCTCCGCAGGCTCAACTGGAGGCTAAACCCGACCAAGTGCGTCTTTGGCGTACCGAAGGGGAAACTACTCGGCTTCATCATGAGCAACAGAGGCATCCAAGCCAACCCCGAGAAGATAGACACCATCCAAAGGATGAAACCGCCGACTGGGAAGAAAGAGATCCAAAAGCTGACTGGTTGCATGGCGGCCTTGAGCAGGTTCATCTCCCGGCTGGGGGATAAGGGTTTGCCATTCTTCAAGATCCTCAAGAAGACCGACAAGTTCGAGTGGAACCAGGAGGCGCAGCAAGCTTTCACCGACCTCAAAAATTACCTCTCCAATCCACCAGTACTCGCCGCCCCGCATAATGTTGAAACGCTGCTCCTGTACATTGCTGCCACAACTAATGTGGTGAGCACAGTCATCGTCATGGAAAGGGAGGAAGAAGGAAAGGTGCAAAGAGTGCAGCGACCAGTCTACTAGTAAGCGAAGTACTCAGCGAATCTAAGGCCCGCTATCCCCAGGTGCAGAAACTGCTCTACGCACTGCTGATCACGTCAAGAAAACTCCGCCACTACTTCCAAGCACATCGCATCAAGGTGGTCACGCAATTTCCACTCGGCGAAATCCTCCACAACAGGGACGTTACCGGGCGAATCATCAAGTGGTCCGTCGAGCTCGCCTCCTTCATCATAGACTTCGTCCCGCGCACCGCCATCAGGTCACAGATCCTCGCCGACTTCATCGCCGAATGGACAGAGAGCCAGGACGCGAAAGAAGACACCAGCGGCGAACACTGGAAGATGTACTTTGACGGCTCCTTAATGATCGACGGAGGAGGCGCCGGTGTACTCTTCATCTCGCCGAAAGGGGAACAGCTCCGATACGTCCTCCAAATTCGTTTCCCCGTCACCAACAACGCCGCCGAGTACGAAGCAATCCTCCACGGGCTCCGCATCGCCACCTCACTAGGAATAAAGAGGCTCCTGGTTTATGGCGATTCCGCTGTCGTTATAAACCAGGTGAACAAAGACTGGGATCGCCACAGCGAGCGGATGAACGCCTATTGCGAGGCAGTGCACAAGCAGGAGGGAAAATTCTACGGAGTTGAGTATCACCACGATCCACGGGAGAACAACCTCGCCGCTGATGCACTCGCCAAGCTGGGATCAACCCGCGCGGAAGTACTAGGGGGAGTGTTCGTGCAAGGCCTCCTCAAACCCTCTGTCAAAGAGTTGGGGGATGAGCCAGGGCCTGCCCCGGAACTCTGCGAAGTGCTGACCATTGACGCCAAAGAAGAAGACTGGATGGCCGAGTTCATAGATTTTCTCGCCCACAACAAGGTGCCAGAGGACCCCACGGAGCGAAAGATCCTGGAACGCCGAAGCAGGAACTACGTGGTGGTCGGTGGTGCCCTATACAGACGAGCCGCCACGAATCAAGTTTTCATCAAATGCGTCACGAAAGAAGTCGGCCTCCAGATCCTCGACGACATCCACTCGGGAGTTTGTGGAAGCCACGCCGCCGCAGGGACACTAGTCGGGAAAGCATACCGAGCCGGGTTCTTCTGGCCCACCGCCGTGTCCGACGCCAAAGCACTCGTCCGCCGGTGCCAGGGGTGCCAATTCTTCGCCAAGCAGAAACATCTCCCGGCCCAAGCTCTACGCACCATCCCGCCCTCGTGGCCTTTCGCTTGTTGGGGGTTGGACATGGTGGGACCGTTCAGAGCGGCTCCGGGAGGTTTCACGCACATCCTTGTCGCCATCGACAAATTCTCCAAATGGATAGAGTACAAGGCCATCGTCGGAACTCCAACGTCAAAGCAAGCCGCCGCCTTCATCGAAGAGATCACACACCGATTCGGGGTCCCTAATAGGATCATAACTGACTTGGGGACACAGTTCACCGCATCCGCCTTCTGGGACTTTTGCGAGAGCAGGTGCATCGACGTATACTACGCCTCCGTCGCCCATCCCAAGTGCAATGGACAAGTGGAACGAGCCAACGCCATGATACTCCAAGGCCTAAAAGCGAGAATCTTCGACCCGTTGAAGAAATTTGCCGGACGATGGCATCAAGAGCTACCACAGGTCATCTGGGGACTCAGGACTCAGCCGAGTCGTGCAACAGGTCACACTCCTTTTTTCCTGGTCTACGGCTCCGAGGCAATCCTCCCCACCGACATCGCTTTTGGCTCACCGCGCATCAACAACTACGAAGAAGGCGAAGCAGAAGCAGCTCGCGAGGTGGACCTCGACTCCATCGAGGAACACCGAGTCAACGCGCTCATACAGCACGCGCGCTACCAGCAACAACTCNCCAGGGAGGCGCAGCAAACTTTCACTGACCTCAAAAATTACCTCTCCAATCCACCAGTACTCGCCGCCCCGCATAATGTTGAAACGCTGCTCCTGTACATTGCTGCCACAACTAATGTGGTGAGCACAGTCATCGTCATGGAAAGGGAGGAAGAAGGAAAGGTGCAAAGAGTGCAGCGACCAGTCTACTAGTAAGCGAAGTACTCAGCGAATCTAAGGCCCGCTATCCCCAGGTGCAGAAACTGCTCTACGCACTGCTGATCACGTCAAGAAAACTCCGCCACTACTTCCAAGCACATCGCATCAAGGTGGTCACGCAATTTTCCACTCGGTGAAATCCTCCACAACAGGGACGTTACCGGGCGAATCATCAAGTGGTCCGTCGAGCTCGCCTCCTTCATCATAGACTTCGTCCCGCGCACCGCCATCAGGTCACAGATCCTCGCCGACTTCATCGCCGAATGGACAGAGAGCCAGGACGCGAAAGAAGACACCAGCGGCGAACACTGGAAAATGTACTTTGACGGTTCCTTAATGATCGATGGAGGAGGCGCCGGTGTACTCTTCATCTCGCCGAAAGGGGAACAGCTCCGATACGTCCTCCAAATTCGTTTCCCCGTCACCAACAACGCCGCCGAGTACGAAGCAATCCTCCACGGGCTCCGCATCGCCACCTCACTAGGAATAAAGAGGCTCCTGGTTTATGGCGATTCCGCTGTCGTTATAAACCAGGTGAACAAAGACTGGGATCGCCACAGCGAGCGGATGAACGCCTATTGCGAGGCAGTGCACAAGCAGGAGGGAAAATTCTACGGAGTTGAGTATCACCACGTTCCACGGGAGAACAACCTCGCCGCTGATGCACTCGCCAAGCTGGGATCAACCCGCGCGGAAGTACTAGGGGGAGTGTTCGTGCAAGGCCTCCTCAAACCCTCTGTCAAAGAGTTGGGGGATGAGCCAGGGCCTGCCCCGGAACTCTGCGAAGTGCTGACCATTGACGCCAAAGAAGAAGACTGGATGGCCGAGTTCATAGATTTTCTCGCCCACAACAAGGTGCCAGAGGACCCCACGGAGCGAAAGATCCTGGAACGCCGAAGCAGGAACTACGTGGTGGTCGGTGGTGCCCTATACAGACGAGCCGCCACGAATCAAGTTTTCATCAAATGCGTCACGAAAGAAGTCGGCCTCCAGATCCTCGACGACATCCACTCGGGAGTTTGTGGAAGCCACGCCGCCGCAGGGACACTAGTCGGGAAAGCATACCGAGCCGGGTTCTTCTGGCCCACCGCCGTGTCCGACGCCAAAGCACTCGTCCGCCGGTGCCAGGGGTGCCAATTCTTCGCCAAGCAGAAACATCTCCCGGCCCAAGCTCTACGCACCATCCCGCCCTCGTGGCCTTTCGCTTGTTGGGGGTTGGACATGGTGGGACCGTTCAGAGCGGCTCCGGGAGGTTTCACGCACATCCTTGTCGCCATCGACAAATTCTCCAAATGGATAGAGTACAAGGCCATCGTCGGAACTCCAACGTCAAAGCAAGCCGCCGCCTTCATCGAAGAGATCACACACCGATTCGGGGTCCCTAATAGGATCATAACTGACTTGGGGACACAGTTCACCGCATCCGCCTTCTGGGACTTTTGCGAGAGCAGGTGCATCGACGTATACTACGCCTCCGTCGCCCATCCCAAGTGCAATGGACAAGTGGAACGAGCCAACGCCATGATACTCCAAGGCCTAAAAGCGAGAATCTTCGACCCGTTGAAGAAATTCGCCGGACGATGGCATCAAGAGCTACCACAGGTCATCTGGGGACTCAGGACTCAGCCGAGTCGTGCAACAGGTCACACTCCTTTCTTCCTGGTCTACGGCTCCGAGGCAATCCTCCCCACCGACATCGCTTTTGGCTCACCGCGCATCAACAACTACGAAGAAGGCGAAGCAGAAGCAGCTCGCGAGGTGGACCTCGACTCCATCGAGGAACACCGAGTCAACGCGCTCATACAGCACGCGCGCTACCAGCAACAACTCCGACGCTACCACGACAAGAACGTCCAGCAACGGGACTTCAACATTGGTGACCTCGTCTTACGCCGAGTACAATCCACAGCAGGGGTTCACAAACTCTCCGCCCCATGGGAAGGCCCGTTCATCGTGACTCAGGTCATATGTCCGGGTACTTTTCGTCTCCAATACGAGGACAGCACCGAAGTCCCACACCCGTGGAACATAGAGCATTTACGCCGGTTCTACCCATAAAAGCTATGTATCATAGAGTTCAATAAAAATATATGCTTTGTCCATTTCATATTTGTTCTCTTTGCAAAACCACTCGGTATTACCTTGTTCCCGAGTAGTTCCTAACTAAATGCTGTGTAACCGGGCCTGGAACGACGCCTAACCCTTCTACACGTGCACGGGATCCGCTCTCGACGTTATGAACTTAGGATAAGTGAAGCGAAGGGAAAAGCATATTTTAGCAAAAGAACTACTCGGGCAACCTTAAAATATAAAACAAAATATCCAATATACTTGTTTTACTTGTTTCTGAATGCTTGTATATTCAAAGTCTACTCTACCCTGCTTCAGCTTGCAGGATCCTACTCAAACTTGAGAGCCTCGCCGACCTTCTCGGCGATCGGGCGAGTTAGCGCCAGCGCCTCGTCGACTTGCTCCGTTGAGGCGTCCGCCGCCACCCCATCACCAACCGGTGCAAGGTCGATCCGCGGGTAGAGTGTCCGAACACGCGCGAGAGCGTCGTTCGCACACACAACTGCCGACTCCTTGACCAGATCGGCGATCCGAGCCTGCGCACCGTGCAGACGAGCGACGAGAGCTGTCGGTTCACCCTCTTCTGGGGCCACGGCGTCCAGCAACTCCACCGCCGCCTCGTTGACCTCCGTCAGGGCCAAATGCGCTGATGCCAGATCTTGCTCCAAGCCTGTTATGATTTGAGCGTTATTCTGGATGGTATACATTCCCTGGAGCATCGTCATGTCCGCACCTTTTCGGAACTCCTGCTCCGTCTTTAGCTTCCCCGCCATCACCTCCTCCGACTTCTGCAGAGTTGCGTTTGCAAAACGCAACTCCTTCAGCTCCTTGATGTGGCGGTCCCTCTCCATCTCCTTCTCTGAAAAAGCAGGAAAGCACCCGGTCAGGATGAAAAGAACACGGCAAAAATCGGACGGTTCAATAACTACTCGGGAAGTACAAGGACTAGGCCTTACGGTGAAGACTCGATCGATGCTCCACAATGGCGTCGTTCAGACTCTTCCGGGCGGCGTCACGCTGACGCTTAACCCGTTTGAGCTCCGCCTTCAGCTCCGCCTCGCGCTGCCGCGACGACTCCACGTCACGAAGCTGCTGCAGGCGCGACTGCCGGAGCGTGGCCAATTTCTGCATCAATCAGCGGAAAACAGAGAAATCAGGCAAATACAATAAACCACGACGAATAAAACAAAGCAGAAGAAAAGATGTACCTCCACGCAGCGCCGAGATTGGTCGAGTGCGAGCTCCAGCTCGGCAAGCACCGCCTCCTCCTCTCCTGCGCCGGCATCAATCGCGGAGGCCATCATGGTCCCCGGGTCCTCCGACTGCTTTTGGAGAACCTCTCCTTGAGCAGCGGCGTCTTCGCCCGCATGCAGGGCTGGCACCGAAGGGTCCACCGCAGAGTCGCCAGCTCCACCACTCGGGGGAGTCGCCACCTTCTCCGCATCGCCCTGCGCATTCTCCGCCCCAGGCGCCATCCGACCTTCCGACCCGGGCGGCATCACGTCCTCCATCCCGGTCCCCACCACGTCCTCCTCCAGCGCAGACCCGGCTGGCACCTGCTCCGGCCCTGGCATCATCGACCCTTGGGCTGGGTCCGTCGCCCCAGGCACTACGCCTGAGGGTGGCGTGCCGACAGGTGCAGCCGGGGGAGAACTCGGACCTTGCGGAACATCAGTTGAAGGAGCCTTCCCGCTGGCCGCCTCACCATCAAGATCGGAGGCTTTGCTGGAAAAAGTAATCGGAAATTAAAACAAGGACTCGGAGATAATGGTACGTGTAAGAAACACGAAGACCGAGAACTTACTGAGTACTCTTCACCACCGTGACTCGGGGCCGGAAGATTGGAAGCTTAGGGACGCCGCTGCGCCGAGGCCGTCATCAGGATCGGCCTGGTCCCCAGATCGGCGACTGGTCTTGCGTCCGCGGCGGCCTGCACAATCGTCTCCGCCATCATGCGCCGCCTCTCCTCCACCGACATGCCCATGGCCCGGGCGTGCTCCTGCTCCTGGAACAAGGAGTCGGGCACCGCCTCGTCCTTCTCCTCTTCCACCACGACGGCCGGAGATGGATTCCTCGGCTCGTCCACGTCGGCGTCCGAGCCCGCCGCCGGTTGGTTGGCCGGCTGCGCAGCCGACTTCTTCGCCGTCATCTTCCTCGTGCGCTTCCGCTTGGGGGGTGGCGGCGGCGTACCCGCCACCGCTTGCCGGACGGAGGGCGCTTCGTCCGACATTGTCGCCGAGTCGTCCTCGGCTGCTTCACCAGCGACGGACGTCGCCAACTTGGCAACGCCGGTCCTGCGAGACCCGACCTTCGCCACGGTCCCCCGACGCTTCCGTGGGCGCTCCTCCTCCACTTCTTCGTCAGAAGGGCTCAAGGAGCCCTCTGTATCGCTGGGTGCCCACACCAGAGGAGCGGGAGGATCAGCTGCTTCTACCACCGGAGGGTCGACCTGGTCACCTAGGGGCGTTTCTTCTAGGAACACCTTCCTAGGGAAATCCTCCAGGAGCGGGGCAGCAGAGAAATAATCGAAGACCCGATCCTGCGCCAAAGAATTCGCAAAATCAGACGGCCAACGGACGGTTACATAAAAAACCAAAAAATTACATCAAGAAGAACATTCAAAAGCACTCGGAACAGAAGCTTACCGGTGGAGCAGGCCTCTTCAAGGAAAATGGGCGCGGCTGGCCCTTCTCCGACACGTGCCCGAGGAAGAACCCGCCTACGCGAGCCTTCATCTCCTCCTTGCTCACCGTCCGGCGAGCTCCCCGGGTGGGATCCTCCCGGCCCGAGTACTCGTAGCCCGGGTGCTTCCGCTCCTGGATCGGCTGAATCAGCCGCCTGCTAAAGTTGCAGGCAATGCCGATCGCCGTCAAGTGTCCGACTTCCTTGAGTTCCTTGATCATCGCAAGGAGCTCCTCGACTTCCCGCATTTGACAACCGCTGGGAAGATCATTCCAGCAGTCCTTCACCTTCGGCGCTCTCCGGTGTGGCAGGGGATCGCCGGTGCGTGATTCCCGACGTAGAACCACTCGGCTTTCCAGCCCTTGTTGGAGGTGTTGAGGGCGATGTCGAAGTATTCGTCCTTCCGCCCTTGGCGCAGCATGAATCCGGCGCCTCCCACGACCACCATCTTCTCCTCGCTCGGCTGAGGCTTCAGCCAATACAAATACCTCCACAGGTCGAAGTGGGGAGTGATCCCCAGATAGGCCTCACAGAGGTGAATGAAGATGGAGATCGCCATGATGGAGTTGGGGTTGAGGTTGATGGCCTCGATCCCGTAGTAGTGGAGCAAACCTCGGAAGAAGGCCCCCGTCGGCAAGCCGAGTCCCGCCTCGAAGAACGGCTTGAACAGGACCAGCTCGCCGGAGTTCTCCGACGGGAATGCCTCCCCGGCGCTCGGCCGCCACTCCGCCACGGCCTGAGACGGGAGGATGCTCCGCTCCACCATTTCCTCCAACATCTCCGTGGTTACCTTCCCCCGCGCCCACGCGACGGCAGGGGAGGGGATCTTGTCAGACTTGGGGACGCCGGTCAACTTCCTCTTCGGCGCCATGGATCTGCACGCAGGGGACTTCGTCCGCATCAACGAGACTACGCTCCCCGTAGTGGCTAAATCCGCGGGCGGATCTAGAAGCAAGAGGGAATGCTCTGGTGGCGGCTGGCTGAGGAATGAAGAGAAGGGAGAAAGTCGGACTTGTCATCACCTCAACTCCAGAGAGAAGATTCATCCACTGGCCTGGACGCAAGCCAAATCTCGGAGCAACACCGCAAAGAAGACCTGGACATGTCTCGCATCATCACGTGCATTGATCCCCTCCCGTTTCAACACGGGCACCCTCTGGACTCTTCAAGCGGGCGCGGGTCAACTGTCCTAGCAACTTCGAGCACAGGAAGCTACTCTCCAGGGCGTCAAGCCATGGTGATCATCGGCCAAGAAGAAGAAATCTCCAATGATGAGCCAACAGTGGAGAACGAAGTTGAAGCCAACTGAAACCGGCACAGGGAACGCCACGCTGCTCGCGCAGAGCATCGCCACCTTGCTGGTCGCAGACTTCCTCCGCAGAACCTCAACGAACGATTCATACAAGTCGCCGGACAAGACGTCTACACCAACGCTGCAGCCAACATCTTGGCCGTCGCAACAGAGCTTGGACAAATGGCCCAAACTCCGGAGATCCAAAGGATGAAGACGATGCTCGAGACAGCGGCAATCCAGCATGACACAATCAACCCTGCCAATACCATCACTAGGTCAAAGATACCAAGTCGCCAAGCAAGCAGCCGACCTGCTGAAGGCGGCAACCACGGCAATCAATCCCATCACCCAAGCAGAGCCCGCCAAGAACCCGGCAACGAGGGAGGCATGATAGTCGATGCTGGAGGTAGAAACCACGGCGCTGGGCCTAGCCACCACGTGCTCAACACAGTCACAATGGCGGACATGACGGCAACAGGGACAGAGATGCACGTCGCAACTACCATGATGATGACAGGGATTTGCGCCACCAGCTGCAGAGCAAGGACGCACGCACCATCATCTCTGCACGAGTTCGCGACCGGGAAGAAGAAGAGCGCAGGCGGCGCCAAGAGTACGACCAGATCAATGGACCCCCAGGCCGAGGCTATCATAACCTTGGCAAGTACGAAGGGTTCCCGGTCTTCTCAGAACACATCCGCGCCACTTCCTGGCCCGAGAAGTTCAAACCGACTCATATCGAAAGATATGATGAAAAGCGTGATCCCGAGCAGTGGCTCCGCATCTACTACTCGGCGATCAAGGCGGCAAGAGGCGACACCAACACCATGTGCACCTACCTCCCAGTAGTCCTCGATCAGGCTCAACTGACCTGGTTGGAAGGACTAAAACCAGGCTCCATTGATTCATCGGATGCGCTCTGCAAGGCCTTCATCAACAACTTCCAGGGTTCATGGCAGAAGCCGGGTACTAGTTTTGACCTAGCCCAGTGCAAACAAGGCCAAAATGAGTACCTCTGAAGCTACAAACGTCGATTCTGGGAGAAGCGCTCAACATGTGTCGGGCTCTCCGATCAAGACATCATCGACTGCTTCCACAGCTATCTTACTGATCCCACGCTACACCTCGACTTCGGAAGGAACATGCCAAAGACGTTTGAGGCCATGCGTGAACTCATCGGTCACTGGGCCGACGCCGAGGACCTGCAGCATGAGAGATTCAACCGAAACAAGTCGGGCGACGAACACAACAACAACAATGACCGAAACAAGGGTAAGCAAGTTGAGAATAGTGGCAAGCGTGACTTCAACGACAAGAAACGCAAGCCTGAGGATTCAGTCAATATTGCTGAGAAAGGCCCCTCCCGCAAGAGATTTGAAAAACTACTCGACAAGCAATGCCCTTTCCACCCAAGCACTCCAGTAGGGACTGCATCGGGCTCAGAAAAGCCTTCAGCACCGGAGGGGACTCCAAACCCGATGAACCCGACAAGAACAATGGAGTCAAAGGCGACAAGGACACAGGCTACCAATAAGCCGACAAGGTTGTCAACATCATCTTTGGCGGGGCTGCTCAGACAGACTCGAAGCGCAAGCAAAAGCTGATCCATCGCGAGATCGGATGTATCGAGCCTGCTATCCCCATGTTCCTGAAGTGGTCAGAGGTTCCGATCAGTTTCTCTTGTGATGGCCAATGGACCAACATCAAGAACCCGGGAAGGTACCCTTTGGTACTAGACCCGGTAGTGGCAGGCGCACGACTCACGAGAATGCTGATTGACAGTGGAAGCGGACTCAACATCCTATTCGCCAAGACACTGAAGAAGATGGGCTTGGACATCACCAATTTGCTCAAACCTACAGATTCACCTTTCTATGGCATCGTCCCAGGCAACGCTGCAGTGCCCCTCGGCCAGGTATCACTTCCAGTCACATTTGGTACCGAGGCCAACTACAGGACCGAGTACATCACATTCGAGGTCGCCGACTTCGAATCTTCGTACCATGCGATCCTGAGAAGACCCACACTGGCAAAATTCATGATGATCCCACACTACATCTACCTCATCTTGAAGATGCCAGGCCCTAAAGGGATTCTATCCCTAAAGGGCGACCTGAAGACCTCCTATGATTGCGACACCGAGGCAGTGACGATTGTTGCAAACATGCAGTAATAGAGCCAGGCAGCAATTGTAGCAGCTATGACGAAACAACTCGGCGAGGCTGAGTTGGACATCCCAACAAAAAACCCAGCCGTGTCAACCATGAAGCCCTCCTAGGAAGTACCAATCAAGGCAATCGACCTAGGGACGGGCGACCCCTCCAAGATGGCGCTGATCGGTGCTAACCTGCCTACCAAATAGGAAAGCGCGCTCACCAGCTTCTTACGGGACAACCGCGACATCTTTGCATGGAAGCCATCTGACATGCTGGGAGTTCCCAAGGGAGTTGGCTGAGCACAAACTCAATGTCAATCTAGCTGCTAAACCCAAGAAACAACGCCTACGACGCTTTGCCCAGGACAAGAAAGAAGCCATCCGATCGGAGCTGGCAAAATTACTAGCAGCCGGGTTCATCAAGGAGGTTTTTCCACCCCGACTGGCTCGCTAATCCTGTCTTGGTGCGAAAAAAGAACAACAACGAGTGGAGGATGTGTGTCGACTACACCGACTTGAACAAGCACTGCCCAAAGGATCCTTTCGGGCTACCACGCATTGATCAAGTGGTGGACTCTACAACTGGATGCTCTCTGCTTTGTTTCCTCGACTGCTACTCGGGCTATCATCAGATAAGCCTGCACAAAGATGACCAGATCAAGATGTGTTCATCACTCCGTTTGGTGCCTACTGCTACACCACAATGTCTTTTGGACTCAAGAATGCAGGGGCAACATACCAGCACGCAATTCAGAGTTGTTTGAAGGCTCAGATCGGCCACAATGTTGAAGCCTACGTTGATGACATCATCGTGAAGACAAAGAACCTGGACAGCCTTATTGACGACTTGTCCAAAACCTTTGCACACCTCAGGGAATTCCAATGGAAGCTCAATCCCACAAAGTGTGTGTTTGGCGTGCCCGCAGGAAAATTGCTGGGCTTCATAGTCAGCCACCGTGGAATTGAGGCCAATCCCGAGAAGATCACTGCCATCACATCCATGGCGCCTCCTAAATCCCTCAAGGATGTCCAGAAGCTGACCTGATGCATGGCAGCCCTCAACCGATTCATCTCAAGGCTGGGTGACAGAGGATTGCCTTTCTTCAAACTCCTCAAGAAGCAAGACAAGTTCGTATGGACTGCAGAAGCTGACAAGGCATTTGAAGATCTCAAGAAATTCCTCCAGACTCCTCCAGTACTTACTGCACCAGCTGATCAGGAACCACTGCTCCTCTACATTGTAGCCACAACCCACGTGGTGAGCACTGCTATTGTAGTTGAGCGGGAGGAACCCGGCCATGTATTCAACGTACAGCAGCCAGTCTACTTCATCAGCGAGGTACTTACAGAATCAATAGTACGCTACCCCCAGATCAAGAAGCTATTATATGCTGTCTTGATCACGTCACGCAAGCTGCGCCACTACTTCGACGCTCACCGGGTTGCTGTAGTCACCTCCTTCCCAATCGGCGACATTCTCCACAACCGGGACGCGACAGGAAAAATCTCCAAATGGGCGGTCGAGCTAGGCTCCCATGCCATCGACTTGGTCCCACGAGCAGCAATCAAGTTGCAAGCCCTGGTGGATTTTGTTGCTGAGTGGACAGAGATACAACAAGCGGTGCCGGAAGAACCCCTCGAGCATTGGATCATGTACTTCGACGGATCAATGAAGCTTGAAGGAGCCGGTGCAGGAGTACTATTCATATCCTCGAAAGGCGATCAACTCAAATACGTGCTCCAGATCCTCTGGAAAGCCACCAACAATGAAGCCGAGTATGAAACTCTGCTGCACGGGCTACGCCTGGCAGTTTCTCTTGGCATCAAGCATATGGTGGTCTACGGCGACTCCTCGGTGGTCATCAATCAGGTCAACAAAGATTGGGATTGCACCAAGGAGAACATGGACGCATACTGCATGGAGGTCCACAAACTCGAGAAGCACTTCCATGGACTCGAATTTCATCACGTCCTTAGGGACAACAACATGGTGTTGACGGTCGTTAAGTACCAAATTTAACCATCAACTCCTGCAGAAAATATGTCAAATATAAATGCCAAACATAGTGGTAGGGTTTAAAATTAATAATTTCCACGAGTGTTGGTGTTTTAGCTTGTCTGCAGGAAATCACAAGTATGGGAGCTAAAGATATCAATATCACAAATTATCTCAAATATCTGGTTGGAGTGCATCAGTACGAAGATATCATAATTTCAATGGATATATTATTTGAGTGACTCAGAGCTCAATTATAAAAGATATAAAAAGGAAAGCGCATGTGGGACCCAGGGCGACACCCGCACGCATGAATCTCGAGCAGGACGGGACAACACCCAGAGGCACGCACATCTGCATCCTCGTAGTACCGGCCTGCAGGTGGAATGGCCCAGCGGGGTCCATGGCCAGTGGGCCCGCCCGCAGGGCCAGCGCGCCAGCAGGAGGCCGCGAGCTCGGTAGGCCTCGCGCGGGAACAGGCGGTGCACCTCCACGTGCACACGAGTGCAGGGACAGCAACGACCAGGAGCAGGCCCAGCGGGGCCCATGGCCAACAGGCCATGCCCGTGTGTGCACATGCATGGAAAGTGGGCCCCGGGACGTGTGAGCGGGCCCGGCTGCCAGGGGCCGCCCACTAGAGCTACGCGGCCGAGCGAATCAGCACACGCGCGCGCAGGAATGAGTCCACCAGGACACGTGGCAGCGTTTGGTTAGCTAGAAAAGCACTCACGCGGATCGAGGCTAGGCAACGTACTGGATTTTGCCCAACAAGCACAGTCGCGGGATATTTCCTTCACGACCTGTTCCTTCGCGTCACCGCCTTTACAACGTCGGTTTTCCAAGGGACACATGGCACAAAGAAAGAATAGGAAGGGAAATATTTTCTAGGACCTAGAGAGGATCTCCACTCACCCAAGGCACTCCCTACACTATAAATACCCCCTACCCCTCACTCTCAAGACACACAAGATTAAGAAGCCACAAGTTCCACTCCAAGGCGAAGCTCTACTCCAGTATAGTATCTAGAGAATAGGGAGAGAGTGAGGGGAAGTCCGAGGAAGTGCCGGGGCTGTCGGCACTCTTCCCCGATCTTGTACCTCAACGGATGCTTCCTTCTTTTAGTAAGTGTTCGTGATTTCTTATGGTATTAAGTACTCTTGATTAAGTAAGTTCACTTCTATTGTTGCTTGCGGGTTCTTCGCTTTATTTATGAAGTGCTCTAGTCTCTAGCTAAGATTAGAGTAGTAGTATATATCTTAAGCGTGGTGCTTAGATTATCGACTACCTTGGTTTGCCTCGTAACCCCATGGATTAGTAGAGGTAGGCGGCAGGTGGTGACAGCCCTGTCCGTCCTTTGTAATCCTCCACGTTCGGGTACGGCATAGAGCTGTTTGCCGGCAATTTCCTAGATGCCTAGGATACCCCGGTGCCCAAAGTAAGCAAACCATAGACGCTGAGCTTATCCTTCATCAAGGTTCTTAGCATAGGAATCCTCTCTACCCTCGCCATCATTTCTCTTGTTGTCCTTGGACGATCTCGTTAGAAGATTAGTACACACGTTCCATGTGGATTTGATACCCTGAATACTTCTGGGTGAAAGCTACAATGGCATCCTTGCGCTTACGGATTTATCTGCGACTGTAAGAAATACAAACACATGGCTGCTGATGCACTTTCCAAGCTTGGTTCTCACCGAGCACAAGTAGCAGGTGGCGTTTTTGTCCAAGAGCTGTTACAACCATCCATCAGAGAGCAGGAAGTACAACTGACTATAACACCCCCTCATCAGCAAGTCATGGTGATTACACCCGAGTGGACAATGCCCTTCATCTGGTACATCCTACATCAGAAAGAGCCCAAAGATAAGGTGGAGGCCAAGCAAGTCATCAGGCGAAGCAAGCACTACATAGTAGTCGGCTCCACCCTCTTTTGACTTGGCACATCATCTGGAGTCTTGATGAAGTGTGTCCCTCCAGAAGTCGACGGGAGATCCCTGAAGAAATCCACGCTGGAATCTGTGGCAATCATGCCGCCCACCATACGATCGTCGGCAAGGCCTTCCGGTCTGGGTACTATTGGCCATCTGCAGTGGCAGATGCAAAAGAAATCGTGAAGACTTGCCAAGGCTATCAATTTTTTGCCTAGCAAGCCCACGTCCCCGCTACCGTCCTAAACACCATACCACTCTCTTGGCCCTTTGCATGCTGGGTGCTTGATATGGTTGGACCACTCAAGACTGCGCCAGGGGGATTCAGATATCTCAAAGTGGCGATCGACAAGTTTACCAAGTGGATTGAAGTCAAGCCGCTAGTTAACGCTACAGCATCAAAGGCGGCCGAGTTCATCCAGGACATTGCTCACCGCTTCAGCATTTCGAATCGCATTATCACTGATCTTGGCTCCGAATTCACAGGGAGTGAGTTCTTTGACTTCTGTGATAGCCTGGGAATAGAAGTCCGCTATGCATCGGTGACGCACCCACATGCCAATGGACAAGTTGAGAGAGCTAACAGCCTCGTACTCCAAGGACATGAACCGCTCAAAAAGTATGACGGCAAGTGGGTGCAAGAGTTGCCAGCCGTAGTATGGGGGCTCAGAACCCAGCCTAGCCGCGCGATGGGGCAATCACCCTTCTTCCTGGTCTACGGCTCCGAAGCAGTACTCTCGGTGGACATCGAGTACAACGCTCCAAGAATCCAAAACTACTCGGAGGAAGCAGCAGAGCAGAGCAGAAGATGTGGATATGCTAGAAGAAGTGAGGCTAGCCGCATTGATCAGGACAACCAAGTACCAGCAAGAAATCAGGAGATATCACGACCAAAACGTCGACGCAAGGTTGTTTAACATTAGCGACTTGGTTCTCCGGAGAATCCAGAGTAGAAAGGATCAACACAAGCTATCTTCGCCTTGGGAAGGCCCATTCACAGTATCAAGGGTCATTGGCCCGAGTACTTATCAGCTACAACGGGAAGACGGAACAGAAGTGCCCAATGCTTGGAACATTGAGCACTTGCGGCGTTTTTACCCTTAAAAGTTTTTAGGAGTTGTTAAGAGTCAATAAAAGTCAGTCCTTTCAATGTACTGATGTCGGTTTTTAGCCAAACGATAATAAAGTGTCTACATTCCATTGTCATCAAGCTTGGAATTCGGATACATGTATCGTGCTACGCTTGCTCGCCAAGTAACACATATACAAAACACATATGAATTATGTCGGGTTGTTTAAAAACAACCTAGATAGGCTATATTCGCAAACACAAGCCATCTACTTTCTGTTTTAACACAGAGAGATCGGGCAA
Source organism: Alloteropsis semialata (assembly GCA_004135705.1). NCBI lineage: Eukaryota > Viridiplantae > Streptophyta > Magnoliopsida > Poales > Poaceae > Alloteropsis > Alloteropsis semialata. The sequence goes on from CM014275.1 coordinate 33,055,532, forward strand.
ACCAAAACATAGATAACAAATACACTTGTTGACGAAACATTAGTATTTACATCTACAATTCATTACAAAAGGTTTCTTTTACACAAGAACCTAGAACTTCAGGCGAGAGACTATCTTCTCTGCCGTAACCTTCTCCTCCTTGTTGGTATTTCTTACGGTCGCAGATAAATCCGCAAGCGCACAGATACCGTTGTAGCTTTCACCCGAAATTATTCAGAGTATCGAATCCACAGGGAACATGTGTACTGATCTTCTAATGAGATCATCAAGGACAACAAGAGAATGGATGGAGAGGGTAGAGAGGATTCCTATGGATAAGGACCTTGATGAAGGATAAGCTCAGCGTCTATAGTTTACTTACTTTGGGCACCGAGGTATCCTAGGCCTCTAGGAAATTGCCAGCAAACAGCTCTACGCCGTACCCGAACGTGGAGGATTACAACGGACGGACAGGGCTGTCACCACCTGCTGCCTACCTCTACTAATCCGTGGGGTTACAAGGCAAACAAAGGTAAATTGTAGCCCAGACACCACGTCTAGGCTATCAATTACTACTTTAGTCTTGTTCCTAGACCAAAGTATTCACTAAGCATTCACAAATGATTAATGAACGATGAACCCGTAAGCAAATATAGAAGAGAACTTACTTAATCAAGAGAACTTAATACCATAAGAGATCACGAACACTTACTAGAAGAAGAAAGCATCCGTTTAGGTACAAGATCGGGGAAGAGTCCCGACAGTCCCGGCACTTTCCCCGGACTACCCCTCACTCTCTCCCTATTCTCTAGATAGTATAGTGGAGTAGAGCTTCACCTTGAAGTGGAGCTTGTGGCTTCTCAATCTTGTGTGTCTTGACAGTAAGGGGTAGGGGGTATTTATAGTGTAGAGGGTGACTTGGGAGAGTGGAGATCCTCTCTAAATTCTAAGGAATATTCCCCTCCCTATTCTCCCCTTGCAACACCTGCCTTGGGAACCAACCTCGCAGAGGCGGTCGCGCCAAAATTGGCGCGCGGAGGAATTTTCCTACGCTCGTCTGTGCTTCTTGGGGCAAAATCCGGACGTTGTTTGGGCTCGATCCGCGTGAAGGAGCAGATCAGTGAATCAGGTGGCACCACGTCATCCAGCCGATCCTGCACCGCACGCACAGCGCCTGCTCAGTCCGGGGCAAGGCCCGTCGGCCTATGGCCTTGTGCCACGTCGCTCCCTGGCCTCGCGGTTGTTGAGCGACTCTCCCGCGCAAGCATGCATTGGGGTTGCTCCCCCACGCATGGCATTCCTGGACCGGCCTGCCTCCTGCGGCGTGCTGGCGTGCGGCCCTATGGGCCCCGCTGGTCACCGTGAACACCTGCTGGATACGCATGCCTGGGCGTTGACCGCCCAGAGCTCGCTCGCCCTGTGCCGCTGAGCTTCTAGCTGACGGGTCCGCCCAGATGGGCCCCACTCCAGTGGGCCCATATATTGTATTTTGTATCTTTTTGATCCGTGGTCCGAATGATACGAATAATATACGAATAATATAACATTCAGAATCATTTCAATGAGATCTTCACAATGGTACACTCCAACTTGGCATTTGAGATAGTTTGTGATATTGATATTTTATATCTCATCTCAAGCCCATAGTGCCCTTTCCTGCATGACAAATTAAAACACCAACACTCGTGGAATTCATTAGTAATAAGCCCTAGCACTATATTTGGCGATTATATTTGACATATTTTCTGCAGGAGTTGACGACCAAAAATGGTACTTAAGGACCGTCAACAAGCTCCCCCACACTTAGCCTTTGCTCGTCCTCGAGTAAAGCTCAAGACTAAGGTGGGAAACATGACTCCAACTGATATGATAAAAGCATATAAATTATTCCAAAACATACATACATCTGTGAATTTTGAAGTGTCTATCATGCCATCTTGGATGGTTGAAGAACGGAACGGCCTTGATTCATGTCATCTGCACTCGTCTATTAAGTAACTTGGGTTTTTGGTAAATTTTCAAAAGCACAACCTTGCATAGCTCCTCGAATGATTCTCTCGAATCGCTCTTTGTATATGGTTCCTTACCAAGGCATTTCTTTGTCCTTTTTTTTGCTCCCTACTTCTAAAAGGCTTATGTGTAGCTCAAGGTAGGAGTAAAGATAAGGCATACTTGCATCACATATATTGCAAAGTCAAAGAGTGGATCCAAGAAGAAAACTGTTCATACAATCTGATCAAGATGTGCATGTGTGTGGAAGAATGAAATTGTAGCTCCTTTTTGTATGATCTTTCTCCTCTTGAAAATATTTTGAGAACATGGCTATCTATATTTTTCTCTATTTTTTTATCATGCTCAATGCTTTTGTGAGCATGCCCTTTTCTTTTCTTTCTCTCTTTTTTTCTTCTTCTCTATTGTTTTTCATAGCCCATGTCTCTTTTGCAAAAGGTATTTGGAGAGAGGGAGATCAATACTTATATGGAGCATTTAGTTTGTGGATGAATGAAATGTATGTTGCTAACTTCTAGTGTAGAAGTTTAGCATGTGTAAGTGGAGTGTACGTGATCTTGATCATGAAAGCATGAAAAGTATCTTACAAGGGTCACAACAGTTTGACAAAGCTCAATGTAATAAACAAGCAGCATATGTGTATGGGTTTTTCAATGTGAATATCGTATGGCTTTGGTAGGAATAAGGCATCACTGAGGAGCTTTGTAAGGCTATTGATTTTAAATTTTGCAAGAAAAACATCCCAAGCACTTTATACAGAAAAAGCAAGACTTCTTTCATCATACCATATCTCATTCATCAACCACTTAGATAAACATGTTTTCCTAAAGAGATATGTTCACAAGCAACAGGTGTATGTGCAAGGAATAAAGTATATGCAAGCCAATCAAGGATAGACATGTAAACCAAAGGAGCATCCAAGTTCATTTTATCATGAGTTTAATTTTAGAGATCATCTCAAGATAGGATTGAGTTAAACTCATGAATCAGAGAGGATGAGGGATAGGATGTGCAAACCATCGCTCTGGGCGAAAATGTGGACGAGAGGTGCCAGAGGGCCTTCGGCCGACCCCTCCTGGGCCTTGGTCGCCTTGATCTTTCTTAAGCTGACCTGCGTGATGTTGTACAACCTGTCTGTGGGTGGTCTCGATCATGTGCACCTCAAGAAACTGGAGAGACCCCCACACTTGATCTTGTACCTGCATTTATTCATACATGGTGGAAACAAAACAATGGCTCTTTGGTTTAAAGACAAGGAGCCTTATTGAATTCAAATATTTCTATATTTTAGTTATGCAATTTTTTATGATGATTTTTTATAGAGCAAGATGAAAGACCAACATCACCTGAAAACCAAGATAAAATTTTGTACAAATGGAACTTGTTGCGAAATACTTACTGACCTCCCCACACTTGGATTTTTGTGTCACGGACACCAAAAATCAAGTGTGTTGGCTTCCTTCGAAATTCGTTCCACGAACAAAACTTACCAAGGTGTTACTGCTGATGTAGCTCCATGTTCTTAAGCATAACCTGTCCATCGTTCTTCTTAATCTCCACCTGAAATGGTTAGCGACCAAGAATACCCGAAGGAAAGTTTATACTAAAAACATGTTCTTGCTTTTATTTGAAAGGAAAAAAATGATAATCCGGGCCATCTCTCGGCAGTGCTTTGTTTATGGTCTGAAGCTAGACCATGGGGAATCCTCACATTGCTGCTATCATTGGCGACGTAGTTCCCCACTGCATCGTAATTGTAGATGTACCATTGAAGTTCTAGCTGCAATATTAGTGCCAAAGATGCAACACAAAATCTGCAATGTTTATGATAAATGAATGCATCCACAACCAACCTCCTAAACATTTTAGAAATGAGGACCTTAAGGTGGTTGTAGCCCTCGTGTACACTCGGGGCACAAAATGTGTCTAACTCTGGAGTTTCATTAAATGAGCATGACTCTTGTGGGATTTTGAAAGAGTAGGTTTCATGCTCATTTATAGAATCCTTTCGCTCAGATTCCAGAGTCAATACTTCAAGCGTGTCCATGGCCTTTGGGTTCTCCAACTCAATAGGTTCATCATTGAAAATTGGAGTTGTTTCTCGACCATTATCGAGAATAAGTTCCTGAGGGCCTAAGGGACACGGCTTCCGCTTGATTGAAGGTAACGAAGATCACTCGAGATGAGAAGTAGTTTTGAATGGCAACACAAAAATCACCTTCTCGAGCGAGTTATGCTTGGGAGATGACTTTGCCCTTGGACTTTCTGAGCAAAAGATAGGATTGGCAAAAGCAGCTTTCTCAAGCGTGTCATGAAGGCTCCCATGAGATACTTCTTTTTGGAGAAGCTTTTCTAGTGGGCGGCCTAGGAGGAGATCAAAATTGAGGGTATCGAAGATATGAAAGTCTAACTTTACCTCGATTTTTTCTAACGTGATCGTTTGCGACCCCCCAACATTGAAGGATGTGTCCAAAAGGACAACTTTTGAGAAGCGTGTCGGATGGCCTTAGCAGAACATTTCCCAAGACAGCGTATGTTAGGTGCCATGGCATGACATTGATCTCCATGATGGGGTTGAAATGGGCTTCAACGATAGTTCCCCTTATATAACATGAAAGGATTATGGAAGGTGAACTATTCCAAATTACTTCAGAAAAGTGTCCCACTCCATCCGACCATTCCTCCTTTATGGCTTTCACGAGAAACGCTTCGTTGGGAGAATCGGGAGGATGAGAAAGAGGGAGTGTCGAAGCCTTCTTGTGCCAAGAGTGTCCGAGGTGTTTTCATGGTTTCATATAGATCATCCTCGAATTTAAAATTGAATCTTGAAGGTTGAATTTCTTCTTCCTTCAAGGATTTTGGTTTGGGTGTGGGCTCTAAGGCTGGATTGCGCGAGGTAAAAAGGTTTGGCTCAGATCTTGTCTTAGAGTTGTGCTGGGGTTCGTGCTGTGTTTCGATGGAGGTAGTGTTTTCCAGAATCTTTTTTAGAAGAGCTCTCCCTTCATCCAAGGTTATGTGCATGAACGAACCACCGGAGGCACCCTCTAGGATAAAAGCAGCTTCCTTTTTTAGGCCCGATCGAAAATGTTGCATGAGCATGAAGTCGGGTATGCCTAAGTCTGGGCCAAACTTGTTTAGTGAAACAAATCTTTCCCAAGCTGCACCTACAGTTTTCTTCTCACCCTGCCGGAAGCAGACGATCTCCCTCCGAAGGGCACATATACGGTAAATGGGAAAGAAGTAAAGACAAAACTTGTCCCATAGTTTTCCCCAATTTCCGTTTACGTCCCTAACGGTCTGGTAGTACCATCTCCTTGCCTTCTCATTGAGAGAGAACGGAAATAACTTCCATTTGATGGTCTCTTGTGCCATGCCTGAGATCCTCAAACACGAGCACAACAGCTCGAATTCTCGCAGGTGATAATAAGGATTTTCGTTGTTGGCCCCTGAGAAGGATTTTATTCCGAACCATGGCTATAAAGCCGGGGCAGAGTTCAAAGCTAGATGTGGTGATTGGTTGATCAGAAGGTGGTAGCTCAAAGAACTCACGCCTTGGAGCAGAGAATTCTAGAATAGATAGTTGCTCCATGGTAATAAGGTAAGAGAAAAATAAAATAAAAAGATACGAGGACGAACAAGGTTCAAAGATAATACAGCAACCGTTCCCCGGCAACGGCGCCAGAAAGCTTGTTGGTATTTCTTACGGTCGCAGATAAATCCGCAAGCACATGGATACCGTTGTAGCTTTCACCCAGAAGTATTCAGGGTATCGAATCCACAAGGAACGTGTGTACTGATCTTCTAACGAGATCGTCCAAGGACAACAAGAGAATGGATGGCGAGGGTAGAGAGGATTCCTATGGATAAGGACCTTGATGAAGGATAAGCTCAGTGTCTATAGTTTACTTACTTTGGGCACCGGGGTATCCTAGGCCTCTAGGAAATTGCCGTCAAATAGCTCTATGCCGTACCCGAACATGGAGGATTACAACGGACGGACAGGGCTGTCACCACCTGCCGCCTACCTCTACTAATCCGTGGGGTTACGAGGCAAACAAAGGTAACTTGTAGCCCAGACACCACGTCTATACTATCAATTACTACTTTAGTCTTATTCCTAGACCAAAGTATTCACTAAGCATTCACAAATGATTAATGAACGATGAACCCGTAAGCAAATATAGAAGAGAAGTTACTTAATCAAGAGAACTTAATACCATAAGAGATCACGAACACTTAATAGAAGAAGAAAGTATCCGTCGAGGTACAAGATCGGGGAAGAGTGCCGACAGTCCCAACACTTTCCCCAGACTACCCCTCACTCTCTCCCTATTCTCTAGATACTATAGTGGAGTAGAGTTTCGCTTTGAAGTGGAGCTTGTGGTTTCTCAACCTTGTGTGTCTTGAGAGTGAGGGGTAGCAGGGTATTTATAGTGTAGAGGGTGACTTGGGAGAGTGGAGATCCTCTCTAAATCCTAGAGAATATTTCCCTCCCTATTCTCCCCTTGCGACACCTGCCCTGGGAACTAACCTCGCAGAGACGGTCACGCCAAAATTGGCGCGCGGAGGAATTTTCCTGCGCTCGTCTTTGCTTCCTGGGGCAAAATCCGGACGTTGTTTGGGCTTGATCCGCATGAAGGAGCAGATCAGCGAATCAGGTGGCGCCACGTCATCCAGCCAATCCTGCACTGCATGCACAGCGCCTGCTCAGTCCAGGGCAAGGCCCGTCGGCCTATGGCCTTGTGCCACGTCGCTCCCTGGCCCCACGGTTGTTGAGTGACTTTCCCATGCAAGCACGCATCGGGGTTGCTACCCCCGCGCGTGGCTTTCCTGGACCGGCCTGCTTCCTGCGGTGTGATGGCGTGTGGCTCTGTGGGCCCCGCTGGTCACCGTGGACACCTGCTGGATTCGCATGCCTGGGCGTTGACCGCCCAGAGCTCGCGCGCCCTGTGCCGCTGAGCTTCTGGCTGACAGGTCCGCCCAGGTTGGCCCCACTCCAGTGGGCCCATATATTGTATTTTGTATCTTTTGGATCCGTGGTCCAAATGATACGAATAATATAACATTCAGAATCGTTTCGATGAGATCTTCATAATGGTACACTCCAACTTGGCATTTGAGATAGTTTGTGATATTGATATTTTATATCTCATCTCAAGCCCATAGTGCCCTTTCCTGCATGACAAATTAAAACACCAACACTCGTGGAATTCGTTAGTAATAAGCCCTATCACTATATTTGGTGATTATATTTGACATATTTTCTGCAGGAGTTGACGACCAAAAATGGTACTTAAGGACCGTCAACACTCCTCCTGTAGCCGTCATACATGTTGCGGGTACAAGCCGGGTTGATCTTCCCTTGAGTTACGCTCAAGGGCTGGGCAGGGAACCAGGACCGAACCAAGCCGAGTACTTGCCTAATGCAAGACCGGGCGATCCACTGCTAATATGCTCGCACCTGCCCAGGTGTAGCCCGGACACGATCAATTAGGGGAGGGGCAGGGCCGCCGAAGGGTACTTTGGCGTACACGTCGACCAGCGGAGCGACAGCCTTGAAGGATTCGAGCTCCGTGCCAAGTCGACTGACCTCCTCGCGTAGAGCTTGGATGGCATTATCCTGGTCGCGAATCTTCGTCATATCCCGAACAAGTTGAGCATCTGCATCTTGGCGCATCCACTTCTCCTCAGCTAGCTCCGCCAAGCAGTCACGCTCCCGCTGCTCGGCTTGGTTTGCGCGCTCTTGTTGTCGATAGAAAAGATTTTTCATATCGATTACTTTAGCCTTCAGGGACTCAATCCTCTTCTCTTCCTCTGCATCAAACAAGTCTTATTATTTTGATATTTTATGATTTGTGCTAACAATGGGAAGAGGAAGTCGGCGACATACCTGCAAGTTTCTGCCTAAGCGACTTGTTCCTCTCAAGAACATCCTCGCGCTGGTCTTGGTACAGGTTGATTTTCTTGTACGCTTCATCCAGCTCAAGGCGAAGCTTGGCGTACTCTGTCTCCCATGATAAGTTGCCTTACGCAAAGTTCTTCTCTGCCTTCTCTGCTCGTGTAAAACACGCGCTGGCCTTGCGGAGCATCTCTGACTTCTGGTAGGAGCGGTGCAAGATACTCTGTTTTCACAACAAGGCATCAGGGTTCTTAGCACAATACTCAATGGAGATAAGTACATTTACAGTATTAAGTTACTTCATACTAACCTCTGTGAGCCTGCTAAGTTGTTTTTGAAGATCTGCCGCCTTCTCAAGATCTTCCTGATCAACCTGTGAGTTGAACAGGAAGGCGTTATCATCATCAGGGCCTGCACCTGGTGTTCCAGTATAGACCTGGAATGGTTCCGGCGATGGCACTCGGGCTTTCTGCTTCTCCTGAATTATCTCCTCAATGGTCGCCGCCTTCACAAGCCCTGCGGCTACATCAAGCTCCTCAAGTATGCAGACCTGCCATCCGGGTACTTTCCGCCGACTTGGGCCATGCGCCTTGAGCAGAAGTACCCGGAGCGGTTTGCTCTGGTACTTTGGAAGACGACGAAGCTTTGGCGCTTGATTCCTGAGGGTGAGGCTGTGGCGACATCCGGGGCTCGGCTCTTGCTCCACTCCTGCTCCCTTAGTTTGGGTATCCACGGATGGGTTGACCTCCGGGATTTCTGGTGACTGAGTGGGTGGGGGAGTGGGCGGCCGGCTGAACAAGATAGAAGAATACAATGATCAGTTTACTGGGTACAGTGGATGAACAGATTGCATTGACCAACAAAGCAGAACACTTACCTAGTGAAATCCATGTCAAATTTGGGCTCATCCAAATCAAAGGAGATCCCCGCGGACGAAATATCTTGAGGCTCAGGGGTTTTCTCCTTTGGTGAGGTTACTTTCTCCTGCTTTTGTTGCATAAAAGAACTCGGATCAGGAAAAAGAACTCAGAACAAGTCAAGATGAAGGGTTTCAAATACAATCGAACATACCTTGGGTGGGGACGAATGCAGTGGGATGCCTACCAGTATCTCTGCGTCCTTCTCTGTTTCCATGCCAAGCTCTTCTGCTTCAGGCAGGCCGGCGTCGGCAGGCTTCTCAGTAGAGGACATAGCCTTCTTCCGCACAGCCCGCCTTTTCTTGGGTACTTGAGGGCTTGGCGCGTCATCGGAGATAGGCCTTTTCAAGCCTGACCCTCCCTGGCCAAGAATTTTTGGACGGGACTATGGTGGCGTGTCTTCATCCGACGAGGAGTCTTCAATTTCCATCTCCTCGTCAGCGACTCAGGCAGTCCAATTGTGTCTCCTCCACGGCAGGAGGTGCGGAGGCGAACCTGGTGCGCAGATCCTGTGATTGGGCACAAGGAGATTTATCAGGATATACTCCGAATTAAACCAGATATCAAATACATAGTACTCAGGTTGGTTTCAAACTTACCGCTGCTGGAGGACGACTGGCCGAGTACTCGGGTACTCGGCGTGGCAGCTCTTGTGCGTCCATGAACAAAGCTTGGACGCGGATGACTACTTCATCCGAAGACAAGTCAACGATGGAGACCCTGGTTGGATCATTGGGGCCGGTGTCGTCATAGCCAGTGTGCGTCCGCTTTTGGCAGGGTTGTACGCGACGGCGAAGGAATGAGCTTGCAACCCCAATGGCCATCAGGCCTTTCTCCTTCAAATCAGCTATCATCTTCAGCAACCCGGCGAGTCCAGTAATTTCATCATCGCCAAGTGCCTCATTCCAATTGCTCTGGGGTTGTGGCAGGTGGCCAGAATGCTTGGCCAGCCTTGCGGGTTGGTTCTCCACA
>CM014275.1:33066308-33079326 GCA_004135705.1 Alloteropsis semialata
ATCCTCTTAGGGCTCTCGGATGGCCAGCGACGGTTCCAGCTGGGCTCCGGAGCGCTCGTACGCATTGGCAACCTGGATTTCATCACCACCATCGGCGGGGAGATGGAGCGAGTCGGCGTGACTCGTCCCTCCTCCATTGTCGACACTGACCTCCCCATCGTCGACGTCAGGGCCACCACAGAGGCTCTCACCGGCCTGCAACTCGAAGCCGTGAAGGCCCACGCTGTCCGCAACGGGACCCTCACGGACTCCAGTGACAGAGACTTGTGGCAGAAGCTCGATTCCTTTTTGGGACCCCATCTATCCCAAGAGGACACGCGTTGCGTTATGTTCGTGCTCGCGAACGTTACGACCCAGCTCGCGGCGATAGGGGGGGCACCGCTCTCCCCGGAGATGCTAGGCGATGTCCCACCTACATTTCTTCCCTTCGGCCTACGCAACGCCAGGGGAGCGAAAACGCGTCTTCTAATGCGTCAGATGTGTTCGATTCCACTGGACAACGAGTTCCTAGGGATGGTGGACTACGTCTCGAAGTTCGTTTTCAATCTCCTTAGCGACAGCTCGTCGGGAACAGTGACGGACCAAGATCCATGGAAGTCCTTATGGGCTGCAGGCCCACGAGGAGATTGAGATGCCAACTCTGACAGATACAAGCAAGAGATGTACAGATTATGGAAACTAGTCGGCTGCTAGGAAACAACCCGACCTACTCATGTTAGGACTCTGTGTTTAGTATCTGACTATGAATCTCTATTATTAGCCTTGTAGACCCTGTCTCCCGACTATATAAGGTGAGGGAGGGACCCCTTGTAAAATCATAACCATCAATATGAAGCGATCCATAATACATGACGTAGGGTATTATGCTCTCAGTCGAGGCAGCCCGAACCTATCTAAATCGTGTCATGTTCACCATCGTGCTTCTGGTTCCGGCGAGGCCGTTGCGAACAACTCGACTACTTTGGGAACCCCCATAGTAGGCTAGCCGGTATAAAAAACCAACAGCTGGCGCGCCAGGCAGGGGCTCTCGTCGAGAATCGTCAAGCAAGCTCGATGGCACTAGTCATCATGTCCTGGAATGGCGATGTAACACCCTAAAAATTAGGCCTTAATAAAAATTAGAATTTAATATATTTAATTATTGAATTGTCCATGACATATAGGGGTTAATTAAAATTTGCTAAAAATTAAAAGCAAAGGTAAGCGTAGGAAAACATGTGTGTGCATTCATGCTGAAGCATATTTTTGTTTGTTAGCAACTTAATTGATGGATTTGGAATTTATATTTGAAATCCTCATTTATTTTGCTTTTGAATGAGTGTTTATCTGTTTTTCTCGCTTTAAGTCTGCTTCTAGTCCCTTAACTTTTGGCCCGGTCCGGTTTAGCCCCCTCAACCCTCAGCCCAGTCCGCCCTTCCTCCCTCTCAGCCCAGCCCGCTCGGCCCAGCCGGCCCAGCCGCCCGCGCCCTCCCCTGCTCCGTTTTCCTCAGTCGAAGGCGCCCCGGGCGCTGGTGCGCCTCCGCCCAGTCACCGACAGGTGGGCCCCACCTGTCGGGCTCGTCCCCTCCGGCTCGGACTCGTCCGGAGCTCGGAAATCCGGCGCCGCCGCGCAACCGCCGCCCGGATTCGGCGCCAACGGCCCCGGGATCCGCCCCGGACTCTGCGCGAGCCAATCCGCTCGTGCCCAAGCCCTATAAAGCCACCCCCAGGCCTTCTCGCGCCCTAGTTCCCGCACCCGAGAGCCACCACCGCCATTGTTGCCGAGGAGCACCCGCTGCCGTTCGCCACCGTCCGGAGCCCTAGTCGAGCCCCGGAGGAGCCCCGACGCCGAACACCGAGCGCCGCCGCCGCCTCTCGTCGCCGTCCGCCGTGACCGCCGCTCGAGCCGCCTTCCAAAGCCCCTGCCGGTGAGCCGTTCGAGCCGTCCTTCGACCAACACTTTGAAGAGCAAGAGCAGCAGCTGCAGTACCAAGAGGAAGGCAAGTATAACACGAGAAATCCCTTGATACCCATACACATTAATAATCACTTACATTCATGCATGAGTTAGTCTGTTTTAGGTAGCTGGAACATGTGCTGTGTGCTTTGTTCTCAGCAAACTCTTCTTCTAGAATATGTGCTGTGTGCTTTATTCTAGGCAATTCACGATCTAGAACATGTGTTGTGTGCTTTGTTCTTGTTGACACCAGATTTTGACTCGGCTGGAGTTGTGTGCGACGGAGTTGACGTAGAGGCCGAGTCCGATTCTGAATCAGCCTCCGATTCTGATTGGAAGACGTCCGATAGGAGTCCTGATCGGACACGAAGGAAAAGGCCGGAGCACGTACGACTTCTAGGGGGAGGCGCGTCTGGAAGCTTCCTCAGGGCCTGATTACGCATCAAGATTTGTAATAGATCTAGTAGTTTAAGATTAGATTGCTTTAAATAGATTAGAGATATTGTCGTAGCCGGCAAGTTTTAGCTAGATTTCCAGGGTATAAATATAAACCTGCGCCATTGTAAAAAATGTTCACACAACCATACAATCAAACACAACTTTCGGCCTAACGTGCCACCCAAACCCTTTTCGTCGAGTTCTTCAGCAAGCAAGGCTGCATCATCTTGACCTCCGGTTTGTTTGTAAGTACTGACACCTATCGAGTTAATCTAGGCCTTGGATTGAGGCGTATCGCCCTTCCTCATTTAGTTAATTCACCAACTTATCGAGTTGTTCTAGGCTTTAGATTGAGGCGTATCGCCCTTCTTCGTTTAGATCGCTCACCTTTTACCGTATCTTGCTGGTTTTATCTTATCGGCTTACATCTGTGATAGATCTATTCTGTTTTATCATAATTCAAATTTTACAATAGATCTGTTCTTTTTGCTTATATAGATGATTTAGATCTAATTCGCAATTTACAAATAGATTTGATTTAAACAAGTTCTTTGGTATAAATTGATCTATCGGAATAAATAGGCTAATCGGTGCCCTGCTAGCAACGCTGTCTCGAAATCGATCCGATTGTTAGTGACATGAGAATTAGTTTATTTGTCGCCTTTAGAAAGATGCATATTAAAGATTGAGTTTAGATTAAATCTACCTCCGATTCGGCTTTCATGGTCGATGGCTCAATTCAATGCTGTATCATCACGATTCGGTTTTTATAGCTGATGGTCTGCTTTAATACATGTTATCTTTCCACGAATCGGACTCATAGCCGATGGTTTATGCTTTCAAATCGGACTTCCGTATGCGCTGATCCGATCTGTAGGAACACATCGGGGCCTTGGCCGATGAGTTCCTTGTTGTTTACTGATTAAACTCTACCTTGTCAATTTCAGGTCAAATTGATTGGCACGCCCCGAACCTCAAGATTTTGGACCTGCACTGAAGTGAAGCAAATCTTCCAGGCCACAGTGTTAATTTCCGAGAGTCAACGCCTGACTTTTTGGACGTCAACACATTTTGGCACGCCCGGTGGGACAAGAAAGCTTCTGCGATGGCACCTGGAGACAAAGCAGCTGCGATCCCTGCGGTCGCGATGGAAGATCTTAGTGACGAGCAGAAGAAACTCGTGGAAGCACAAATTGAAGAGTTCAAGAACCTGTGCCTAGACTCATTCTGCAAAACTCGCAATGCGGTGATTAAGAAAAATCAGTTTCCTGTTTCTCAGGAAGCGTTCGATCGGATCACTACCGAGGAAAGAAAATTCTTTCAAGATTTTGTAGATGCTGGTTTGAGTCATGCTTTGATTAACCAATCTGGAATATTGGTGAACACGGTGGTGGGATTGATTGCCCAATTGCTGGATGGAGCTATATTGAAGGATGTCCAGAAGGGACCTGCTTACTTTGATACTGGTGCTGCTTCGGCAATTAAGGATCTCAAGAAGAAGATGACGCAATTCAATTCGTCTACATCACCAGAAACACACCCTGAGTGTTATGAGACTCCCAAGATAAAAAAGGCAAAAGCTAAGGCGGTAGACGGAGGTGAAGAAGAACAGGAAGGTGAATCGGAAGACAAGGAATATGGCGGTACTCAGCATATTGATCAGTTTGGCAGCCGAATTCCTGTAGTCGACGGCAAGATGGTGTATCCTGTTTTCTTCAACACTGAGAATCCACCAAAGAACAAGGGAGCTGACAATCGGGAGCCGTCGATCGGACCCAATGAAACACCAGTCATAATGAATCCTGCTCCGATTAGTCAGGGAAATTACACTCAGGAGGATTGGGCAGATAAGATTGCTGACGTCATGAAGAATCAGTTTGGTCTGAAGCCTAAGGGGCAATCTTATCTGTATCGGAAGCCGTATCTGGACTGGTTTGATACATTACCTATGCCAGCCCGATTCAGGATTCCAGATTTCTACAAATTTTCTGGACAGGGAGATATTACCACCATTGAGCATATCAGCCGATACACAATCCAGTGTGGTGAAGTAGCATCAATTGATCCATTGAAAGTTAAACTGTTTCCCATGTCGCTTTCTGGATTGGCCTTTTCGTGGTTTTCATCATTACCACCGAATTCTATTAGTAATTGGGCTGAGTTGGAAAAACAGTTTCATGCCTATTTCTTCATGGGAGTACAAGAGACCAGATTGTCCGATCTGACAGCACTCCGACAGAGAAACGGTGAATCGGTTAGTGAGTTTGTCCAGAGATTCAGAGATGTGCGCAGCCGATGTTACTCGTTGAATTTATCGGAGGGACAGTTGGTCGATTTGGCATTCCAAGGTTTGTTGCCTCAGGTCAGAGACCGATATACAAGTCAAGATTTTGAAGGCTTGGGGCACATGATTCAAAAGCTATCTCAGCATGAAGGATGTGGCAATGACTATCGGGGAGAGAAGTTTCAGAGGAAAATTGCCAATATTGTAGTATGACTCCGATGGGGAAGAAGCTGAGATCGATTTGGCTGAATGGACCAAGAACAAGAATTCTATTGCCTGTCCATGGGTGAAGGTTGAGCCAGAAAGGTACAGTTTCGATATTACGAAAGCCGATAAAATATTTGATTTATTGTTAGCAGAAAAACAAATCAGGCTTTCCCCAAATCATACGATTCCTTCTGCTGAATAATTAAAGAAAAAGAAATATTGCAAATGGCATAATTCAGTTTCTCATCATACCAACAATTGCAAAGTATTCCGCAATGAGATTCAATCGGCAATTGAAAAGGGAATCATCAAAGTTGAAACTGGCAAAAAACCGATGAAGCTTGATGGGCATCCATTTCCTCAGAATATGGTTGACATCGGAGCACCCGACAGAAAAATGAAAGCCAAAGTCCTCACGTCGGAGAATGCAAAGAAATCGGGAGCTGTCGATCCAGATTGTCAAGTGACGGCCGATGACGTGCAAAATCGGAATCATCGGCACTATCGGGATGATCACCGACGTGGCGAGAAGCCTAGGGTTACATCGGGACAGCTCATTGATAAATATATGCGCCAGCAGGAAAGGGATCGGAGTCCTCCGAAGAGGAGATTTGATAATGAAGATCATTGGGGATGTCCGTTCTTGAGGTTTTGTTGGAATGAAAAGTTAAGGCTTCCGTCGATCTACGATTGTCCAGAATGCAGCAATCAGTATGAAAGCTACAGAGATTCAAAAAGGAAGCGTCAATCTGTGCATGACCGATTGGATTTTGGACGCCGATGCAGCTGGCATGATGAGGTGGCTTATCAACAAGAACGCGAAGACTAGCGTGAATACCATGATCGGCGTGAGTATGAAAATCGGTGCTATGACCGATGGGACAATGATCGCCGAAGGTATGATGATCGCCTAAATTATAAAGGAGACCGTCTTTCTGTGTATGATCGTTGGTGTATAGGAAAAAAGAAATTATTCAAGAGCCAGAGGACACACAGGAATCGGAGAAGGAGGTCAAATTGGACCTACGTCCAGGGGTCAATCCTCAATGGTGTCCTGAAGGTTTGACCAAGACTCAAAAGAGGAGAGTTCAGCATCTCCGATTCAAGGAATTGTTGAAGGAAAAGCGTCAAAGAGATGACAATTCCAAGGTTTGGAGAGCTAAGCCCAAACGTGATGATGATGGGCCGTCAGCATCGGTGAACATGGTTTTTGTGCTGCCTGCTGAATACAATGCAAGTTCAACCGATGATGAGGCCAATGAAGTTGAAGAAGCTATGGCACAGTTGATTCTACAACCACAACAAGCTGTATTTGACAAGCCAGTTGATGAGAAGTATCGGCATTTGAGGCCTTTATATGTCAAAGGATATGTTGATGGCAAGCCGATGACCAAGATGCTTGTTGATAGGGGGGCTGCTGTAAATTTGATGCCTTATACTACATATCGGAAGCTTGGCAAAGGACCTGATGATTTGATCAAGACCGATATGATGCTTAAAGATTTTGGCGGGAATCCATCGCCGGCTCGGGGGGCATTGAATGTTGAATTGACGATCGGGAACAAAACTTTGCCTACTACGTTCTTCGTTATCGACAGTAAAGGGTCTTACAGTTTGCTGTTGGGTCGTGATTGGATCCATGCCAATTGTTGCATGCCATCTACCATGCATCAATGCCTTATTCAATGGCATGGAGATCACATCGAGACTGTCCAAGCCGATGAATCGGTCAGCATCGCCACTGCCGATTTAATGGTTTGGGAGTTTGAAGGAATTGAATGCTTATCGGGCAGGAATTGGGAAGGCAATTTTATCCAAGTGTCCGATGATGGTCTAAAGCCGATCCTAGTAGTCGGCTCTGAGAGTTTGTATTAATGGATGATTTTATTGAAGATGAGGGTAAACTTGGTCAAGGGTTTATGTCGGCCGATGAGCTAGAGGAAATAGATATAGGTTTAGGAGATAGACCTCGGCCGACATATGTAAGTGCAAAGTTGGATCCTGAGTTTAAACAAGAATTAATAAAGTTATTAAAAGAGTATCGTGATTGTTTTGCTTGGGAGTACTACGAGATGCCCGGTTTAAGCCGGTCTATTGTTGAACATCGACTCCCGATTAAACCAGGGTATCGGCCTTTCAAACAAGCGCCGAGACGATTTAAACCTGAGTTAGACCAAGAAATAAAAGCCAAAATAACTTGGTTATATGAAGCTAAATTTATTCAACCTTGCCGATATGCCGAATGGATATTAATATCGTTCCTGTTTTCAAGAAAAATGGGAAATTGCGAGTTTGTGTTGATTTCAGGAATCTTAATAAGGCGACTCCGATGGATGGATATCCGATGCCGATTGCCAATATGTTGGTTGATGCAGCTTCAGGTCATAAGGTGATTAGTTTTATGGATGGTAATGCAGGATATAATCAAATTTTTATGGCGGAAGAAGATATTCCTAAGACTGCATTCCGATGTCCTGGTGCACTTGGATTGTATGAGTGGGTCGTAATGACTTTTGGTTTGAAAAATGCTGGCGCCACATATCAAAGGGCAATGAATTATATATTTCACAAGTTGATCGGCAGGATTGTTGAAATTTATATTGATGATGTAGTGGTGAAGTCCGATGGATACAAACAACATCTAGCCGATTTGCGAGAAACTCTTGAATGCACGCGGAAACATGGTTTGAAAATGAATCCTAACAAGTGTGCGTTTGGAGTATCGGCTGGTCAGTTTTTGGGTTTCATGGTTCATGAAAAAGGAATTGAAGTCGACAGAAAAGTATGAAGGCTATAAGAGATGCTAAGCCACCGACCGATAAGACGAGTCTCCAATCGTTAATCGGTAAGATTAATTTTGTCAGAAGATTTATCTCAAATTTATCTGGAAGAATTCGTCCATTTTCCCCACTGCTGAAATTAAAAGCCGATGAGGAATTCGTCTGGGGAGAAGATCAACAAAAAGCATTTGATGAAATAAAACAATATATGATGACACCGCCAGTTTTGATTCCACCTCAGAGAGATAAGCCATTCCGATTATATTTGTCGACCGATGAGTTGTCAATCGGGTCTGTTCTTATACAAGAATTTGAGGGAAAAGAAAGAGTGGTTTATTATTTGAGTCGAAAGTTAATTGATGCGGAAACAAGATATTTACCTGTTGAAAAATTATGCTTATGCTTGTATTTTTCATGCACTAAGTTGAGACATTATTTATTATCTTCTGAGTGCACAATCATTTGTAAGACCGATGTGGTTAAATATATGTTGTCCATGCCGATGTTGAAAGGAAGAATCAAAAAGTGGATATTGGCATTATCAGAGTTTGATTTAAAATACGAATCAGCTAAAGCGGTTAAAGGACAAGTAATGGCCGATTTCGTAACGCAACATATCGGAGATCAAGTTAAATTGGTTGATCCGATGCCTTGGACATTATTCTTTGATGGATCTTCGTGTGGTCAGGGATGTGGCATTGGGATCGTTATTGTTTCACCTCGGGGGCAAATTTTGAATTCAGTTATCCGATGGATCCAAGTTTTACCAACAATCAGGTTGAATACGAAGCATTGCTTAAAGGATTGAAATTGTTATTAGAAATCGGAGCTGAAGCTATTGAGATTTTTGGAGACTCCCAGTTGGTGATTTATCAGTTAATCGGTAAATATGAATGTAAAGATGATGTTTTGATTCAGTATTTTGATGAATGCCGATTATTGTTGAAGGAATTTGTGATGGTCAATATTGAACATATCCCTAAAGCTCAAAATCAGGAAGCTAACAATTTGGCACAAGCTGCTTCTGGCTATCGGCGTTTTCATGAGATCATGACGATTGAGCCAGAAATCGGAGATTGGAGGTATGAGATTGTAAATTATCTTAAAGATCCATCACAAAAGGTTTCCAGAAAGTTAAGATTCATGGCTGTTAAATATGTATTACTTGATGATCAATTATATTACAAGACGATTGATGGTGTCTTGCTCTGGTGTTTGAGTAAATCGGAATCCAAAGATATGATGGATGAAGTGCATGAAGGAGTTTGTGGTGCACATCAATCGGCTTATAAGATGAAGTGGATTATTCGAAAGATAGGTTGTTTTTGGCCAATGATTCTGGAAGATTGTTTTGAATATTATAAAGGTTGCCAAGAATGCCAGAAGTTTGGAAATGTGCAAAAAGCGCCTGCATCAGCCATGAATCCGATTGTTAAGCCGTGGCCTTTTCGAGGATGGGGAATTGATTTGATCGGACAGATTTATCCATCATCGAGCAAGGGTCATAAATTTATATTGGTGGCAATAGATTATTTCACTAAATGGGTTGAGGCGGTTCATATAAAGGTTGCCGATTCTAAAAACATGGTGGAATTCGTTAAGGAGCATATTATATATCGGTTTGGTATTCCTCAAACTATCACGACCGATCAGGGAACTATGTTTATGTCTAACGAATTCCAAGATTTTGCTGCCAGTATGGGTATTAAATTATTAAATTCTTCTCCTTATTATGCACAAGCCAATGGTCAAGCAGAAGCATCAAATAAGAGTATTATCAAAATCATCAAGCAAAAAATTGATGAACAGCCAAGGCGATGGCATCTAACATTGACCGAGTCGTTATGGGCATATCGGATGGCCTGTCATGGATCTACTAAATTGTCCCCGTATCATTTGGTTTATGGACATGAAGCTGTTTTGCCTTGGGAGACTAAAATCGGGTCGAGACGAATATTGGAACAAGGAAACTTGACTGCCGATGAGTATAAAAGTTTGATGAATTTTGAGTTGGACGATTTGGCTGAAATCCGATTTAGAGCATCGGAGAATATTGAGAATAATAAAGCGCGTATTGCCAAATATTATGACAAAAAGGTTAAGCCAAAAGCATTCATCGAAGGAGAATTGCTTTGGAAGCTGATTTTGCCAATAGGGACTAAAAGTTCTAAGTTTGGAAAATGGTCGCCTAATTGGGAGGGTCCCTATCGTGTAAATCGGTGTGTTCCAGGGAATGCATATATTTTGGAAACATTGGAAGGAGAAGAGTTTTCGAAAGCGCTTAACGGGAAATATTTGAAGAAGTATTATCCAAGTATTTGGATCGATTCTTAACAGCCAATATTCTGAGCAATGTCGTCTAAGATAGCCGATACGATACGTATCGCCTTAAGTGCAAAAAATATATACGAAATAAGTGTTCATCGACGATCGACATCATCGGATCCAGTGAAGTTTATCGATGACCAATGTCATCGGAGTGATACAGCTAAAGAGTTTAACTATTACAAGAATTTGCGGATTGCTTCAATTGCGCTCAATCGGATGCTATCGATTTTTCGAATTTCTTCCAAGTCTTCCACATCGGAGCCTGTGATGTTCTTGATGCTTTTGTGAATCTGGCGAACTTCCTCGAGGCGTCTGTTCCAATTTTCTTGCGCCGATTTGATGAAAGCTGGAATTTGGTTGAGCTCGTCTTGGATCTCCGACATTTCCTTGCGGATTTCTTCGAGCTGTTTGAGCAATTCGGCTTCGACGCCTTTGAGATGCTTCATCCGGTTCTCTAGCTGTGTTGGTTTGGCTTCAAGGGTCTTGATCTGGGCCTGCATAGTTTTCAGCTCATCTTTGCCGTTGTCGTGCTTCTTGATCAAATCTTGTTGGGTCAGCCGCTCTGATATTCTGTGGCGAGCAGCGAAGACTTGGGGTTGATGACCCTCGATGAAGGCGGCCGAGATGATAGCATTTTCCAGCTCCGATGGCAGTTGACCCTTTAGTTCCTTGTAAATTTAGTGAATCGGCTCGGCGTCTTCAACAAGGATGGCAATGCTTTTGTTCAAATGATTTAGCATTTCTTGAAGTTTTGCCTTGGCCTCATCGGAGATGGTAGAAGACGATTGCGCGGAACTGACTTCTTCCTCTCCGATGGCGGCATCCAAGTCGAACGATGTGAAGCTCATTGCCGATGGATCGTGTGCCTGAAATAGAATGTCAATAAAATGTCATTAAAAAATTAATATTGACACAAGAAGATGAATCGGTACCAGTTTAAATTGACCCTCCCGGACGTAATCGGGGATTACTTGAGGCTGGGCAATGCTCGTTTCAGGAGCAGCTATTTGAAGAATCTGGGCTGGTTCAATCGGAGAAGACACTGGTGGGGTTATTATTGTTGGTTGTTCAGGAATGGCCTCTGATTGAACGTTTGTAGCAGGCTCTCCGATCCGCTGCCGGGGATGGCCTCCGATTGAATATTTTCTTCGGTCTGCTGCTCAGGCATCAGCTCCGATTGGACAGTTGTACTTGGCTCCTCGATGATAGGTTGCAGAGCAGGAGTCTACGATAGGATTGGTCAGTTCGAGCATATATGTTTAAAAGATAATATGAATTGGATCAAATTTACCTGATGGGCCGATTCTGCTTGTATGTTTTGGATTGAAGCTGGTTGAGGATCGGGCAATTGGATATTTGTTTGCTAAAAAAAAAGGGGGCATTGTTATTGCCGATTTAATTTGCGAAAGAGTATGAGTTAAGTGAAATCGGGTTATTACCGATATTGCATCAAGTAGCATCCTTGCACCCTCAACGGCCTTTTGTGCAGTCTCTTCGGCGTCTCTGGAAGTCGATTGGCCAAGGATTTTTCCAGGAGACTGTATAGAAAAATCATTTGATTAAGGTGTGAATCAGAATAGAGAATCGGAAAGAAGAATCGGAAAAGAGAATCGGAAAGATAAGAAAATCATACTATTTGGCTTTTCTTCGGTTTCTTTGGTGCAGGAACTTTGGTGGGAGCAGTCTTCCTCTTGCCCTTGCCATCCATGATGTCCTTCAAAGATGGAGCGGTAGAGCCGATTCTTGGATTTGGAGTCTTGATAAAATATTGGATCGGTCTTTCGCTGTTGCTCACTGCTGGTGCGTTCTCTTCAACTGGCTGTTAGGAGAATGGAATTCAAATTATGAAGAGTTCGTTTAAATTAAAATGGATGAAGTGGGGAGATTTCAAAGACTTACAAGATTTTCTATGGCCTCAAAATCTGTGACGGAACAGCCCTACTTAAACTGACTCAGGTGTGATCTGTAGTGTGAAACACTGACACGTCACACACCTGGGTCAGCATAAGTCCGAGGTTCCATCTAGTTCACACTGTCAGCTGTTCTCATCACATATACTCAGGATCCCAACACCAGAGGAAACATCACAGATATTGCACAGGAATATTATACAACACAGGCAGATAAGAGTTATACAAACCAGAGTATTCAAATTTTAGTATTACACACGGTTTCTAAGTTCAGCAACAGTTTAAAAGGGTAATTAAACAAACTATATCAGTCCCTGTCGTGCCCTGACATGACTGATTCTGCGGACCACCACGGCGCCAGCACAAACTACTCCTCGGGCTCCACTGCAACAAGGGTCAAAGAAACCCTGAGTACAAAGGTACTCAGCGAGACTTACCCGACAAACTACGCTAAAGGAGATACAAGGACATGCAAAGCTGTGAAGTTAAACAGAAATAAACTGACTAGCCAGCTTAGCTTAATTAGTTACTAATTAACTACCAAATTTTAAATTAACAAGAATAAACTCTATTAACTAGGTGAACCAACCATTACTGCTAAATAAAAGGAATTAAGGCATAAAAGCTGAACAGAACATAACATGCAATAGAATTTATCTGTCAGGCTCAAGCGTGTATCAAAACCGTGACACTCGGCGATTCGAATCGATTTCAAACCCTGCAGGGGTAAACCTGGAACACACGCCGCGTGCGCGCCCCCGGTAGGCCACACGAAGCTACTTTTCCTGCTGCGGCCACTATTGCCTGAACTGTGCCCACATAGCCCGGGGTCGCATCCCCAACCCTACACATTGCTCGAGCAAAGGCATGTGGGTTACTGACTACGACCCCGCCCACATTCCACGCCAGACACGGTGAGTCACAGTTCAACCGCTAGTACCACAGAAGTACATCAGTTTCCCGGCTCCCTATACCGGTATGTGTCCAGTACGTTCAAAGCTTGACCACAGGCAGACCACAACAACTCCTATCCAGTGGGCAGGACCACCTTCCTAAACCAAAGCGTCCAACATAATCCTTAACTCACATCCATCTGTCCTGCCCAACACTTTCAAAGACTTACTAAATAGGTTTA
>CM014275.1:33080326-33113659 GCA_004135705.1 Alloteropsis semialata
ATTTTGCAAAGAAAACCAATGCCTTGCTCGTCAAAGAGTTTCTCTCTGGATATTCAAGGTGGTTGGACAACACTTAAACTATCCAAGATAAAACTTTGTATGTGGAGCTCTCAGGATACATACCTTATTCACTTATGTTGTCATTTCAAGGGTTGGATCCAAACCAGAGACAGGTCATGTAATCAAGTCAAGATGTGCAAGTGTATGATATAAAGTGGAAATGTAATGGTACTCCTTTGTCTTGACCTTCTTCCTTTTTTTCTTTTTTTTCGGATATGGGCTATTGCACTTTCTCTTTCTCTTTTTTTTCTATGCATATAGCCCATATCTTCTTTTCATCTTGATTTTGGGAAGAAGGCCATTTTAGGAGTATTTATTCATGAGTACAAAACAAAGGCATGTTTTGCTTTACCCTCAGTGTAAGGGTTTAGCTTTTTTATGGTGGAGTGTACGTGATCTTGACTTTAAAAACATGAAGTATCTCTAATAAGGGTCACAAACCTTGAAATAACTCAAAGCTCAAAGGAAATGCTTGACTATGATTATAGTTGGTTGTCTCTCAAACCCATGAGGAGCATGGCAAGGTTAAAAAGTTTTTAAAACTTTTCATAAATTCCAAGTACTTGAATAAGAAAGAGCATCTTTCATACTAAAGCCATATCTCAAAGTGCAATAACTTAGATGACATGAGTTCCTAAATATATGAAGATATCCACAAGCCAAAAAGGTACAAGGAATAAAATATATGTAAGTTAATAATATTTTCCATGTGATGGGGAGATGTGAAGGGTTAATTTTATTTAAGTTTTGAATTTCATGATCCATTTCTACAGAGATTCAACTGAAACAGGGTATAGGAGGATCAAACCAGCGTGCAGGGAAAAATGGAGGCCAGGAGGGACCCAGGCCAGGTCGGCCGACCCGGGGGCAACCCTTCTGGTCTGGCTCTTTTGCGTGCTGCTCTGTTTCGTTCTGTTCTGTACTGTTTCACGTTGCATAGTTCTATTTTCCGTCGATCCTCTGGCCAGGGACTCCCCCACACTTGTACCTTTATTCAAAAACAAGTGGAAATAAAAACACAACCCTAACATCTTAAAGATTTTTATTTTATTCATGATAGCATAGGCACATTACAGAAGAATCAAATGAGGAAATAAATAAATGAATGAATTGAAACTAATGTGCCTATCCTAATCTAAAGCCTAGGTGCCTAAGGTGCATTGTAGAGGTTCTCATCTCCTAGGGCTTTAGCAAAGCACTTGAGTTTGACAACTGTTGCTTTACGCAACATATCAAAATCATCTTGAAGGCTCAAGCGCGCAAGTTGCTCTTCAGCGAACTTCTTCTCCAATTTGGTATTGTCGCGACCAAGCTTGGTAATTAGCTCGAGCAACTCTGCATTGGAGGGAACCTTGGGGGTCTTCTTTTCTTCTTCATCACACTCATAGTGACCCCTGGCCTCTGAATTGGAGGAGGCTTGATATGCCTCTTGATCTTGCCAGCCGGTGCGGATTCCACCGACTCCTCCAACTCCTTCCTCTCCTCTGGTGTGAGGGGAGGGAACAGCCCCTTTCCATAGCCGCCTCTGGGTTTCCTTTCTCCAGACCCGGAATCGCGGCTCCGGAGTGCTAGCGGGAGAGTAGATCGACATGTCGGACATATAATGATATGCCACGACGTCCTCCCACTTGTTCTTGACGACCTCCTTCAGCTTCTCCCCTGGTTGAAGAGTAGGGAGTCCATTCCCCTTGGTAGGGGTGACCACCATCGTCTTCTTGGGGGTGAGCTTCCCCGTTGTTGGCTTTCTGTATGGGCTTGACGCCCGTGCCTCGCGTCTCTGAGGCCTCATCGGAGAGTGGGATCACGCCGCCGAACGGGGTGCCGAGGGGCCACTGGGGCCCGTCGCCCGACCCATGGGGTTGGCCGACCCCCTTGTGCGCCCTCTTGTGTCCTTCTCCGGCAGGATGCTTGCTACGGGGGTACCACCACGGCCATTGCTGATTCTAGCTGGAAGGGGTCGTCGGAGTGGGTTCCCCTTCAAGATCGAAGGTCGATCGAGAGGTAGGGTGGCTCTTTCTGGCCATTTTTGTGGATTTGGAAGGTTTGGCTCGGAGGTTTCAGAATGTGGGCGAGGAAGAACTCAGATGAGAAGAGAGAAGAGGATGGGTGGAATTTTAAAGAAAGAGCAGCCCTCTTCTTGGATCAATCAGAGGTTGGAACGCTCATCCACCACGGAGCAGCCTCAGAGACGTTGGAGTGGAGCGTGTGCAAAAGATAGGGCTGATCGGGCTTGGGAGGCCATAGGCAACCTGGCAGGGTCGGCCGACCTGGCCCTGAGCCCAATCGCCATCATTTTTTTCGTGCACTACATGACAGTCCAAAATGCCCCAAAGTGTGTGCAAATGTGTTCTAGGGGCTAAGGAAGGACATTAGTGTAAGGAGTAATTATAGATGGGAATTATCCATGACCAAATTGATCACATCAAATTCCTCTTCTATTTTATCAGGTTCAAGGAAAACTTTTGAACGCTGGCCATTTGCCTTGAAGAGGTTACCTTCATCATCTTGGAGTGTGATAGCCCCGTGCGACGAAGTCTCCACCACAATGAATGGTCCTTCCCATTTGCTTCGAAGTTTTTCATGCCCAAATAGCTTCACCCTGGAATTAAAGAGTAGTACCTTATCCCCGGGGTGGAACTCCTTCACCTTGATCCTCTTGTCATGCCATCTCTTGGTTCTTTCCTTGTAGATTCTGGCACTATGGTATGCTTTGTCTCTCCACTCTTCTAACTCTAATAGCTGCATTTTCCTCATCTGCTGGGCTGCTGGAAGGTCCATGTTCCATCTTATGGCCCATTGTGCCCGATGCTCCAACTCAACCGGTAAGTGGCAAGTTTTGCCATAAACCAGTTGATATGGGGACATCCCGATCGGCGTTTTGTATGCTGTCCGATATGCCCATAGAGCATCTGGTAACTTGCTCTTCCATCCTTTTCCCATTTCTATCACGGTCTTCTACAGAATGTTCTTGATCTGCTTGTTTGATGTTTCTGCTTGACCGCTTGTTTGGGGGTGGTATGGTGTAGTTATATTGTGCCTTGCCCCCAGTTCTGCCAGAAATTTCTGGAAGGTCTTGTCTATAAAATGCAACCCTCCATCATTGATTACCATCCTGGGGGTTCCAAAACATGGAAAGATGATCTCATGGAACATCTTTCGCGCGTGTTTGGAATCAACGGCTTGACATGGCATTGCTTCAACCCACTTTGAGATGTACTCACTGTCGTATGATTTGACAAAGGGTCCCATGAAATCAATGCCCACACATCAAACTACTCAACTTGCAAGTTGTTTGTGAGTGGCATTGCATCTCTTGATGTGATCCCTCCGTGCTTCTGGTATTGTTGGCATCATCGAATGAATTCTTTTGTATCCTCATACATTGTGGGCCATTAGAATCCACTCTGCCAGATCTTTGACCTTGTTCTAAACACCCCATAGTGACCTCCATATGGGGCTGTATGGCACTGCTCAATGATCTTTCTTGCTTCATTTATTGGTACACATCGCCTGAGCATGCCATCTGAACATACCCTGTACAGGTATGGTTCATCCCATATATGGAGTCTACTTTGTAGATAAGCCTTCTCTTGTTCTCCCCCGGTGGTAGATATCCTGCAACCATAAAATTCACAATATTTGCATACCAGGGGTCGGAGGCTGTCACCTTGAGTACGGTGTCGTCGCGCAGGAAGTCATTTATCGGTAAGTCCTGCATGTCAGTGAACTGCATACGCGACAAATGATCTGCTACTGAATTCTCTACTCCCTTTTTATCTTTAATTTCTAAGTCAAATTCTTGGAGTAAGAGAATCCAGCGGATAAGACATGGTTTAGCATCTTTCTTGGTAAGCAGATATTTTAAGGCAGCATGATCGGTGTAGACAATCACCTTAGCTCCTACCAAGTAAGATCTAAACTTGTCTATAGCAAAGACCACGGCCAGGAGCTGTTTTTCAGTGGTAGCATAGTTAAGTTGAGCTCCTGTCAAAGTTTTGCTAGCATACGAGATAGCATGATGATTCTTATTTTTAGTTTGTCCAAGGATAGCACCAACAGCATTATCACTGGCATCACACATTATCTCAAAAGGAAGCGTCCAGTCAGGGGGTTGAATGACTGGTGCTGAGATGAGAGCATTCTTCAAGATTGTAAAAGCATGTAAACACTCATCATCAAAGTCAAAGGGGACATCCTTATGAAGCTAAATTTATTCAACCTTGCCGATATGCCGAATGGATATCTAATATCGTTCCTGTTTTCAAGAAAAATGGGAAATTGCGAGTTTGTGTTGATTTCAGGAATCTTAATAAGGCGACTCCGATGGATGGATATCCGATGCCGATTGCCGATATGTTGGTTGATGCAGCTTCAGGTCATAAGGTGATTAGTTTTATGGATGGTAATGCAGGATATAATCAAATTTTTATGGCGGAAGAAGATATTCCTAAGACTGCATTCCGATGTCCTGGTGCACTTGGATTGTATGAGTGGGTCGTAATGACTTTTGGTTTGAAAAATGCTGGCGCCACATATCAAAGGGCAATGAATTATATATTTCACAAGTTGATCGGCAGGATTGTTGAAATTTATATTGGTGATGTAGTGGTGAAGTCCGATGGATACAAACAACATCTAGCCGATTTGCGAGAAACTCTTGAATGCACGCGGAAACATGGTTTGAAAATGAATCCTAACAAGTGTGCGTTTGGAGTATCGGCTGGTCAGTTTTTGGGTTTCATGGTTCATGAAAAAGGAATTGAAGTCGGACAGAAAAGTATGAAGGCTATAAGAGATGCTAAGCCACCGACCGATAAGACGAGTCTCCAATCATTAATCGGTAAGATTAATTTTGTCAGAAGATTTATCTCAAATTTATCTGGAAGAATTCGTCCATTATCCCCGCTGCTGAAGTTAAAAGCCGATGAGGAATTCGTCTGGGGAGAAGATCAACAAAAAGCATTTGATGAAATAAAACAATATATGATGACACCGCCAGTTTTGATTCCACCTCAGAGAGATAAGCCATTCCGATTATATTTGTCGACCGATGAGTTGTCAATCGGGTCTGTTCTTATACAAGAATTTGAGGGAAAAGAAAGAGTGGTTTATTATTTGAGTCGAAAGTTAATTGATGCGGAAACAAGATATTTACCTGTTGAAAAATTATGCTTATGCTTGTATTTTTCATGCACTAAGTTGAGACATTATTTATTATCTTCTGAGTGCACAATCATTTGTAAGACCGATGTGGTTAAATATATGTTGTCCATGCCGATGTTGAAAGGAAGAATCAAAAAGTGGATATTGGCATTATCAGAGTTTGATTTAAAATACGAATCAGCTAAAGTGGTTAAAGGACAAGTAATGGCCGATTTCGTAACGCAACATATCGGAGATGAAGTTAAATTGGTTGATCCGATGCCTTGGACATTATTCTTTGATGGATCTTCGTGTGGTCAGGGATGTGGCATTGGGATCGTTATTGTTTCACCTCGGGGGCAAATTTTGAATTCAGTTATCCGATGGATCCAAGTTTTACCAACAATCAGGTTGAATACGAAGCATTGCTTAAAGGATTGAAATTGTTATTAGAAATCGGAGCTGAAGCTATTGAGATTTTTGGAGACTCCCAGTTGGTGATTTATCAGTTAATCGGTAAATATGAATGTAAAGATGATGTTTTGATTCAGTATTTTGATGAATGCCGATTATTGTTGAAGGAATTTGTGATGGTCAATATTGAACATATCCCTAAAGCTCAAAATCAGGAAGCTAACAATTTGGCACAAGCTGCTTCTGGCTATCGGCGTTTTCATGAGATCATGACGATTGAGCCAGAAATCGGAGATTGGAGGTATGAGATTGTAAATTATCTTAAAGATCCATCACAAAAGGTTTCCAGAAAGTTAAGGTTCATGGCTGTTAAATATGTATTACTTGATGATCAATTATATTACAAGACGATTGATGGTGTCTTGCTCTGGTGTTTGAGTAAATCGGAATCCAAAGATATGATGGATGAAGTGCATGAAGGAGTTTGTGGTGCACATCAATCGGCTTATAAGATGAAGTGGATTATTCGAAAGATAGGTTGTTTTTGGCCAACGATTCTGGAAGATTGTTTTGAATATTATAAAGGTTGCCAAGAATGCCAGAAGTTTGGAAATGTGCAAAAAGCGCCAGCATCAGCCATGAATCCGATTGTTAAGCCGTGGCCTTTTCGAGGATGGGGAATTGATTTGATTGGACAGATTTATCCATCATCGAGCAAGGGTCATAAATTTATATTGGTGGCAATAGATTATTTCACTAAATGGGTTGAGGCGGTTCCTATAAAGGTTGCCGATTCTAAGAACATGGTGGAATTCGTTAAGGAGCATATTATATATCGGTTTGGTATTCCTCAAACTATCACGACCGATCAGGGAACTATGTTTATGTCTAACGAATTTCAAGATTTTGCTGCCAGTATGGGTATTAAATTATTAAATTCTTCTCCTTATTATGCACAAGCCAATGGTCAAGCAGAAGCATCAAATAAGAGTATTATCAAAATCATCAAGCAAAAAATTGATGAACAGCCAAGGCGATGGCATCTAACATTGACCGAGTCGTTATGGGCATATCGGATGGCCTGTCATGGATCTACTAAATTGTCCCCGTATCATTTGGTTTATGGACATGAAGCTGTTTTGCCTTGGGAGACTAAAATCGGGTCGAGACGAATATTGGAACAAGGAAACTTGACTGCCGATGAGTATAAAAGTTTGATGAATTTTGAGTTGGACGATTTGGCTGAAATCCGATTTAGAGCATCGGAGAATATTGAGAATAATAAAGCGCGTATTGCCAAATATTATGACAAAAAGGTTAAGCCAAAAGCATTCATCGAAGGAGAATTGGTTTGGAAGCTGATTTTGCCGATAGGGACTAAAAGTTCTAAGTTTGGAAAATGGTCGCCTAATTGGGAGGGTCCCTATCGTGTAAATCGGTGTGTTCCAGGGAATGCATATATTTTGGAAACATTGGAAGGAGAAGAGTTTTTGAAAGTGCTTAATGAGAAATATTTGATGAAGTATTATCCAAGTATTTGGATCGATTCTTAACAGCCAATATTCTGAGCAATGTCGTCTAAGATAGCCGATACGATACGTATCGCCTTAAGAGCAAAAAATATATACGAAATAAGTGTTCATCGACGATCGACATCATCAGATCCAGTGAAGTTTATCGATGACCAATGTCATCGGAGCGATACAGCTAAAGAGTTTAACTATTACAAGAATTTGCGGATTGCTTCAATTGCGCTCAATCGGATGCTATTGATTTTTCGAATTTCTTTCAAGTCTTCCACATCGGAGCCTGTGATGTTCTTGATGCTTTTGTGAATCTGGCGAACTTCCTCGAGGCGTCTGTTCCAATTTTCTTGCGCCGATTTGATGAAAGCTGGAATTTGGTTGAGCTCGTCTTGGATATCCGACATTTCCTTGCGGATTTCTTCGAGCTGTTTGAGCAATTCGGCTTTGACGCCTTTGAGATGCTTCATCCGTTCTCTAGCTGTGTTGGTTTGGCTTCAAGGGTCTTGATCTGGGCCTGCGTAGTTTTCAGCTCATCTTTGCCGTTGTCGTGCTTCTTGATCAAATCTTGTTGGGTCAACCGCTCTGATATTCTGTGGCGAGCAGCGAAGACTTGGGGTTGATGACCCTCGATGAAGGCGGCCGAGATGATAGCATTTTCCAGCTCCGATGGCAGTTGACCCTTTAGTTCCTTGTAAATTTGGCGAATCGGCTCGGCGTCTTCAACAAGGATAGCAATGCTTTTGTTCAAATGATTTAGCATTTCTTGAAGTTTTGCATTGGCCTCATCGGAGATGGTAGAAGACGATTGCGCGGAACTGACTTCTTCCTCTCCGATGGCGGCATCCAAGTCGAACGATGTGAAGCTCATTGCCGATGGATCGTGTGCCTGAAATAGAATGTCAATAAAATGTCATTAAAAAATTAATATTGACACAAGAAGATGAATCGGTACCAGTTTAAATTGACCCTCCCGGACGTAATCGGGGATTACTTGAGGCTGGGCAATGCTCGTTTCAGGAGCAGCTATTTGAAGAATCTGGGCTGGTTCAATCGGAGAAGACACTGGTGGGGTTATTATTGTTGGTTGTTCAGGAATGGCCTCTGATTGAACGTTTGTAGCAGGCTCTCCGATCCGCTGCCCGGGGATGGCCTCCGATTGAATATTTTCTTTGGTCTGCTGCTCAGGCATCAGCTCCGATTGGACAGTTGTACTTGGCTCCTCGATGATAGGTTGCAGAGCAGGAGTCTACGATAGGATTGGTCAGTTCGAGCATATATGTTTAAAAGATAATATGAATTGGATCAAATTTACCTGATGGGCCGATTCTGCTTGTATGTTTTGGATTGAAGCTGGTTGAGGATCGGGCAATTGGATATTTGTTTGCTAAAAAAAAGGGACATTGTTATTGCTGATTTAATTTGCGAAAGAGTATGAGTTAAGTGAAATCAGGTTATTACCGATATTGCATCAAGTAGCATCCTTGCACCCTCAGCGGCCTTTTGTGCAGTCTCTTCGGCGTCTCTGGAAGTCGATTGGCCAAGGATTTTTCCAGGAGACTGTATAGAAAAATCATTTGATTAAGGTGTGAATCAGAATAGAGAATCGGAAAGAAGAATCGGAAAAGAGAATCGGAAAGATAAGAAAATAATACTATTTGGCTTTTCTTCGGTTTCTTTGGTGCAGGAACTTTGGTGGGAGCAGTCTTCCTCTTGCCCTTGCCATCCGTGATGTCCTTCAAAGATGGAGCGGTAGAGCCGATTCTTGGATTTGGAGTCTTGATAAAATATTGGATCGGTCTTTCGCTGTTGCTCACTGCTGGTGCGTTCTCTTCAACTGGCTGTTAGGAGAATGGAATTCAAATTATGAAGAGTTCGTTTAAATTAAAATGGATGAAGTGGGGAGATTTCAAAGACTTACAAGATTTTCTATGGCCTCAAAATCTGTGACGGAACAGCCCTACTTAAACTGACTCAGGTGTGATCTGTAGTGTGAAACACTGACACGTCACACACCTGGGTCAGCATAAGTCCGAGGTTCCATCTAGTTCACACTGTCAGCTGTTCTCATCACATATACTCAGGATCCCAACACCAGAGGAAACATCACAGATATTGCACAGGAATATTATACAACACAGGCAGATAAGAGTTATACAAACCAGAGTATTCAAATTTTAGTATTACACACGGTTTCTAAGTTCAGCAACAGTTTAAAAGGGTAATTAAACAAACTATATCAGTCCCTGTCGTGCCCTGACATGACTGATTCTGCGGACCACCACGGCGCCAGCACAAACTACTCCTCGGGCTCCACTGCAACAAGGGTCAAAGAAACCCTGAGTACAAAGGTACTCAGCGAGACTTACCCGACAAACTACGCTAAAGGAGATACAAGGACATGCAAAGCTGTGAAGTTAAACAGAAATAAACTGACTAGCCAGCTTAGCTTAATTAGTTACTAATTAACTACCAAATTTTAAATTAACAAGAATAAACTCTATTAACTAGGTGAACCAACCATTACTGCTAAATAAAAGGAATTAAGGCATAAAAGCTGAACAGAACATAACATGCAATAGAATTTATCTGTCAGGCTCAAGCGTGTATCAAAACCGTGACACGCGGTGATTCGAATCGATTTCAAACCCTGCAGGGGTAAACCTGGAACACACGCCGCGTGCGCGCCCCCGGTAGGCCACACGAAGCTACTTTTCCCGCTGCGGCCACTATTGCCAGAACTGTGCCCACATAGCCCGGGGTCGCATCCCCAACCCTACACATTGCTCGAGCAAAGGCATGTGGGTTACTGACTACGACCCCGCCCACATTCCACGCCAGACACGGTGAGTCACAGTTCAACCGCTAGTACCACAGAAGTACATCAGTTTCCCGGCTCCCTATACCGGTATATGTCCAGTACGTTCAAAGCTTGACCACAGGCAGACCACAACAACTCCTATCCAGTGGGCAGGACCACCTTCCTAAACCAAAGCGTCCAACATAATCCTTAACTCACATCCATCTGTCCTGCCCAACACTTTCAAAGACTTACTAAATAGGTTTAGCTCTTAAAACCAACTTTACCTAGTGGCAGGTGATTGGGATCACACCTGATTTACTACTATTGTGAGCAGTTCTAAGCAACCCTACTCTATCTTTTTGAAAAGGTGGCAGAGATGCTCTAAACAAGGATGGATAATGCATCAAAAGTAGGATTCACTCTATCCTAATCTAATGCACAAACATAGGCTCAAACATAACAAAAGTAGTCATGTTAGTACTGGGACGGGAATGCTCCGGGGCTTGCCTGGCTCACTGATCTCCGGCTCTGCAGCAACAGGGATCTCCGGGGCTCGCGGAACGGCTTCGGTCTCCGCCTCGAACACCACCTCGTCCCCCTCCTGGACGTCGTCGGGGACCTCCACCAGCTCTGGCTGCAACAGGTCCTGGTCTACACGAGATGATGCAAAAACATGGGAGAAATAAATTAGAGACCCTCAAGCCCACCTAAACTTAATTAAACACCTAAATAGCACAAAGGAATTAATTAACATATTTCAAGGATTATAATAAAGGGATAACTAATTAAAACCTATTTCCTAATTAAATAAACCCTTAAAATCTATCCTAAAATCAAGGATAATAATTATAAAAGCATCTATTTTACTAAACAATAATCTACATGCATAAAAGAAAATGCAACTATTGCAATAAAATTTATTTCATTAATTTTAGATGTTCCTACAAAAAGATATGCAATTTCTAAATATTATTCCTAAATGAAATGCATGAAAAACCTAAATAAACCTAAAACTCCCCCAATTAGCAGAAAACCCCCTGGCCTAATTCCAAATCAGCCCACAGTCCAAAAACTCCCTAATGGGCCGGCCCGATCCGGCCCACCATCCTTTCCCTTTTTCTTCTCTTCTTTTCTATTCTCAAACCCACTGGCGGCCCGGCCCGCGAAACAGCTCGGCCCACCTTGCTCCCCCTCTTCTGATCTCCCTCGGCCCGACACTGCCTGCGCCATCCTCCTCCCCGCCAACACCCGCGCGCGGCCGAGCGCAGCGGCGCTCCTCCGCGACGACCACGTCGACGGCGAGGCCCTCAGCTCCCACGAACACCTCGGCACGGCGTTATTGCCCATCCATGATACACCCCCAGCCGAACCTACCCCGCGGACAACCGGAACTACGGAGAACACGACCACGGCGGCGGCACACGCAGAACACGGCGGCGCAACGGCGTTCCGACCAAGCTGCACACCAAACTGGACCACATGCTCCACGGTGAGCTGCGCAAGCACCACAGGAGCCTATCTAGGGTATTGGGCGGTAACCAGAATGGGCACGAGGGGTAGCTCACCGCGGGCTTGACGGAGAAGGACCGGCGGCGGTCGCGGAGTTCGGTGAACGGCGGCTGTGGACGCACAACCCGGGCGCGAGCGAGCTGGGGCGGTAGGGGTGGTCCTGGAACGCTTGCTTGCCAAAGGAATCGAACAAGGAGGCAGCGGCGGCGGTGGATTGCAACGGCGGCGACTGGACAGGGCAAAGCTCGACGAAGAGGACGAAACGACGAACAGATCAAAGTGGCTCGGCTCGACTCGGTCTTCATCCATCCACGAGCGGCGCGATGCCAGCAGCTGCTTGCTGCCCGCGCTGTGCACAGCTCGCACTGGCGCGTGGCGCGCGCGAAAGTTGGCGCACCGCCACGGGCGGTGGGACGGCGGCGATGAGCTCTGCTCTGCTGAATGGACCGAATCCGACTGAAACCGACGCCCTAACACGACCCCGATCTCGCCATTCCATATGCTAGCACAGTGAACATCCAAAACAAAGATCGTAGAGTATACAACCACCTTCAATTCCTCTTATATAACCTTGCTCTAAAACTCATCCAAAACGGAGATCCAAAGCTATGAACTTCTGCCCGAAACCGGACCTTAACTGAATCCACAATCAATTTCTGAACCCATTCGGACCGGCAACTTGGCTCGCCTTTTTCTTCAAATTCCATAACTAAACTCTTGAAACTCAGAATATAAAAGTTGTAGTCCGAACATCCAGCTACAACTCCTCTTATATGACTTTGGTCCAACTCTCCACGAATTTTAAGTTACAAGCCTCTGAATATCAGCCTTAAATCTGCATTTTGCTGAAACTCGTGAAAACCTGCAAATTCATCTCAGTTTTTCTCCACATTTCAAATGTAAACATCCAAATCTCCAAATGTAAAAGTTGTAGCTTATACAATGACCTTCATTTTCTTCAATATGAGTTTGAGCTAAATCTGTCCAGATTAGGAGCTAAATTGCAGTGAATCCAAACCAATGCAGCTGTCCATTTTCAGAAATAATTCAGTTAAGTCACTTTTGCAGCAGCTACAATCAAACCCTTTTTACTCCACATTTCACATATTAACTTTCAAATCTCCCAATATAACTCTTGTAGTTGATTCCCTGATCTTCATTTTCCTTTAAACACATTTTGTCTACTTTTGCTTAGTTTGGAAACTACAAGGTGTTGACTTTGACCTTAAGCTTCAATTTCAAATCTTCCTTTAGCCTTCCTTTTTCCTTTTGACTTAACCTTTCTAATCAAACCTTACAACTTGCAAATGTCATCCAAATAGTGTTTAGAGGTTTTTAAGTAACACAAGAGTGTTACAAAATTGGAATCAATGAGTGTGCAATATGTGATGGCCGGAAGTCTGAATATGTGAAGACGCAATTCTTTCCACCAATTTCTGAAGAGCCTGGATGAGAAGTTGGTGCACAGCCATTCTGGTATTTCAAAGTTGGCTTGGGGGCAAGAGATAAAATCCTATCCACCTCCAGGGATGATGAAACTGATTCTCTGTGCTTGATTTTATCGGAGAAGTAAAGACCGATCGGGAGTTGACCAAAGCCCAACTGACGAGCTGCCACCGATGGATTGTAAAATTCATATGATGTGGTCTTATGGCCAAACGCGATGTTGCTACCTAGAATAGTTGGTGTGATGAAAGACTTGAGGACAGGCATGATCGACACCAGCTCATTCTGAATGTTGAATAAGGGCAGCTCATAGTCACGATTGGGATCACCGTAAGCAAAGTAGCTGAAGCGCTCCGATGCGATCCCATGGTAAAAACTTTCAAAGTATGTGGCCATGTCCTTTGATTCAAGCCTAGATCCGGGGCAGACCAATGCTGCTTCTCCAAATGACATGCATCGGCGACTGGTTGCATCTTCTTCTTCTGCATAATAGTTTGGAAATTGGTGTTCTTTGAAATTGTATCCAAAAGCAGATCGGAACTGCGTTTGCAACCATAGCTGAATAAACCACCAGGGGCCTCCGATATGTCCGACTGCTTGGCCGTCTAACAATCTGGACGATACCTGGTGGAGGAGATGATAGACGGCTCCAAGGAGAAGACGACCAAGAGGGACCGATTCGCCACGGGATAATGCTTCTGCAATTGCTTGCATGTTGGAGGTAGCGCCAAGAGTAGGTCCACAAAATACGAATCTTTCCAACCACATGTTGAGAAAGGCTGCATGTTCTCTATCTCCGATAGTGCCGGTTTTGCGATGATCAGCGACGTATTTTTTCCAACTCTTGGAGCCTGAGCCTACTAGCTTGTGGTTCAGTTCATTGGACAGCCTTCTTGGGTTCATGGCGTTGATGGTGTTGAGGCCGGTCAGCATGTGCACATCCATGAGTGTTGGCGTCATCGGGCCATGACCGAATATGTAAGCATTGAGGGCATCAGACCAAAAGAGAGAGGAAGCGGCCAGTAAATTCTCGTCTTTGACCATGTTAGCAAGTGAGAGTGTGAGACATTGGCCGATATCTTTTTCATCCCAAAAAGGGGACTTGGCAGTTTGCATTCTGAGAAACCAGTTTCGCCATCCTGGGACACTGCCAGGCCATGATCGGAAGGAGCCGGCCCAATCGGCAACTTGCAAGTCCGATCCTTTAAAAGGGACTCTCTCCGATTCCATGTTTATCAAGTCCGTCGGATTGGGATCGCCCATCGGACCAAGGTAGTACCCGGCTTCGACATGAGAGACGGGGATGACTAGGTTGTTCTTAAGATGCTACAATCGGAGAAATAAAATAATAAATACGGAGATGGAGGCTCATAAATAGTTCTGGAAAGGAAATGCGGAGATTAAAATGGAATTTTTGGGTAATCAGTATCCGCCTTGTCAAGGGGAGCCGCCATTGATGAAAGAGATGGATCTACAATGAACAGTAATACGAAGAGGGAGAGACCTAAGAGATTGTAGAAGAATGCAGTAAATCACAGATGCGTGGTATGGATCATATGCGGAAGAGTTCCTTACCTGATTCGCAGCGAAAAGTTGAGGCTTGAGGATCACAGGGTCGCTGGATGAGAGCTTATGGAGATGGTAATGGCGGACGAGCGAACGCAATAGCAGATGCGAGTTGGGGAGACGACGGTTCGGATCTGCATTTATAGGCTTATGGGAGAAGGAACCGCCCGAAGGCCACGGCGCCGAATCCGCACGGGATTCGAGGGTTGCAACAGTGAAGGGTGTAGGTTTCCATAAGCTGTTTGCTGCCAGGGTCATCATTGCTCGGAGAATTTTGGAACAAAATAATATTTTATCCCAAAATTGGGGGGCATGTGTTGACACCAGATTTTGACTCGGCTGGAGTTGTGCGCGACGGAGTTGACGTAGAGGCCGAGTCCGATTCTGAATCAGCCTCCGATTCCGATTGGAAGACGTCCGATAGGAGTCCTGATCGGACATGAAGGAAAAGGCCGGAGCACGTACGACTTCTAGGGGGAGGCACGTCTGGAAGCTTCTTCAGGGCCTGATTACGCATTAAGATTTGTAATAGATCTTGTAGTTTAAGATTAGATTGCTTTAAATAGATTAGAGATATTGTCGTAGCCGGCAAGTTTTAGCTAGATTTCCAGGGTATAAATATAAACCCTGCGCCATTGTAAAAAATGTTCACACAACCATACAATCAAACACAACTTTCGGCCTAACGTGCCACCCAAACCCTTTTCGTCGAGTTCTTCAGCAAGCAAGGCTGCATCATCTTGACCTCCGGTTTGTTTGTAAGTACTGACACCTATCGAGTTAATCTAGGCCTTGGATTGAGGCGTATCGCCCTTCCTCGTTTAGTTAATTCACCAACTTATCGAGTTGTTCTAGGCTTTAGATTGAGGCGTATCGCCCTTCTTCGTTTAGATCGTTCACCTTTTACCATATCTTGCTGGTTTTATCTTATTGGCTTACATCTGTGATAGATCTATTCTGTTTTATCATAATTCAAATTTTACAATAGATCTGTTCTTTTTGCTTATATAGCTGATTTAGATCTAATTCGCAATTTACAAATAGATTTGATTTAAACAAGTTCTTTGGTATAAATTGATCTATCAGAATAAATAGGCTAATCGGTGCCCTGCTAGCAACGCTGTCTCGAAATTGATCCGATTGTTAGTGACATAAGAATTAGTTTATTTGTCGCCTTTAGAAAGATGCATATTAAAGATTGAGTTTAGATTAAATCTATCTCCGATTCGGCTTTCATGGTTGATGGCTCAATTCAATGCTGTATCATCACGATTCGGTTTTTATAGCTGATGGTCTGCTTTAATACATGTTATCTTTCCACGAATTGGACTCATAGCCGATGGTTTATGCTTTCAAATCGGACTTCCGTATGCGCTGATCCGATCTGTCGGAACAAATCGGGGCCTTGGCCGATGAGTTCCTTGTTGTTTACTGATTAAACTCTACCTTGTCAATTTCAGGTCAAATTGACTGGCACGCCCCGAACCTCAAGATTTTGGACCTGCACTGAAGTGAAGCAAATCTTCCAGGCCACAGTGTTTAATTTTCGAGAGTCAACGCCTGACTTTTTGGACGTCAACAGTTCTAGGCAACCCTTAATTTGGACATGTGTTGTGTGCTTTGTTCCAATCAACCTAAATCAGAACATGTGCTGTGTGCTTTGTTCTAATCAACCTTTAAACTGGAACATATGCTGTGTGCTTTGTTCTGGGCATCACTTGTTATGGTCTATCTTAAAGTGGCAACCCGGGAGAACAGTGCAACCACGGGAATCAAATGGGCTCTGGTCTTGACTAAGTAAATTTTGAAAGGTCTCGTAGCGTCCCTATGCAGTCACACAAAAGGTAGTGTGATGAATGTGCCTAGCTAGCACTGCATGGTTGGGTTATAAAGTTCTTCCGAACTTTTACGCCACCAGTGGGGAAAGTGTACAACCTCTGCAGAGTGAAAACTGATATATCAGTCGTACTCACGGTTACGAGTGGCCTGGATCCTTTTTGACAGTGACTTTTACCCCAGTGATGTTTAAAAATGGAATGGAACTGGAATGATGGTGGACTTGATGATACTTCTATATACACTTAATTTGGGTTACCACTGGGTTATTCCCATTACATTGTAGTAATTTGGTAAATGCTAAAAATTGAACAATTAAAAGTGCTTACCGCCGTAAAACCGTGTCTAGCCTTTTAAGCCTTCATCCCTCGTGTTATATTTGTTAAGTAAAGTTGGTTTACTTACACTTGCATTATTCAACAAAATCCCGGATGGGTAATCAGATGATCCTGAAGGTGTTGTGGAGTTCCCTGAAGATGTTCCGGACTTCTAGGCAGCTGTCAACCAGTCGGTATCCTTGTGGAGTTTGTGGAGCCACGAGAGTTTATCTTTTCGTATGCGTAAACTTTGATTAAAGACTTGAGTCTTATTTGTAATAATTCTGAGATGCTATTCTTTTGTATTCGAGCACTTGATTTACTTTGATATTCTGTTATCCTAAAGCTATATGTGTGTGTTGGACTTCCTGGGTACACATATAATAGCATTCGGGTTTATTCATAAATCCGGGTGTGATAGATTGGTATCAAAGCAGTGCTGACTGTAGGACACGCAGCCTAGTTAGAATGGTCGTTTCGAGTCTTCTTTTGTCCTTGTCCTTATTCCATTTA
The DNA here is from genome assembly GCA_004135705.1 of Alloteropsis semialata. Taxonomy (NCBI): domain Eukaryota; kingdom Viridiplantae; phylum Streptophyta; class Magnoliopsida; order Poales; family Poaceae; genus Alloteropsis; species Alloteropsis semialata. Next base: position 33,097,456 of record CM014275.1, read on the forward strand.
AGTTTTAATCTTGATTATTTTACTTATCCTTATTATTATTATTTCCTTATTTCCAATTTACTTTAATCTCTTGTTTCACTTTGAGTTATTTTATACAAATCTTTATTCTTATTATTCTATCTTATTCTATTACAAAATTTTAATTTATTCCTTGTTCTCTTTCGTCTATAGATGGCTCGCACTAAGGTTACTCCATGCAAGTGTGTTGGAGAGTTCTTGCCTCCCAGAGTTGCTGAGCATGCCTTGCAGTTCTTCAACCCTAATCCAGTTGGAGGGATAGAGCTGCCGCCTGTTCAGAAGCCACCAGTGGAGGATGCTAAAGAAGATCTCGAGATGGTCGAGATCTACAATGAGGAGGAGGACCAGTTCGTGCCTGTTGTTCCACCACCGGTGCCCCCTGCTCCAGTCAAGCAAGAAGGTGCCGCTGTTGGAGGAGGCCCAGAGGACCCCGAAGGTGATGGTGATGATTCAGATGGAGAAGACTCCGACTATGATGGCTCTGGTGACTCTGATGATGATGAGGAAGACCACCCACCTCCAGCTACAGGATGGAAGGTGGTGGAGACTACTCGTGATGGAGGAGACTGCTACTTCCATCACCGTCTGCTTCGCCTACTTCAGCGCCACTATGGACATGGCCGTGTCAGTGTGGACTACCGCAGTGAGTGTTGGACTCATCACCGCTACACTGACTTCTGGAAGACCACGGCTTGTGTTCGAGTGTCTGCTCGACTGCTAGGCGCCGCCAGGACTGAGTCAGAGCAACCGCACTGGCTCCCAGGGAGACGCAGGAGGCTGGCATCACAGATGCTGCTCGCCGGGCACTCTACGCCTATCGTGGACTCTACTTCAGCCTTGTCCGCGATGGAGCAGAGCGCTACATTCCACGTGTGCCCCATGGGAGGAGGACTAGCAGGATCGCCAACCCAGCTGGAGAGCAGAATGCAAGACTCGTGGAGATTGTGGGCTTTGCTGCAACCATCAACACGGAGTTCGATTCGCTGCTGGATGAGTACTCCAGGATGTGGGAAGTGCTTCAAGCAGCAAGGCTTAGGATCGCCGAGTTGGAGCATCCCGGCGCCGAACCACCCATGGAGGAGCCGGAGTACCTTGCAGAAGCACCGCCACGCAAGAGGCTCGCTACGGGACTTTTGCTAGCCGCACCACCATAGATGAGAATTAGATGGTCTTGATTTGTAATAAAAACGCTAGTCATGCGAGTTGAGTTGTTGAGTCGTGTGAGTCGTCTGAGTCTTAGTGTTTGAACCGTTTTAATGAGTGCTTGCTTTATTATTCTTGTGAACTGGTGTGATTTGGATCTTTGTAATGAGTGTGGTGCATGTGAACCTATTGTTCACATACATCTAGAATATTTGTTTAGTTCGTTAATAAATAAATAGTTGGGTTTCTATAATCTATCGGTCTCTTTACTTTGCTTCCATATCCTTTATCTGTTCTCTGTCAGCTGAATTCTCTCAAATCTGTCTCTATCTTGTGCCTATGATCAGTCAGAATCGATTCATGGTATGGAATTGAAAAGTAACAGTGACATGTGTCTGTAACAGATGGCCAACTGGAGGAATGCTCGTGGAGGTCGTGCCAACCCAAACCCGCCGCCGCCGCCACCTCCAGTGCCGCTCGAACAGCTACTGGCCAATCAGAATCAGATGCTGCAGCAGATGGCCAACGCATTCACAGCTGTACAGCAGAACCTACAGAACCAGCCGCCACCTCAGCATCAGCCGCAGGTCAGAGATCGGCGTGGGGAGTTCATGAAGGGACGCCCGCCTGTCTTCACCCACGCCAGCGAGCCACTACAAGCTGAAGATTGGCTCAAGGCGGTGAATCGTCAACTGGATATAGCTCAGTGCACCGACAGGGAGAAGGTGCTCTATGGGTCTAGACAGTTACAAGGAGCTGCCCAGGAATGGTGGTACTCATATCTGTACTCTCACCAGGACCCTGACCACATCACGTGGGCAGAGTTCAGTGAGCGTTTCCGTGCTCACCACATTCCGGAGGGTCTCATGACCCTGAAGCAAGAGGAGTTCCTGGCCTTAAAGCAGGGATCAATGACTGTCACTGCCTATCATGACAAGTTCATCGAGCTATCTCGCTACGCTTCTGAGAACGTGGCGGACGACAAGAAGAAGCAGAGGCAGTTCCTTCGGGGACTGAATGATGGCCTTCAGTACCAGCTGCTCACTCACACCTTCGACAACTTTCACGAGTTGGTCGATAATGCCCTGATGCTGGACCACCAGCGTCAAGAAATGGAGGACAAGAAAAGGAAGTTCCTCAACCAGACGGGTGGGAATAGCTCGCGCCCCCGCTTCAACCCACAGTCCGGTGGCCAACTCCGCATTCAAGGTCCACCAAACTCTGGGAATCAGCAGCAGCGTCAACAGTACCAACAGCGCCCGCCTTATCAACAGCAGCAGCAACAGCAACAACGCCAGCAACAACCCTACCAACAGAGGTACCAGCAACAGCAGCAGCCGCAGAACCAGGGCAGAGTTTGCTACATCTGTGGTGACCCCGGGCATTATGCTAACAACTGCCCTAAGAGAGGCCAGAATGCTAATGGGCAGAACAACGCCCCAAGGAACAACGGTCAGAACCCCCAGCAGCCCCGCAACAATGGAGGACAGCAGAACGCTGTACGTGGCAAGGTGAACCACATGAGCGAGGAGGCAGCTCAAGGAGCAACCGATGTGGTGTTCGGTACGTTTCTAGTCAACTCACACCCTGCATCTGTTCTATTTGATTTTGGTGCTACACATGCTTACATATCCACTCAGTTTGTGAAAAAGTATAGAATGACTATGCAAGCCATGCCACATACGTTGATAGTTAATTCACCTGGAGGGGAATTAAGGGCAACATTAGCATGTCCAGATGTAAGTGTACAAATAAGGGGGGTAGAGTTCCGTGCCACACCTGTAGTCCTGAATTCCATGGGAATTGATCTCATCTTAGGAATGACCTGGTTGCACGTACATAATGCTGTGATCAAGTGCGCTCAGAGGGCAGTGGAACTGACAACCGAGACTGGAGAAAAGATTGAGTTTCAAGCAGATCCGTCTACACTGGGAACTTGTCAGATCAACCAGATGAAAGGAGCAGCCATGGAAGATATCAGAGTTGTGGGGGAATTTTTGGATGTCTTTCCAGAGGAGTTACCAGGTATGCCACCAGAATGCGGCACTAAGTTTCTTATTGAGCTTAAGCCTGGAACTGCACCTATAGCTAAAAGGCCATATAGGATGGGGGTAAATGAACTAGAGGAACTAAAGAAGCAATTAAAAGAATTATTAGATAAGGGTTACATCCATCCTAGCTCTTCACCTTGGGGAGCACCAGTGCTGTTCGTAAAGAAGAAGGATGGCACCCAGAGGATGTGTGTAGACTACCGAGCTCTAAATGAGGTTACCATCAAGAACAAGTATCCCTTGCCTAGGATTGATGACCTCTTCGATCAGTTAAGAGGAGCTTGTGTGTTTTCTAAGATCGATCTGCGATCGGGATATCTCCAACTGAGGATTCGTCCGTCTGACATACCAAAGACAGCCTTCACTACCCGGTATGGATTATATGAATTCATTGTGATGTCTTTTGGGCTAACCAATGCACCTGCATACTTCATGTACTTGATGAATAAGGTGTTCATGGATTATTTGGACAAATTTGTAGTGGTATTCATTGACGACATCTTGGTCTTCTCAAAGAATGAAGAGGAGCATGAGGACACCTGAGATTGGTACTACAGAGATTGAGGGAACAACAGTTGTATGCCAAGTTCAGCAAGTGTGATTTTTGACTGAAGGAAGTGTCATTCCTTGGACATGTTATCTCTAATGGAGGAGAGGCAGTTGATCCTAAGAAGGTGAAGGATGTTCTTAGCTGGAACCCACCTAAGGATGTTAGTGAGATTCAGAGTTTCTTGGGAATGGCAGGCTACTATCGGAGATTTATTGAAGGATTCTCTAAGATTGCCAAGCTCTTAACAACGTTGCTAGAGAAGAATGCAAAGTTAGTGTGGTCCGAGCGATGCCAGAAGGGTTTTGAGGAACTCAAGAAAAGATTGACTACCGCGCCAGTATTGATTCTGCCAGATCTGAATAAGAGTTTCTCGATCTACTGTGATGCTTCTAGTCAGGGATTGCGATGTGTGTTGATGCAGGAAGGCAGAATGGTTTCATATGCCACTCGACAACTCAGGAAACATGAGGTCAACTACCCGACTCATGATCTAGAGTTGGCAGCTGTGATACATGCCTTGAAGATTTGGAGACACTACTTGATTGGCCATAAGTGTGATATATACACAGATCACAAGAAAGTCTGAAGTACGTGTTCACTCAAGCCGACCTGAACTTGAGACAGAGAAGGTGGCTAGAGTTGATCAAGGGCTATGACCTGGAGATTCATTATCACCCAGGGAAGGCAAACCTTGTCGCTGACGCTCTTAGTAGAAGGAGCTACGCTAATACGGTAGCGGTGACTCAGATGCCAGACGAGTTAGCTAAGGAGTTTGAACATTTGAACCAAGGAATGATAGCTAACTTGGTAGAACTTGAAGTTGAGCCTACTATAGAGCAAGAAATTCGCAAGGCACAGTTAGGGGATAAGAAGCTACAAGAAATTGCAGAGCAGATCCCGCTTGGTCACGCACAAGGTTTTAGAGTTGATGAACAAGGTACGTTGTGGTATGGCAAGAGGTTATGCATACTAGAGGTGAAGCACATCAGAGAAGCTATACTGAGGGAAGCTCACGATTCAGCCTATTCGATTCATCCAGGCAGTACTAAGATGTGTTTAGATATCAAAGAGAGATACTGGTGGTATGGACTGAAGAGAGGAGTTGCAGAGTATGTTGCTCTGTGTGATACATGCCAGAGAGTCAAGGCAGAGCATCAGAGACCTGCCGGTTTACTGCAGCCACTCCAGATACCGGAATGGAAATGGGAGGAAGTTGGTATGGATGTCATCACGGGTCTACCGCGCACACAGAGAGGTTACGACTCTGTGTCGGTGATCGTTGACCATCTAACCAAGGTGGCACATTTTCTCCCAGTGAAGACCACCTATACAGGTGCCAAGCTAGCAGAACTGTACATGGAGAGAATAGTGTGTCTGCACGGAGTACCCAAGAGGATAGTGTCTGACAGAGGGACGCAGTTCACGTCACATTTTTGGCAGAAGCTTCATGAGGCTATGGATACCGAGTTGAAGTTTAGTTCAGCATATCACCCACAGATTGATGGACAAACAGAAAGGACTAATCAGATACTCGAGGGTATGTTGAGAGCATGTGCTCTACAATATGGAACTAGTTGGGATAAGAGTTTACCTTATGCAGAGTTCTCCTACAACAATAGTTACCAGCAGAGTATCAAGATGGCACCGTTTGAGGCATTGTATGGCAGAAAGTGCAGAACACCATTATTCTGGAATCAGACAGGAGAGAGTCAAGTGTTTGGACCTAAGGTTCTCAGAATAGCAGAACAGCAAGTGCAGGCCATCAGGCAGAACTTGAAGGCAGCCCAGTCTAGACAGAAAAGTTATGCAGATGTGCGTAGAAGGGAACTTAGTTTTGAGATTGGAGACTACGTGTATCTTAAGGAGTCACCCATGAAAAGAGTTCGCAGGTTCAACATAAAGGGTAAACTAGCACCTCGATACATCAGACCTTTCAAGGTGCTAGAAAGAAAAGGTGAAGTAGCGTATCAGTTAGAGTTACCGGAGAGACTCTCAGGAGTTCATGATGTGTTCCATGTGTCACAGTTAAAGAAGTGTTTGAGAGTACCAGAGGAACAGTTGCCAATGGAGGAATTGAATGTGCAGGAGGATCTCACGTACACCGAGTACCCGATCAGAATCTTGGAGGAAGCAGAAAGAGTTACCCGGAACAAGGTGATACAAATGTGCAAGGTACAGTGGAGTCAACATTCAGAGGATGAGGCAACTTGGGAAAGAGAAGAGGATTTGAGGGCGGAGTTTCCAAATCTATTCCAATCTGCAGCTGAATCTCGAGGACGAGATTCATCTTAAGGGGGGTAGGTCTGTAACACCTTAAAAATTAGGCCTTAATAAAAATTAGAATTTAATATATTTAATTATTGAATTGTCCATGACATATAAGGGTTAATTAAAATTTGCTAAAATTAAAAGCAAAGGTAAGCGTAGGAAAACATGTGTGTGCATTCATGCCGAAGCATATTTTTGTTTGTTAGCAACTTAATTGATGGATTTGGAATTTATATTTGAAATCCTCATTTATTTTGCTTTTGAATGAGTGTTTATTTGTTTTTCTCGCTTTAAGTCTGCTTCTAGTCCCTTAACTTTTGGCCCGGTCCGGTTTAGCCCCCTCAACCAGTTGGGTTACTGGCCGAAGCCAATGAGCCCAAGCAACGGAAGAATCTGAGTAACAAGGACAAGCAATTAAATATTACTTATCAACTGTGTTCTCGGGAATCAACAACCTTTACATGTGGGAATCGGGCCTCCTTTTATAGGAAGATCAAGGGTATTTACATTCCCTTTATACCCTAAAAAACCAGGCATCATCCTCTAGACTATACAACATGAACGGCACAGGTGTACTTTAGTACATTTACTCCTCCCCATGTGAATGCGTAGACTTGTAATACCGTGTTTGACTTGGCTTGGACTTGGTCTTCACCTGCTTTGCTTGCAAGGCCGAGCTCTTTAGCTCTTCATTCGGCTTCGTCCGGATCAGGACTAACCGAAGCAGTTTCCTCGCGCCTGAAAGCCAACGGTTTCTCTAAAAACCTGCAATATAGAGCAAACCGAAGCTATCCAATGACTCAATCATTGCTTTTGACACTCAGTAGTATCAATACTTCACCAAATTGGCTTCTAGTACAATCGGGATGAATCTGCTTTGGTACACTGCTAGATGTGATGACCGAAGCCGATTAGCTTTGGTTTAATTTTCCTGACCGAAGCCAAATTAGGAATCTATAGAGTAATCGAAGCTGATTGGCTTTAGCTCCTTTGTCCATTGCTGCCTTTACGCATGAGAGAGAACAAAACAAGTAGAAGGCGTTTGTCGGCGGGCCAGATCCCCAACAGTAGCCTAGCCCCTCGAGGACGAGGGCTTTCTTCAACAGGCCGAGCTCCACGAACTTTGGATTGCTTGCCAGCCCGAGAAACGCCTCCTCCTTGTTGGAGAAAGCCCCCAAGTGTTTTTATTTTTAGATTGGTTGATTGATTTTTCTTCGTTTGTTATGTTGATCTTTTGTCCATTAGCTTTTTGTGTTTCTTAACGGTTGAATTTTTGTACCGTTGTCGTAACTTTGCTTCGGTTTGTTTGAATTTGAAGCGCTGGCTCATTTTTCGAGATTTTTAACAGTCAGATTTTACTGCCCTATAAATAGGACCGAAGGGGAGGGTAGAATTTCACTTGCTTCGCTTAGCGATTTTCTCACTTAGCTTGTGTTTGACGCTTTCGCTTGCTTTGGAAGCTCTTGAACTCAAGTTTTGGCTTTTTATTCTCGTTGCAAGTAAGTTTTTGCTTTTTGTACTCTTTGATTTCCTTCGTTTTTGCCTTTCTCTCTTTTTGCTGTTTCGTTTGCTTATTGTTTTTTGTTTGTTCTAGCGGCTCGCACAAAGCAAACCGCTCGTCTGATTGACTCCGATTCCGAAGGAGACAATCCGGACGCCGTTGATATGGATGCTGCCGAAGCTGAATCCTTTGCTCAGGAGCTTGAGGTCAACGTGGCCGTAGCTCCAGGAGCTGAAATTGCTAAGGAAATTGATGATAGGGGCAAGGGTCCCACCGAGGAAGGTGATGCTGCCGGAGGCGATGACACAGAGGATGCCGTGTCTGTGGTAAATCCTTTGTAGAAGCCGATGTATCAGATCTTTTGGATTATCGGAAGAAGCCAAAGACCACTGTTTTTGGTAAATCCTTTGTTCCCCCTGAGTTGATCCGCTTTTACGAGTCAAAGGGATACTTCTCAGCCGGTCACGGACGAGCCCCAGGCACAGAGACTACCCCGACACCTCTTGAGGACGAAGCTGTGGTGTTCAAGGAGTTCTTCTGTGCTGGGCTTCGGATGCCCGTTGACAATATAATTGCTGATATTCTTGGGAGGTTCGGCTTACAATTCCATCACCTCACCCCCAATGCTATCACTCATCTGCTTCGTTTCTTTTGGGCTGTGAAGACGAATGCATCAGATGTTAATGCGGACTGCTTCGTCCGCTACTTTGAAGGGCATCGCTAAACAAAAAGTGTTAAGATTGATGGCTTTGAATACGAGCCGGACTATGGCTGTGTTACCTTCTGCACGCGATGGAGGCAGGCTGAATTGCAGAAGGTAGAACTTACCTTTTGTCAGAAAAACACCTGGGACAAGAATTGGAAAAGCTATTGGCTTTATGTCAAGGTGCCAGCGCTGGAGACTGTGTTAGAGGATGGAGCGAAGCAGATATCATTTCCTCTGCACAGTTCTATTGGGCCTTGTGATTTTGTTGCTTGCCCTCCGTTCAACAAAAACGCGCCCAGCTACGACCGCTGCGAAAGCGCCTTTTACAAAGCCACCCGAGTCTCTAGCAGTCGGGACTTGGTCGAGGAGGGACTCGCTGTTGGGCTTAACATTTTATCTGCGGATTGGAAGCCATTTGCAGTTGAGATGAGGCTCTACAGAGGGATTCCTCATGTTTGTTTTCCTAAGTTTGGGGTGAAGAAGCCAGAGAACATGTCTGATTTTGCTTTCGTTCAGTCTATCGAGTTGATGGCTGAAATTATTTGTGGGAAGTATACTTCCAAAGAGCATGAAAGCTGTTTGGCTTTGGTGGATGGAGTCCGGCTTAACAGAGTCTTTGACGAGATGAAGGTTAGCTACCCTCAGCGCACGGCTCCATCCAAGCCATCTAAGAAATTTTCTGCTGAAGATCACCCCAGCTTGGTTCCTCCCACGAAGCCGGGTCGAGGTCGTGGGAGGAAAGGTCGTGGCGGAGGCCGTGGAAGCGGTCAATCATACGAGGGCGGTGACGAAGCTGGGGGCAGCAAAACCGGAGCCCCCTCTAGCCGGGGCGGGAGCCAAAGCCGAGGAGGCGCCTCAAAGGTGGTGGCCACGAAAAAACGGATTACTACTTCTTCCTTGGAGGCTTCCAAGCGTCAAAAGCTTGTGAAGGCTCTTCCCGTCGTTCCGCTTTCCAGTGCTCCTCCTCGTCCCGTTGCTTCGGCTGTAGAAATGCCTGTTACTGCCGCACCTATGCAAGTTGATCCTGCAGCTTCCGCTGCAGTTGATGTACCTTCTTCTGGAGGTTTGTTTCTTGTATATCTTGTCCTTTTGTATTTAGCTTCGCTTTGATTATTTATTTTTGTCTTATTACAGTTAAGGCCGTTGTTGCACCTCTTCGTCGTGAGCGCCTACCTGGATGCATTGACGACGAAGAGGAAGAAGTGAGTTACAGCCGTCTTCTGAGGGAGGATGAGATGAAAGATTTTGCTCTTGTTGATCCTGAAGTATCATCCACTCCGTTTCAGCCAACGTCCTTAGACTTGTTGGCTGGTGCAGCGGCCAAGTCCCTTCAGATTTCTGAGGGGCTTACGCAGACGGCTTCTGCTTCTTTACTTCCTAACATTGAGGAGCTTCCGCAGACGACTTCTGCTCTTGAGACTGGGCAGGGTTCTGGCGATTTGGTGACTCCAGCAACTGTTTCGCCAGTTGATTTGGCTCATCCAGCTGATGCCGGGCTTTCTGCCCCTATTATGGGCGCTGAATCGGCTCCTGCGATGCCAGCTCCTGAATCTGAAGGCACGTTTCGCTTTGTTGTATTTTTTTGATTTGTTAATTCTTTTACCTCAGGAGCAAGTTATACTGGTTATGGCCCCCATCGCAGATCGCCTTCGGCAGAGTGGTTTTCGCCCTCCCAACGACATTCCAATTATTGCTCCAAAAGGTTACATTTTTGTATGTTATTTCGCATGAAGCCGATTGAGTGCTACTTTTTGTCTTAATTTTGCTTTTGCTTTTTCAGAGCTTGAGACTCGTGTCAAATCTTTGGATTTGGGCACACTTTCAATCTCCAGCCTTAGTGGCAATATCCAGATTTGTTCCTTCTGCTTCATTTTCGAGTTTGTTGTTTTACTTTTTTTTTGATACTTATACTTTTCTTGTTTTAGTCTATGATGTCCATGCAGGAGCTTTTCGCTCGCCTTCCGCTTCGTCTCAACGATGTTGAGAACGAGTGGGCTGAGCTTGAAACTTTAAGGAAAGAACGCGAGAGCTTCCTTCAGCTTAAGAATTCTTTGGAGAATGAAAAAGAGCAGCTTCATCTTGTGCGGGAGTCCGCCACGTCAGAGATTGCTTTGCTCAAAAGCAAAGTCTGTTCGCTCGAGTCTCCCCGTGAGCTCAATGTTCAGACTATCGAGGGGCTTCGGAACAAATTGGTCGAGGGTTCCACTTTAGAGCATAAATTGAAAAATCAAGTAAAATCTCTCGAAGCTGATAAGGAAAAGGCGACATCAGATGTTGAAAAATACAAGAAGGAGCTTCTTGTTGCTATTGACTTGAAGAACTCCCTCATATCTGAGGCCAGTCAACTCAGGTCTCAAGTGGAGCAGCTTAGGGCTGATAAAGAGAGCTTAGATTCTGAGATATTTAGCCATAGCTCTGGCATCTACACTGAATACGAAGCTGCTCTTAAGCAATATGGAGCCGAGCCGCTGCCTTTCCCTTCTGATGATTTTAAGCTTGGGAAGCTTTTCGAATGGCTGGATGACGAGTTCAAGTCTCTACCAGACGTCTTGTCCAAAGTAGGTGATTATGCTGCTCGAACATGCATCACAAATGCCTTTAAGATGCTAGCAGATGAAGGGTGCTCTCACTATAAGAGCTTCTTGAGAAGGGACTTTCATTTTCCTTCGGCTTTGAATCCTGACAAGAAGGAATTTTTCAACGAAGCTGTTTTGGCGACTCGTGCCACCTTTCTCAAGAAATTCTGGTTTGCCACAGGGAGAGAGTGTGCCCGAAGCACTGCGTATGATCGTCTCGTTAAGGTTAGCTTCTTTTACCCTTTTGGTAATTTTTGCTTTCGCTCGTATCCTGCTTATTTTACTTTTAGTATTGATTGTTTTGTTTATTTTCAGTACAAAGAGGCGATTGCCCTTGAGTAGCAGCAGAAAGCCGAAGCCAAAGCTACAACTGCTGGCCCTTCTTCATCTCGTGCTGGTGTTGATGAGACACACGATGGAGAGCCGAAGGTGTAGATTTGTTGAGGCTATCACCTTGTTTAGCTTTTGCTGTAAAGTAACACTAAGTGATGTAATATTTGTATATACTCAGATCCCTGGCGAGGGGGTTCTTGAACTCATGCCCATCACCATGCGCGATGGCCCCTTGTGTGTGTCCGGCTTCGCATGGGAACAGTATCAACAACGTTATCCAAGTCAAAGACTTGATGATTTTTGGGAATTTTGTCACGAGTTCTTTCGTCATTGCGAATTTGATGTGTTTGACTTTTTTAACTCTTTCATCGTTCAACGTTCTTCTCGTGTTGAACTTGCTCGTGCCAGAAACGCCGAAGCTGCTCGTCTGCTTCCAGTTAAGGTCGAGCCAGAAGATTTAGATGGTGTTAGGGATTTTTCTTATGTGTTTAATGCTCCAAGATTTAGGAGATCTGGCCAGCAATTTGATGGCTATATTTTTGAGATGTTTTGAGTCATCTCTTTGTAAAACACTTTGTAATTCGCTTGGTCATTGTTTTGATTTGAAACACTTGAATGAATGTAAGCTCGATTTGGCTTCGTTGCGAGAGAAACGCCTCCTCCCCCCCGAAGCGAGGTTTATTCATTCAAGTGTTTTGTACTTGCGGGTACCTGTTGCTCGAGGCCACTTTAGCTCTTTTGAGCTTTGTACTTGTGCGTAAATATGAGAATGTATGAGAATATGTTGTGCGTGAGTTCTGATAGGTTGCCGAAGCCCCTATTACTTGTGCTTGCATAAGTTTCGTATGAATACTGTTAGCCGAAGCTAATTTTGATTTAAAATAGTTGTCTGAGCCAAAGCCCCTTTTACTCTGTTTAGAGTAAGCGTTTCTTGACCCAAGCCCCTTTTACTCGTTTTTTGGAGTAAGCTTTTCCTTAGATCTGAATTGGCCTTACTCTTAGTAGGGTCAATTCAGTTCTATTTGAATTATCGAATACCAGCGACTTGGTCGAAGCCAATCGCTTTCGATGCTACTTTTTTGGGGAATACCTCGTTCATATATAGTTTGACGAGTTACAGTAAGCACCGCCTTGTTAAAAACCTCACCCCTTGGTCAGGGTCCCCTTGTGAGGAAAAGAGTATGGGCTTTTGGAAAGAGTAAAAATGCTATTCTACTTAATGACTTCGTTTATAGAACACAAAGCCATTTTACATCTTTTTATAAATAATATTTGCATAAGCTGTCTGCATTCCATGAATATGGCAGCTCATTGCCTTCATCGTCGCCTAAGCGAAATGAGCCAGGCCTGTTGCTTTTGATGACCAAAAGGCCTTCCCATTTCTGTTGCAGCTTTCCAGCGGGCATGCTTGGGTTTTTCCTTAGGACCTAGTCCCCTACCTTGATATCTTTCCTGACTACCTTCTTGTCTCGCCATTTTCTTGTCTCAGCTTGATACTTGGAAATATTTTTTGCTGCTTGCAGCCTGTATACCTCAGTGAGATCCTTGTCGATGGCTTCGCTATCTTTGGGAACTTCTTGTTGGGTGCGAAGCCCTTTGTGCAGTATTTCCTCTGGGCATACTGCTTCTTCACCATAAAGCAGTTTGAATGGAGTAAACTGTGTTGCCCTTGATGTGGTGGTGTTATGAGCCCAAATCACCTTCGGCATCTCTTCTACCCACTTGCCTTTTTTCTTACAATTTGCAAGGCACTTCCGAATGGCTGTAAAGATTAAGCCATTGGCTCTTTCAACTGCTCCATTTGTGGGTGATAGACCGAAGCGAATTTCGCCTTCGTTCCAATCGACATGCAATATTGCCTGAATTCATCGCAGTCAAACTGCTTCCCATTGTCCACTGTTATTTCCCTTGGCACTCCAAATCGGCACACGATTTGCTGCCAGAAGAACTTGATCACTGTTTTTGCTGTGATGTTAGCCAATGGTCTGGCTTCGATCCACTTGGTGAAATACTCAACTGCTACTATGGCATATTTGAGATTTCCTTGAGCTGTTGGAAGTGGGCCAACTAGATCAATGCCCCATCTTTGCAGAGGCCATGTTGGAGTTATCAGCTGTGACTGCTCCGAAGGAGATTTTCTGTTTGCTGCACACTTTTGACACTGGTCACATGTCTTGACTGTGTTTGTTGCATCGATGGTGATTGCAGGCCAATAGAATCCTTGCCTCATTGCCTTCCCAACTAAAGCTCTTGCCCCAAAGTGTGCTCCACATAAGCCACTATGTATCTCTTGAATCAGCTCTTTACCTTCATTGTGAGAGATGCAACGAAGCCAAGGAGCTACAACTCCTTTTTTGTAAAGGACATCATCTATTATCTGATAGCATCTTGCCCTTTGTTGCATGGCTTTTAGATCATCGTCATCGATTGGCTCATAGTATCCCCGAAGATAAGCTATTATTGGGGATCGCCAATCCTCTGAGCTTATTGCATTGATCAGCTTCGGCAGATCATCTGAGTCCTTTATCGATGGTGTTGTTAGTGTTTGAAAGAATACATCCGGTGGAAGCTTGTCCCCCTTTGCAGCTGCCTTAGCCAACGCATCTGCCTCTTCATTTTTTGCTCTTGGGATGTACTCCATAGTGAAACCTTTGAATTTTTTCTCCATTGAGCATACAGTGACCAAGTATTTGATGAGTTCTGGTTGCTTCGCGATGCTTTCTTTTTTAATGTGGTCTGCTACCACCTTTGAATCTGTTTTGACAATGAATCTCTGAGCTCCCAAAGCCCTGGCTTTTCTGAGCCCCAGTAACACAGCTTCGTATTCAGCAACGTTGTTTGTGCTTCTGTCGCTGTTTTTGCAGAACTCTAAATTTGCTGCATATCTCATTTTCACACCCGAGGGCGATTGCACAACTGCCGCGATGCCAGCTCCTTTGTCCCCCCAAGCACCGTCACAATGTATCAGCCAGTTTTCTTCTCTGATAGTGTTTTGTGGCTTAGGCGATGTCCACTCCACTATGAAATCTGCTAAGACTTGTGATTTGATTGCTGTTCTTCTTTCAAAGTCCACGACATACTCTGAAAGCTCCGCAGCCCACTTGCGTATTCTGATGGAAGCCTCTTTGTTGTTCAAAAGCTCTTTTAGAGGCTGATCCGTGAGGACTTTGATGTTGTGGCCCTCAAAATAGTGTCTGAGTTTTCTGGAAGCCATTATCACTGCATAGATCATCTTCTCAATCTCTGTGTAAAACAGCTTCGACGCGGCCAATGCCTCCGACACAAAGTATACTGGCTGCTGAATGCTTCTGCCGTCTATCAGCTTTTCTGTGATAAGCGCTGCGCTTACTGCTGATTGTGATGCTGCGATGTATAGTAGTAGTGGTGCCTTCGGGTTGGGTACTGTTAGCTTCGTGAGCTGCATCAAGTATTGCTGTAGCTCGTAGAACGCTTTTGATTGCTCTGGCCCCCATTGGAACTTAGCTGCATTTCTGAGTGTTGCAAAGAATGGTAAGCTTCACTCTGCTGCTTTTGCGATGAATCTGTTGAGTGCAGCGATTCTGCCCGACAGCTTCTGCACATCTCCCATACATTTTGGCTCTTCCATGTCAAGGATTGCCTTTATCTTGTCTGGATTAGCTTCTATCTCGTGAGCTGATACCAGACAACCAAGGATCTTTCCTTTTGTCACTCCGAATACACACTTTTCTGGATTTAGCTTGAGACCAGCTTGTCTCATGCGAGCGAAGGCAATTGCCAGATCTGATATGTGGTCTTGCCTTTTGACACTTTTGACCAAGATATCGTCAACATATGCCAATATTGTCTTGAACAGTTCATCTTTGAACACTGTGCTTGACATTCGGCAAAAAGTGGTTACTGCATTCCGGAGCCCCTCGGGCATCCTGACGAAGCAAAAGGTGCCAACTGGTGTGATGAAGATGGTCTTTTTCTCATCCTCTTTCTTCATCCAGATTTGATGGTAGCCAGAAAAGCAATCTAAGAGGGACATCATCTCGCTTGCTGCTGCTTGATCAACAATCTTGTCAATCCTTGGCAGTGGGAAATCATCTTTTGGGCAAGCCTTGTTGAGATCCGTGAAGTCGATGCACATTCGCCATTTGCCATTCTTCTTCTAAACTGGCACACTGTTGGCTAGCCATGTTGGATATTTGACTTCGCGTATGACATTGCCATCTAGCAGCCTTTGCACTTCAGCTTTCACAGCATCGGCTTTTTCCTCTGACATCCTTCTCAGCTTTTGCTTTTTTGGCTTCATATCAGAACTGATTGCCAGCTTGTGCTCAATTATGCTTTTGTCAACACCTGGTAAGTCCTTGCTTGACCAAGCGAACACATCCTTGTTATTCCTCAGGAATTTAATGAGCCTATCTTCTTCGTTCGGCTCCAAGTCTGAGCCGATAATCACTTTTAACCTGCTTCGTCTCTGTAGCTTCTTGTATGTTTTTGCTATCTTTCTCAGCATTTGGCTTTTCTTTTGGGTAAAATGGATCTTTTTCTTGAAGCAAATGCATGTTTCGTTGACCAGGTGCTCTAGCTTTCTCAATGTTTCTGGCTTCCCTTTGGTCACCGTATACAGTGATGACTCCTTTTAGAGCTGGCATCTTCATGCATAAGAATGATTGCCTTATGATGATATCAAAGGCGTTTATAACTCCTCTTCCAAAAATGACATTGTAGTCAAAGATCATGTCTACGACATCGAAGGTGATGTACTCAGTTCTTGCATTGGATGTGTCACCGAAGGATACTTGCAATGAAATTTTCCCGAGTGTTTGGGTTCGCTTCCCCCCGAAGCTGACCAATGGAGTGTCTGATGGCTCCAGGTTGTCTGGGTTGATATTGGTCATGTTTCTCAGTGTTTTTGCTAGGATGATGTCAGCGGAGCTTCCTGTGTCTACTAGCACCTTTCCAATCGTCCAGCCGACAATATTGGCTTCGATCGACATCGCGTCATTGTGTGGGAAATTGTGGAGTTTGAGATCTTCCTCAGTAAAGGTGATGGGCATATGAGACCATTCTGACTTTTTGTACGGA
>CM014275.1:33115559-33155964 GCA_004135705.1 Alloteropsis semialata
TGGAGAGGAAGCTAATGGGTCAACCAATCAGTTTGGACATCAAGATTACACAACAAGGAAGCACAAGATCGGACACCAAGTTCAGACTTCAAGTTCGTACAGCCAGGCAACATCAAATTGATTTGGCAATATTTCTCGACTCCGGATGTTGTTTGAGGCATATGAGTACTCATTGGAAAGCTCATGAAGTCTAGTTTCATATGGATCTAACCCCATCATCAGATTCGTCCTGAAACGCTCACAATCTGCAAAACAATGTCCGGACCTCCAGTCTGCGCAGAACCTCAGTTTTGGGCCTTGGGCCTTTTGTATCCAGTTGAGCCCATGAGGGGGCGCCTCCTAAGCTAGGGTTTTGACCCCAACACCTCCTTGGCTACTCTCCCACTTACAAATACCATCAGCAGCAGCCAAGAACGTTTTTGGGTTTTGTTTTAGATCTGAGTTAGCTTCTTGCAACCAGTTTGTAAACGCGTGTGTCGATCAGACCACCCGATTTGCTTGATTCAAGACCCCAACTTGTGTACCAGATTCGCCATTTGGTTATCAATCCGTGAGTTATTTGCTTGTTCATCTTGTTCTTGCTTGTTCTCGATTGCTAGCAGGAGCAGCGGTGTTCTTGGCACGGCAAGAACATCACAATCGGAGACGGTGTACCTGTTGCTAAGGCGCAGCCCCTTGTGGTCGTTGTAGTCGGACAGCCAACGTCGAATCCACCCCAAATCGAAGTTATCCCCAACTCTCATCGAAGGATCAGGAACAAACCCTAGCGGGTTCTATCATGTGGTAATCAGCGCAAGGTTAATCGGTGAGAGTATCTACTCATTCTTTACTTTACCTACAGTCCAAAAATACCAAACAAAAATAGGCTAGATCCAAAATCCCAAAACTAGTTTGAGCCTTGCTGTTCTACCTAGTTCTTGGCTTGTTGAGTTTGTGGTTGCATCGTGGTGTCATGTGCTGGTTCTTAGGATCTAATCCATTAGAGTTTTGAGTTCTTGTCACGTTTTTGTCACCATTAGATTCGCTGCCACTTCCCCCCTTTCACGCCGCTGCATTTTTCCACTAATTTTCGCCACCCCCACTTCCAGATCTGCACAGGAAGAAATCTGCTCTATTTCTTGCATCCAATCTCCAATTCAAGTGTTTAGATACATTCTGGAAAGCTTACTTTGTGCTCTTCCAGGGAAAAATAACCTTGCCACCAAATTCTTTCTGATCGCTTTGTAATCGCTCTGGAGATTTCCGCATATCTGCTATGTAATTTGTGCATCTAAAAGCAAGGAGGGCTGTGTGAAGTAATTGTTTTGTTTGTTTGTGCCAAACATAACTTGTGAGGCCCTGAAAAGAATAAAAAAAGAGAAGAAGAGAAAAAAAAAGCAAAGGAAGAAACAAGAAGGAAAAGAAGAAAGAAAGAAAAAGAGTTCTTGTTGCTGCAGTGCTCTATTTGTATGCCTTGTTTGCCGCTGTTTGGTGACTACGTTTGTGTCTAGGCTCACGTCTCTAACAAGGTTTAGCCTAGGACCAGCACGGTACCATTATGAACATTTATTCAACTCGCTTTGGCTAACGTAGTTCTAGCTGTTCCTTAACTTTTCTTGCAGCCACCTATAGCTCCACAAATTATCTACAACGACACAGGGCTGTGCTTGTGTAACGTTTTGTGCTATTCTTGCTGGCTGCCAACACCAACTTCCTAGCGTGGTAAGAACATGTAAGAACTTGATGGCACAAGATTGAGAGAATGGAGTTTGCTGCCACCTAGTTCAACGAGTTGATAGGACATTTTTTTTCTCTCTTGATCTTCTTGCTACAAGCTAACCATGGCAGGAAATGAGAATGATGGACGCGCTCATTCACCTCGAACAAGGGGCATCATTCAATACTTTGAACGCCAAGTGAGGGTGCATGCTGAACACCTTGATGAGGATGTTCGAGTCACCAACGAACGCCTTGGCCAATTGGAGGCCACGCAGATCGACACTAACACCAAGCTGACCTCAATGGAGAACACGCTTGGGGCTCTTAACACCTCTCTTGTAGGTATTTTGGAGCGTTTGGACAGGATGGACCAGGAGGGTCGTGATGGTACGGGACGGCGCAACAACAACAACAACACTGAGGGCAGCATTGCTGGGCAAGATGAGGAAGAATATTCAGCTGACACAGAGCTTGATGGGGAGGTAAATGGCCAGCACAGCCAGCAGCAGCGCCGCCGTCGACATGGTGGACGTGCTCGTCAACCACGACGTGAGGTACGCGACAATGATGATTCTTTGGGGAAGATTAAATTCAGCATGCCCTCTTTTGATGGAAAATATGACCCCAATGCATATCTTACTTGGGAGCTAGCTGTTGATCAAAAATTTGCTTGTCATGATTTTCCTGAAAACAAACGTGTTAGGGCTGCTACTAGTGAGTTTACTGACTTTGCTTCTATTTGGTGGAGTGAATATGTGCGCAGCCATCCAAACAACATTCCACAAACTTGGGATGCTATGAAAAGAGTTATGCGAGCTAGATTTGTTCCCTCTTATTATGCACGTGATCTTTTGCATAAGCTTCAACTTTTGAGATAGGGAAACAAATCTGAAGAAGAGTACTATCAAGAGTTGCAAACAGGGATGCTTCGTTGTGGTTTGGTAGAAAATGAGGATGCAGCTATGGCTAGGTTCATGGGTGGGCTAAATCGGGAAATTCAGGATATTTTGGCTTACAAAGACTACAATTCGATCTCTCGTTTGTTTCATCTTGCTTGTAAAGCTGAAAGGGAAGTACAGGGACGAAGAGCTAGCACGAGAACTAACATTTCTGTAGGTCGTGCTACCACTTGGACGCCATCCAACCCCGCTGCCCAACTGTACCGAGCCGCTGCCCCATCTTCATCAAGCAGCAAACCACGACCTTCGACAACAAATTCCTCACCATACCCTCTCGAAACAACAAAGGGGGCAGCTGCTACACCAACCAAGAGTTCATCCTCAATTGCATCTTCGGGGCGAACAAGAGACATTCAATGCCTCCGCTGCAAAGGTTACGGTCATGTGCGCAAGGACTGCCCAAGCGCACGTGTGCTAGTTGTGCGTCCTGATGGTGAGTATTCCTCTGCTAGTGAAGATGAAGAAACATATGCCTTGCTTGCTGCTAACAATGTAGGGGAAGATGAGGAGCACAACAAAAATGAGGAGCACATTGGAACGGAACATGCTGAACACTATGAGAGCCTCGTAGTACAGCGAGTGTTGAGTGCACAAATGGAGAAGGCTGAACAAAATCAGCGCCATAATTTGTTTCAAACCAAGTGTGTGATCAAGGAGCGTTCTTGCCGAGTCATCATTGATGGAGGGAGCTGCAACAACTTGGCAAGTGCTGAAATGGTGGAGAAGCTTGCATTGTGCACCCAGCCACATCCGCAATCTTACTACATTCAATGGCTAAACAGTAGCGGTAAGGTGAAGGTAACACGGTTGGTGAGAGTTAATTTTACTATTGGTTCTTATCATGATTCTATTGAATGCGATGTTGTACCCATGCAAGCATGCTCTATGTTGTTAGGTAGACCATGGCAGTTTGACATTGATTCTTTGCATCATGGTAGAACAAATCAATACTCTTTTATGCATAATGACAAGAAACTTGTTTTGCACCCAATGTCTCCTAAAGCTATTTTGAAAGATGAACTTGTTAGAGCTAGTAAAGTAAAGAATCAGGAGCATGCTAAGAGTGAAAATCAGATTGTGGCAAATGAACTTGAAAAGCACAAAAAAAGAACACCAAATCTGGCCACAATAACAAAAATGAGATTAAGCTGAAAGGGTCATGTTTCATTGCAACCAAATCTGACTTGGATGAGATTGATGCTAGTACTGCTGTTTGCTATGCTTTTATTTGCAAACAAACTTTGTTTTCACTTGAGGAGATACCTTCTTCTTTGCCTCCTGCAGTCACTAACCTTTTGCAGGAGTATGCGGACATTTTTCCAAAGGAGGTGCCACCGGGGCTGCCACCAATCCGTGGGATTGAGCACCAGATTGACCTTATTCCCGGGGTCTCCTTGCCCAACCGTGCGCCATACAGGACCAATCCCGAAGAAACTAAAGAGATTCAACGCCAAGTGCAAGAATTGCTCGACAAAGGTTATGTGCGTGAGTCTCTGAGCCCCTGCGCTGTTCCTGTCCTTTTAGTTCCTAAGAAAGATGGATCTTGGCGCATGTGTGTAGATTGCCGAGCGATTAATAACATTACAATCAGATATCGTCATCCTATCCCCAGGCTAGATGATATGCTTGATGAACTGAGTGGCTCAATTGTGTTCTCAAAAATTGATTTACGTAGTGGTTACCACCAGATTCGCATGAAGCTAGGAGATGAATGGAAAACAGCGTTTAAAACTAAATTCGGTCTATATGAGTGGTTAGTCATGCCTTTTGGTCTCACTAATGCGCCCAGCACTTTCATGAGATTAATGAATGAAGTTTTACGCGCTTTCATTGGCAGATTTGTTGTGGTATATTTTGATGACATCTTGATATACAGTAGATCACTTGAGGAACATCTTGATCATTTGCGTGCTGTTTTTAACGCTCTACGAGATGCACGTTTGTTTGGTAACCTTGAGAAGTGCACCTTTTGTACGGATCGAGTCTCTTTTCTTGGCTATGTTGTGACCCCACAGGGAATTGAAGTTGATCAAGCCAAGGTTGAAGCAATACATGGCTGGCCGGTTCCCACAACGGTCACACAAGTGAGAAGCTTTCTCGGGCTTGCTGGATTCTATCGCCGTTTTGTGAAGGATTTCAGCACCATTGCAGCCCCATTGCACGAACTCACCAAGAAGGGCGTTACATTTACTTGGGCTGCAGCACACAAGAGTGCTTTCAACACATTGAAAGATAAGTTAACCTGTGCCCCTTTGCTCCAACTTCCTGATTTCACTAAAACTTTTGAACTTGAATGTGATGCTAGTGGAATTGGATTGGGAGGTGTTTTGTTACAAGAGGGAAAACCTATAGCATACTTCAGCGAGAAGTTGAGTGGGCCTAGTTTGAACTATTCTATTTATGATAATGAATTGCTCGCTCTAGTTCGGACTTTGGAAACATGGCAGCATTATTTATGGCCCAAAGAGTTTGTTATACATTCTGATCATGAATCATTGAAACATATTCGAAGCAAAACTGAACCGTAGGCATGCTCGCTGGGTTGAATTCATTGAGTCTTTCCCTTATGTCATCAAACACAAGAAAGGGAGGGAAAATGTAATTGCTGATGCTTTGTCTAGACGTTATACCATGCTTTCACAACTTGATTTCAAAATTTTTGGCTTGGAAACAATAAAAGAGCAATATGCCCATGATGGTGATTATAAAGATGTGTTGCTGAATTGCAAGGAGGGAAAAACATGGAACAAATTCGTCCTCAATGACGGGTTTGTCTTTCGAGCTAACAAGCTATGCATTCCAGCTAGCTCTGTGCGTATGTTATTGTTGCAGGAAGCGCATGGGGGAGGGCTGATGGGACACTTTGGTGTGAAGAAGACAGAAGACATCCTTGCTGATCATTTCTTTTGGCCCAAGATGCGGAGGGACGTGGAGAGATTCGTTGCTCACTGCACAACATGCCAAAAAGCTAAGTCACGCCTTAATCCTCACGGTTTGTACATGCCTTTACCTGTTCCTAATGCACCATGGGAGGATATTTCAATGGACTTTGTTTTAGGACTGCCTAGAACAAAGAAGGGGAGGGATAGTGTCTTTGTGGTTGTGGATAGATTTTCTAAGATGGCACATTTCATACCATGTCATAAGACCGATGATGCTACTCATGTTGCTGATTTGTTCTTTCGTGAAATTGTTCGTTTGCACGGTGTGCCAAACACAATTGTTTCAGATCGTGATGCAAAATTTCTTAGTCATTTTTGGAGAACTTTGTGGGCTAAATTGGGTACTAAGCTGCTATTTTCCACTACTTGTCATCCCCAAACTGATGGACAAACTGAGGTTGTGAATAGAACTTTATCTACCATGCTTAGGGCTATTTTGAAAAAGAACATAAAAATGTGGGAAGAATGTTTGCCTCATGTTGAGTTTGCTTACAATCGTTCACAACACTCTACTACTAAAAAGAGCCCTTTTGAGATTGTTTATGGTTTTGTGCCTCGTGCCCCTATTGATCTGCTGCCTCTACCAACTTCTGAGAGATTGAATTTTGATGCTAAACAACGTGCTGAGTTGATGGTAAAAATGCATGAGACCACAAAAGAGAACATAGAGAACATGAATGCTAAATATAAACTTGCTGGTAGCATAGGAAAGAAGCATGTCACTTTTGAACCAGGTGATTTGGTTTGGCTGCACTTGAGAAAGGATCGGTTTCCCGATTTGAGGAAGTCAAAGTTGCTTCCGAGAGCTGATGGTCCTTTTAAAGTTGTAGCTAAGATCAATGATAATGCATACAAACTTGAGTTGCCTGCAGATTTTGGGGTCAGCCCCACATTTAACATTGCAGATTTGAAACCATATTTGGGCGAGGAAGATGAACTTGAGTCGAGGACGACTCAAATGCAAGAAGGGGAGGATGATGAGGACATCCCTTCCAACGATACAACCATGCCTACTACGCAGCAAGGACCAATGACAAGAACCCGTGCACGAGAGCTAAATTATCAGGTAAACTCGTTCCTCGCTGTCCATAAACCTTCATCTCAGAATTGGATGCTACTAAATCATTGTGATGATTTTATTGTTATTAGGAATGATGGAGAGGAAGCTAATGGGTCAACCAATCAGTTTGGACATCAAGATTACACAACAAGGAAGCACAAGATCGGACACCAAGTTCAGACTTCAAGTTCGTACAGCCAGGCAACATCAAATTGATTTGGCAATATTTCTCGACTCCAGATGTTGTTTGAGGCATATGAGTACTCATTGGAAAGCTCATGAAGTCTAGTTTCATATGGATCTAACCCCATCATCAGATTCGTCCTGG
Source organism: Alloteropsis semialata (assembly GCA_004135705.1). Taxonomy (NCBI): domain Eukaryota; kingdom Viridiplantae; phylum Streptophyta; class Magnoliopsida; order Poales; family Poaceae; genus Alloteropsis; species Alloteropsis semialata. The sequence continues at coordinate 33,122,547 of CM014275.1, forward strand.
AACGCTCACAATCTGCAAAACAATGTCCGGACCTCTAGTCTGCGCAGAACCTCAGTTTTGGGCCTTGGGCCTTTTGTATCCAGTTGAGCCCATGAGGGGGCGCCTCCTAAGCTAGGGTTTCGACCCCAACACCTCCTTGGCTGCTCTCCCACTTACAAATACCACCAGCAGCAGCCAAGAACGTTTTTGGGTTTTGTTTTAGATCTGAGTTAGCTTCTTGCAACCAGTTTGTAAACGCGTGTGTCGATTAGACCACCCGATTTGCTTGATTCAAGATCCCAACTTGTGTACCAGATTCGCCATTTGGTTATCAATCCATGAGTTATTTGCTTGTTCATCTTGTTCTTGCTTGTTCTCAATTGCTAGCAGGAGCAGCGGTGTTCTTGGCACGGCAAGAACATCACAATTGGAGACGGTGTACCTGTTGCTAAGGCGCAGCCCCTTGTGGTCGTTGTAGTCGGACAGCCAACGTCGAATCCACCCCAAATCGAAGTTATCCCCAACTCTCATCGAAGGATCAGGAACAAACCCTAGCGGGTTCTATCAGCAGCCTCCAGCTCTCTCTGCTGCTCGAGGCGTCGAAGACGAAGCCTTTGTTCGAGCTGGCTCATTCTCTCTTCAGTGGTAAGGGTTTCGTCATCGACTTCTTGCCCGTCGATAACGGCTTCGGTTATTGGTGGTAGGTTTGTTGGTGGGATTGGGGGTTGAGGAGCGACTTCGGTATGGGTGGTGGTATTTTCCATGGTGGGGGGTGGTTTGGTTGCTTTTCTTGGTGGCATGGTGGTTATCGTAGGTTTTGTTCGTGCACTGCACAAACGGTGGGCGCCAGTTGTTGGGTTAGTGGCCGAAGCCAATGAGCCCAAGCAACGGAAGAATCTGAGTAACAAGGACAAGCAATTAAATATTACTTATCAACTGTGTTCTCGGGAATCAACAACCTTTACATGTGGGAGTCGGGCCTCCTTTTATAGGAAGATCAAGGGTCTTTACATTCCCTTTATACCCTCAAAAACCAGGCATCATCCTCTAGACTATACAACATGAACGGCGCAGGGGTACTTTAGTACATTTACTCCTCCCCATGTGAATGCGTAGACTTGTAATACCGTGTTTGACTTGGCTTGGACTTGGTCTTCACCTGCTTCGCTTGCAAGGCCGAGCTCTTTAGCTCTTCATTCGGCTTCGTCCGGATCAGGACTAATCGAAGCAGTTTCCTCGCGCCTGAAAGCCAACGGTTTCTCTAAAAACCTGCAATATAGAGCAAACCGAAGCTATCCAATGACTCAATCATTGCTTTTGACACTCAATAGTATCAATACTTCACCAAATTGGCTTCTAGTACAATCGGGATGAATCTGCTTTGGTACACTGCTAGATGTGATGACCGAAGCCAATTAGCTTTGGTTTAATTTTCCTGTCCGAAGCCAAATTAGGGATCTATAGAGTAATCGAAGCTGATTGGCTTCAGCTCCTTTGTCCATTGCTGCCTTTACGCATGAGAGAGAACAAAACAAGTAGAAGGCGTTTTTCGGCGGGCCAGATCCCCAACACAACCCTCAGCCCAGTCCGCCCTTCCTTCCTCTCAGCCCAGCCCGCTCGGCCCAGCCGGCCCAGTCGCCCGCGCCCTCCCCCGCTCCGTTTTCCACAGTCGAAGGCGCCCCGGGCGCTGGTGCGCCTCCGCCCAGTCACCGACAGGTGGGCCCCACCTGTCGGGCTCGTCCCCTCCGGCTCGGACTCGTCCGGAGCTCGGAAATCCGGCGCCGCCGCGCAACCGCCGCCCGGATTCGGCGCCAACGGCCCCGGGATCCGCCCCGGACTCTGCGCGAGCCAATCCGCCCGCGCCCAAGCCCTATAAAGCCACCCCCAGGCCCCCTCGTGCCCTAGTTCCCGCACCGGAGAGCCACCGCCGCCATTGTTGCCTAGGAGCACCCGCTGCCGTTCGCCACCGTCCGGAGCCCTAGTCGAGCCCCGGAGGAGCCCCGACGCCGAACACCGAGCGCCGCCGCCGCCTCTCGTCGCCGTCCGCCGTGACCGCCGCTCGAGCCGCCTTCCAAAGCCCCTGCCGGTGAGCCGTTCGAGCCGTTCTTCGAGCAACACTTTGAAGAGCAAGAGCAGCAGCTGCAGTACCAAGAGGAAGGCAAGTATAACACGAGAAATCCCTTGATACCCATACACATTAATAATCACTTACATTCATGCATGAGTTAATCTGTTTTAGGATATCCCTAGTATCTTTGAGACTTACTTTCTTGTTCAACCGGGTTATGCATCTTTTGGGTAGCAAAAGCTAGGCTATGCAACTTGAGCTTACTATCGCTGGACAGTGATACTTGATACCTCTTAATGATGAATGATTAAAACTTGCTTTTTAGCAACCTGGTTAGGTAGCTGGAACATGTGCTGTGTGCTTTGTTCTCAGCAAACTCTTGTTCTAGAATATGTGCTGTGTGCTTTATTCTAGACAATTCACGATCTAGAACATGTGCTGTGTGCTTTGTTCTAGGCAACCCTTAATTTGGACATGTGCTGTGTGCTTTGTTCCAATCAACCTAAATTGGAACATGTGTTGTGTGCTTTGTTCTAATCAACCTTTAAACTGGAACATATGCTGTGTGCTTTGTTCTGGGCATCACTTGTTACGGTCTATCTTAAAGTGGCAACCCGGGAGAACAGTGCAACCACGGGAATCAAATGGGCGCTGGTCTTGACTAAGTAAATTTTGAAAGGTCTCGTAGCGTCCCTATGCAGTCACACCAAAGGTAGTGTGATGAATGTGCCTAGCTAGCACTGCGTGGTTGGGTTATAAAGTTCTTCTGAACTTTTACGCGACCAGTGGGGAAAGTGTACAACCTCTGCAGAGTGAAAACTGATATATCAGCCGTACTCACGGTTACGAGTGGCCTGGATCCTTTTTGACAGTGACTTTTACCCCGGTGATGTTTAAAAATGGAATGGAACTGGAATGATGGTGGACTTGATGATACTTCTATATACACTTAATTTGGGTTACCACTGGGTTATTCCCATTACATTGTAGTAATTTGGTAAATGCTAAAAATTGAACAATTAAAAGTGCTTACCGCCATAAAACCGTGTCTAGCCTTTTAAGCCTTCATCCCTCGCGTTATATTTGTTAAGTAAAGTTGGTTTACTTACACTTGTATTATTCAACAAAATCCCGGATGGGTAATCAGATGATCCTGAAGGTGTTGTGGAGTTCCCTGAAGATGTTCCGGACTTCTAGGCAGCTGTCAACTAGTCGGTGTCCTTGTGGAGTTTGTGGAGCCACGAGAGTTTATCTTTTCGTATGCGTAAACTTTGATTAAAGACTTGAGTCTTATTTGTAATAATTCTGAGATGCTATTCTTTTGTATTCGAGCACTTGATTTACTTTGATATTCTGTTATCCTAAAGCTATATGTGTGTGTTGGACTTCTTGGGTACACATATAGTAGCATTCGGGTTTATTCATAAATCCGGGTGTGACAGGCGACATGGCGTTCGAGAAGGGCGCCACCTTCGTCTTCGGTTCCTGGGTCTGCACGGCGGACGGTGCGAGCAAATTCGGTCATGTCCTCAAGCCGCCGACTTCGGAGCAACTCGCTGACAAGCTCGACAAGGTAGCGCCCCCGAGCCCGACTTCAACTCAGACTCGGGAAACTTCAAGTCTCAGTTCGAATTCAACTCGACTGAGAATTTTTCAAAGCGGATTAGGCAGTCCGAATCGGTTTTTAAACCATCGGTCTTGTCAAAATCCAATCAATCCAAAACCCAGAAGAAGAGGGGCTTAGCCACTGCTAGGCGCGAGGCCAATACCCCGAGCCGAATTCGCTTTGGCCTCGTGGGAACCACCTCCGTCTACCAGGCGGCGTCTTCAAAGCAACTCCGATCTCTGGTCGATTTCGATGAACTCGCCCAGGGCGGGAAACAAGTCGGACTCGTAATCACCACAAACTCCAGAAGGAAGATTCGTCCACTGCCCGGGAAGCAAGCCAAAGCTAGGAGTGACACCACAAGAAGTGTCGGTTTTTTACACCGGCTAGCCTACTATAGGGGGTCCCTAAGTAGTCGATTGTTCTCAAGGGCCTCGCCGGGACCAGAAGCACGATGGTGAACACGAGACGATTTAGGCAGGTTCAGGCCGCCTCGAGTGAGAGCGTAATACCCTACATCTTGTATGGTGGATCGCTTCGTATTGATGGTTATTACAAGGGGTCCCTGCCTCACCTTATATACTCGGGAGACAGGGTCTACAAGGCCAATAATACAGATTCCTAGTCGGACACTATATACAGATTCCTAACATGCGTAGGCCGGGTTGTTCCCTAGTAGCCGACTAGTTTCCTTAACTTGTATGTCTCTTCCTTATATCTGTCAGAGTTGGCGGCCCAATCACCTCATGGGCCTGCAGCCCATAAGGACTCCCATGGATCTTGGTCCGTCAAGCCCCCGATCATCTTCATGTCTTCACGCCTGCCGAGTTGGTTCTCAACAAATTTGAGCATCAGCCGAGTTGTTTCCTCGTCATCTTTTGCCTTCATTGCAAACCTTCAGAAGTGAACATGATGTGCTCCTTGCAGACTGCTTTTGCAATCAGCCCCCGGGCTTTGATTTTTAAATAAAAAATGATACAAAAACTTCCCCATTTAATATAGTGGTGTCCAGCTTTTGAAAAAAGATGGACTCATTATGGGTCAGCCCCCGAGCCTAGAAATTTTTTCAAAGATTAAAAACAATTTCAGGGTCTTTAATGAAAAAACTTTCCAAAAGAAATATACTGTTTCCCCCTCAACCCCCAAGTTTAAAGCTAATGACAGTAAGCTTGAAGACTTTTTAAGAAATAAGTATATTCTTTGATTCAGAAAAATCTCATCCCATTAAGCATCAGCCCCCGAGCGTGGCAACGCCTCCACAAGTGACTTAGCTTGCAAGGAATACAGCTATGCATCTGGTTAAAACAGCGAATACATATCTGTTGACGTATTTGGTGAAAATGGCTTTCGTGAAATACGCTTAGGGTTACTACTTCACATCTACTCTAGCCGCCATTCCCAAATCTAAAATCCTCCGTACACGCGTGCGCCCCTCAATCCACACAAGCCCCGCCCAGGAATCTCCATCCGCTAGAAGACCCGACTGGCAAGATGGGCAAGAAACCAGCGCCGAGCAAACCCACGACGAGCAAATCTGCGCCAAGCAAGAAAGTATCCAAGGTTCCAATCACCGGAATGCCCGTCTTCAAGACAGCGCCTACCCCCACTCTGGTCTGGAAGCCATCCAAGGCAATAGACCAGATGGTGCAGCAACTTGTCGATCAGGGCTACCTTCTTGACAAGTCCATCTCCTTCTGGCGAACCGATACTGGTAAGCCTTGGCCATTTGATGAAATCCACGAAATAGTTGTTTTCGCCCATTTTTATGAACAGGGATTCACCACTCGTGTTTATGATTTTATCCGCGGCCTGCTTGCTTTCTACAAGTTAGAGCTAGTGCACCTCAATCCAAACTCAATCCTTCAGATCTCTCTCTTCATCCACCTCTGTGAGGTATTTTTGGGAATCAACCCCCACTTCAATCTATTTCGCCTCCTGTATCGAGTCAAGTCGAGCCAGGATAAAGTGATTAGAGGAGCTGGAATCCAACTTCAACAAGGAATGATGAGCATCTATTTTGATTTCAAGTTGAATGATTCCGTCAAAGATTGGAATCACAAGTGGTTCTATGTGGAGAACCAGCCCCCAAGGCCAAACAAGCATTCGGGCCATCTGCCGCAGCCACAAGCCAACTGGAATGAAGCACTCGGCGACGACGAGGTCAATGGAGTCACTGGGTTGTTGAAAATGATTGACGATCTGAAGAAGAAAGGCCTGACCAGAATCGGGATTGCCAGTTTGTTCTTACGCCGACGTGTGCAACCCTGTCAAAAGCGGGTGCACGCTATCTATGAGTACACTGGACCCAACGTCCCGACCAGAGTCTCCTTCATCGAGCTGTCTTCAGATGAAGTTGCACTTCGCGTCCAAGCTCATTTCATAGATGCCCATGAGCTGCCATGCCGAGTACCTGAGAACTCGGCTAATCGCCCACCGCCAGCGGTAAGCAATAAGTTATTCCGAATACTTTTACTGTAATTCGTCTTCTTTTTGAAAACGTTGCTAACACTTTTTGTACTCATCCATCTTAGGACTTGCACACAAGGTATGCCTTCGCCCCTCCTCCCATCATGGAGACGCAAACCGAACTGCCCAAGCTGCCCGTCTCCTCGCCACCCAAGCAACCCACTGGTGGATCTGGAAAAGGAAAAGGCCGCGTATAGCCGGATGATGAAGAAGAGGTGCTTATTGAAGACACTTCAGTAGATGAAGAAGTGGCACCACATCGTCCTGGTGACCTTGGTCAGGGTGGATCAAGCCTGAAAAGGCCCATCATTGACGATATTCCAAATCCCCAGCTTACCAAGAAGAGGTGAACAGTGAAGAAAACATCCAAATCTTCTGTTGAAAAACCTGCCGACACCGGCCTGCCTAAGGCATAAGAGGCCAGCAAAGAGGCTGAGAAGGACGCAGAGATACCGGTGGGTATCCCTCTCCATGCATCCCCTCCCAAGGTTTGCCTATCTTGCATGTTAATAGTACTCGAAATCTTGCATCTTAAACTGATCCGAGTTCTTTTCGTGCAGCAAACACAATAGAAAGTGCCCTCGCCAAAAGAGAGAACTCCCGAGCTTCAAGACATTCCAACTAGAGGGATATCCTTTGACTTGGACGAACCCGAATTTGACATGGACTTCGCTTGGTAAGTAGTCTGTCTTGTTGATCACAACACTTTATCATCTATTATGTCCATCTTACTGAGCTCTACTCTTGTATCTTGTACAGCCGGCCGCCTACTCCCCAGCCTGCCCAGTCGCTTGAGATCCCGGAGCACAACCCGTCAAGGGATACTCAAACCATGGAGGTGAAGGTAGAGCAGGAGCCAAGTCCTCGGATAGCACCGCAGCCACAGCCCCAATAAGCGAGGACCGAGGCCTCATCATCTTCCCAAGTACCAGAGCAAGCCGCTCCATGTACTTCTGCACAAGGCGCATGGCCAAAAGCTATAGAAAGTACTCGGATGGTTGGTCTGCGTACAGAGGAGCTTGACACAGCCGCAGGTCTTGTCAAGGCTGCCGCCATCGAAGAGAACCTCTGAGGGAAAAAGCCCCAAGGGCCTTCTCTTGAGCCATTCCGGATCTACACGGGAACACCGGGCACAGGGGCTGATGATGACAATGCCTTCCTGTTCGACTCACAAGTCGATCAGGAAGATCTTGAGAAGGCCGCTGCGCTGTAGGGATGACTAACCAAGCTCACAGAGGTCAGTATAAAGTAAATTAATACTGTAAGTATACTTATCTCCATTGGATGTTTTGTTTATTGCTCTTCTGACTTGTTTTCTTTTCAAAATAGAGCATCCTTCACTGCTCACACCAAAAGACGGAGATACTCCGCAGAGCTAATGCATGCTTTACGCAAGCGGAGAAGGCAGAAAAAGACTTGGCCCAGGGTCGATCTTCATGGGAAGAAGAGCGCGCCAAGATGTTGCTGGATCTGGACATAGCATATCAGAAGATGAATTCATACCAGAACCAGCGCGATGATGTCCTTGAGAAGACAAAGTCACTGAAGCTGAAGCTTGCAGGTAAATCGCCGACTTCTTCTCGCAGAGTTAGCATAAATCACATAGTATATCAATAATATGATTGTATATGCAGAAAAGGAGAAGACGATTGAGGCGCTTGATGCCAAAGCCACCGATATGAAGAACCTCTTCTATCGGCATCAAGAGCGCGCAAACCAGGCCGAGCAGCGGGAAAAGGACTGCATGGCGGAGCTTGCTGAAGAGAAATGAATGCGCAAGGATGCCGATGCTCAGCTTATCCAGGACATGACTAAGATCCGCAACCAAGGAGACGAAATCCACGCTCTTCGCGCGGAAGTCAATCGACTTGGTGTAGAACTCAGATCCCTTAAGGAGGCTGCTGCTCCGCTGGTTGACGTGTATGCCAAAGTACCTACAGGTGGTCCTGCTCCTCCGCTGGTTGATCATCTCCGAGCTACTCCTAGGCAAGTGCGAGCTTACTGCCAGCGGATAGCCCAGTCTTGCACTAAGCAAGTACTCGGCATAATACGATCATGGTTTCCTGCCCAACAGTTAAGCATTACCCAGGGTAAGGTCAATCCAACATGCACCCGAGACATGTTATCTGGAGGAGGAGAAGGACATGGAAGAGAAGATAGTTTCCTGCCTTAAGTTCTAGATTCTTCTATTATGTAAAAGAAACCTTTGTAATGAACTTTGGATTAGATATAAATATTGTTGTTTTGTCAACAAAAGTACTTGTTATCTGTATTTTGAAGCGCCCGATCTCTCTGTGTTAAAGCAGAAAGTAGATGGCATTGGTTTATGAATGTAGCCTGTTTGAATTGTATTTAAACAACTCGGCATGATTCAAAAACTTTGTATTATGCGTTACTTGGCAAGCAAGTGTAGCATAAGATACGTATCTAAAATTCCAAGCTTGATGACAATGGAATATATACACTTCATTATCATTTGGCATAAAGCCGACATCAGTACATTGAAAGGACTGCCTTTTATTGACTCTTAAAGACTCCTAAAAAACTTTAAGGATAAAAACGCCGCAAGTGCTCGATATTCCAAGCATTGGGCACTATTGTTCTGTCTTCTCGTTGTAGTTGATAAGTACCCAGGCCGATAACCCTTGATACTATAAACGGGCCTTCCCAAGGTGAAGATAGCTTGTGCTAATCTTTTGTACTCTGAATTCTTTGGAGAACCATATCGCCGACGTTGGACGACATTGAATGGACGTTTTGGTCGTGACATCTCCTAAGGTCTTGCTGGTACTTGGTTGTTCTGATCAATGCCGCTAGCCTTGCTTCCTCTAGCATGTCCACATCTTCTGCTCTGCTCTGCTCTGCCGCCTTCCCCAAGTAGTTCTGAATTCTTGGAGTGTTGTACTCGATGTCCACCGAGAGTATTGCCTCAGAGCCGTAGACTAGGAGGAAGGGTGATTGCCCCGTCGCACGGCTAGGCTGGGTTCTCAGCCTCCAGACCACGGCTGGCAACTCTTGCACCCACTTGTCGCCGTACTTTTTGAGTGGTTCGTAGAGCCTTGGCTTGAGTCCTTGGAATATGAGGCTATTGGCTCTCTCAACTTATCCATTGGCACAAGGGTGTGCCACTGATGCGTAGCGACTTCAATACCTAGATTGTCACAAAAGTCAAAGAACTCATCCCCTTTGAATTGGGAGCCAAGATCAGTGATGATGCAATTTGGAACACCGAAACGGTGAGCAATGCCTTGGATGAACTCGGCCGCATTTGGAGCTGTAGCTTTGACTAGCGGCTTGACTTCAATCCACTTCGTGAACTTGTCGATTGCCACGTAGAGATATTCAAATCTCCCTGGCGCTTTCTTGAGCGGTCCAACCATGTCCAGCCCCCAGCATGCGAAGGGCCAAGAGGGTGGTATGGTGTTGAGGACCGTTGCAGGGACGTGAGCTTGCTGGGTGAAGAATTGGTAGCCTTGGCAAGTCCTCACAACTTCTTCTGCGTCTGCCACTGCAGATGGCCAATAGTACCCGGACCGGAAGGCCTTGCCGACGATCGTGCGGTGGGCAGCATGATTGCCACAGATTCTAGCATGAATTTATTCAAGGATCTCCCATACGACTTCTGGAGGGATGCACTTCATCAAGACACCAGAGGATGCGCCGCATCGAAATAGGGTGGAGCCGACTACTACGTAGTTCTTGCTTCGTTTGATGACTTGCTCTGCTTCCACCTTATCTTCGGGCTCTTTCTGATGTAGGATGTACTTGATGAAGGGCCTTGTCCACTCGGGTGTAATCACCATGACTTGCTGATGGGGGGTGGTGTAGTCGGCTATACTTCCTGCTCCCTGATGGATGGCTGTAACAGCTCTTGGACGAAAACGTCGCCCGGTACTTGCGCTCGGTGTGAACCAAGCTTTGAAAGTGCATTGGTAGTCATGTTGTTGTCCCTAAGGACGTGATGGAACTCGAGTCCATGGAAGTGCTTCTCGAGTTTGCGAACCTCCGTGTAGTATGCGTCCATGTTCTCCTTGGTGCAGTCCCAATCTTTGTTGACCTGATTAATGACCACCGAGGAGTCACCGTAGACCACCATGTGCTTGATGCCAAGGGAAGCAGCCAGGCGTAGCCCGTGCAGTAGAGCTTCGTACTCGGCTTCATTGTTGGTGGCCTTCCAGAGGATCTGAAGCACGTACTTCAGCTGAGCTCCCTTTGTGGATATGAAGAGAACTCTTGCGCCGGCTCCTTCAAGCTTCATTGACCCGTCAAAGTACATAATCCAATGTTCGGGGGTTCTTCGGGTGCTGCTTGCTGTATCTCTGTCCACTCAGCGACGAAATTGACCAAAGCTTGAGACTTGATCGCAGCATGTGGGATGAAGTTGATGGCGCGAGAGCCCAGGTCGACCGCCCATTTGGAGATTCGCCCTGTCGCGTCTCGGTTGTGGAGGATGTCGCCGATTGGGAAGGAGGTGACTACAACCACTCGGTGAGCGTCGAAGTAGTGGCGCAGCTTGCGAGATGTGATCAAGACATCGTATAATAGCTTCTTGACCTGGGGGTAGCGTACTTTTGATCCTTTGAGTACCTCACTAATGAAGTAAACTTACCGCTGTACTTTGAATACATGGCCGGGTTCCTCCCGCTCAACTACGATTGCAGTGCTCACTACGTGGGTTGTGGCTGCGATGTAGAGAAGCAGTGGTTCCTGATCAGCTGGTGCAGTCAGTACTGGTGGTGTCTAGAGGAATTTCTTGAGGTCTTCAAACGCCGCATCAGCTTCTGCAGTCCATACGAACTTGTCTTGCTTCTTGAGGAGTTTGAAGAAGGGTAGTCCTCTGTTACCAAGTCTTGAGATTAATCTGTTGAGGGCCGCCATGCACCCAGTCAGCTTCTGGATGTCCTTGAGGGAGTTGGGAGGCTTCATGGATGTGATGGCAGTGATCTTCTTGGGATTGGCCTCAATCCCATGGTGGCTGACTATAAAGCCCAGCAATTTGCCTGCGGGCACGCTAAACACACATCTAGTTGGATTGAGCTTCCATTGGAACTCCCTGAGATGTGCAAAGGTCTCGGACAAGTTGGAAATAAGGCTGTCCGGGTTCTTTGTCTTGACTATGACATCATCAACATAAGCTTTAACATTGCGGCCAATCTGTGCCTTTAAACAACTCTGAATTACATGCTGGTATGTTGCACCTGCGTTCTTGAGTCCGAAGGACATCGTTGTGTAGCAGTAGGCGCCGAACGGGGTAATGAATGCCATCTTGATCTGATCATTTTCATGCAGGCTTATCTGATGATAGCCCGAGTAGCAGTCGTGGAAACAGAGTAGAGAACAGACGGCTATAGAATCCACCACTTGATCGATGCGTGGTAGACCGAAAGGATCCTTTGGGCAATGCTTGTTCAAGTCAGTATAGTCGACACACATCTTCCACTCGTTGTTGTTCTTCTTTCGCACCAAGATAGGATTAGCGAGCCAATCAGGGTGGAATACCTCCTTGATGAACCTGGCTGCTAGTAATTTCGCCAGCTCTGTACGGATGGCTTCTTTCTTGTCTTGGGCGAAGCGTCGCAGGCGTTGTTTCTTCGGTTTAGCAACTGGATCGACATTGAGTTTGTGTTCAGCCAATTCCCTTGGGACTCCTGGCATGTCAGAATTCTTCCATGCGAAGATTTCGCGGTTGTCCTGTAAGAAGCTAGTGAGCGCGCTTTCCTATTTGATAGATAGGTCAACGCCGATCAGCGCCATCTTGGAAGGGTCGCCCGTCCCTACATCGATCGCTTTGATTGGTACTTCCTGGGAGAGCTTCATGGTTGACGCAGCTAGCTTTTTCGTTGGGATGTCCAACTCAGCCTCACCTAGTTGTTTTGCCATAGCTGCTACAATTGCTGCTGAAAGGACCGACACTAGGCCTAGAGGGGGGGTGAATAGGCCTGTATAAAAATTTCTGCAAATTTCACAATAAAAATTAAATGGGCCGGATGTTCTGTCACTGTGTCGGAACTTCCGGCTTACCGAAATTTTCGGCACAGAGGCAGAACTTCCGGCTCAACAAAAACCTGAATTCGAGATTCAAAAATTGAAGTGAAACTGCAGATTCTATATGAATGGAAAGTTCACCACAAGTATAAGGAAGCTTAAAACTATGATCTCTAGCAGCGAAACTTATAACAATATAGATCGGGTCAATTTAAGCTCAAGAACGATATGAATATGAAGAACAATAACAAGAACAAGAGACAAGGATTTGTTCACCGAAGTTCACTCCACTTAGGAGCTACGTCTCCGTTGAGGTGCTCACGTAGAGCCGGGTCAACTCTAACCCCTTGCCTCCTTCAATCAACCACAAAGGCCGGATTGAAATTCTTACTATTGTTCCCACTTAGGGATGAAGATTACAAACGTCCGGCACTCAACCACACCAAGTTGGGAGTTGCCGGCGACGCCTAACCATCTAGGAGCTCAGCTCCAAGAGTAACAAACGCGAATCGACGAATCAAAGAATGCTTCAAGTGCTTCTTGAGATGAACCAATGAAGAACTCACTTAAAGCTTTACTCTCACACCTCAAGAATCACTCACCATCAATCCCCTACTCAAATCCTTGCAAGAAATGGCTCTAGAGGGAGTTGGGAGTGTGAATTCAATGCTTTGGAGGCTTTTGTTTCGGGTTAGGTCAGCAGCAAATGAAGTGGGGGCTGAGGGGGTATAAATAGAGGGCCCCCAAAAACTAGCCATTATGCACTGCCAGGTCACCTGCCGGAATTTCCGACATAGCGTCGGAACTTCCAGCAAGGCACTGTTTTGAACTAAGAATCAGCCTTACGAACAGCCCCACCGGAACTTCCGGCATAACCCACCGGAACTTCTGTGACCAAACCGAGCGCACCGGAGATTGTCCTCCGGATATTTCCGGGCACGCCCAAGTCAACTGAGTCAGCGCTAAGAACCGAGCTACCGGAAATTCCGGCACAACTCACCGGATATTTCCGGTGGCAAACCGAGCGTGCCGGAAGTAGAACAGCGGCTATTTCCGGCCCTACCGGAACTTCCGACGCAGTGTCGGAAATTCCGACAGGACGCTGTGCAGCGCCTGAAAAACTAAAGTTAGAAACCGATCCGACCGGTTTCCAAAACCGGTCAAACCGGTTTTGCCCAGAAAACAGAACTTAGACTCTCTCTTGGGTTGTTAGCATCTCAATTAAGCACTTTTGGCACTTTTTGATCCATCAAGCACGTCCCCCTTGATAGTACGGTGATTCCTATACTCAAATTCAAACCAAAAATGAATTTAAATCGCCAATGAGCTCTTCCACCATACATAAATAATTGGGGACCTTCTTTTGATATTCATAATCCTTTCTTTTATTTTATTCCTGCATATACTTCAATACACGCATCAAATCCCAAATTCTAATTGTCATTAACACCAAAACACATGGGAGGCCTCGATGCACTTTCAGCTGCCTGGCTTGGTTGCTGCATACTTGCAGCAATCTTCACATCTCGATGTCGCAATCATAGGAGGTATTCAGGTCACCCTTTAGAAATAGAATCCCTTTAGGGCCTGCCATCTTCAGGACGAGGTAGATGTAGTGTGGTATCGCCAAGAATTTCGCTAGTGCAGGTCTCCCCAGGATGGCATGGTATGATGATTCGAAGTTGGCGACCTCAAATGTGATGTATTCGGTCCTGTAGTTAGCCTCGGTACCAAATGTAACTGGAAGTGATACATGGCCAAGGGAGTACGGCAGCGTTGCCTAGGACAATGCCATAGAAGGGTGAATCAGTGGGCTTGAGTAGGTTGGCGATGTCCAAGCCCATCTTCTTCAGTGTCTTGGCGAAAAGGATGTTGAGTCCACTTCCGCCATCGATCAGCGTTCTTGTGAGCCGCGCTCTTGCCACCACCGGGTCGAGTACGAGGGGGTATCTTCCCGGGTTCTTGATGTTCGTCCATTGGTCATCGCGGGAGAAACTCATCAGGACTTCTGACCACTTTAGGAAGGTGGGGATAGCAGGCTCGATGCATCCAATCTCGCGCTGGATCAGTTTTTCCTTACACTTCGAGTCTGTCTGAGCGATCCCTCCAAAGATGACATTGACCACTTTGTTGGCTTGTTGGTAGCCGGTGTCCTTGTCACCCTTGCCTCCTCCGTTGTTGTCAGCATTGTTGAGTTTGGGAGCTCCTCCGGAGCCGAAAGCTTTCTTGAGCCCGATGCACTCCCTGCTTCTCAGCAACGTTGACTGAGTCCTCGGGCTTGCGTTTCTTGTCGTTGAAGTCGCGCTTGCCACTGTTCTCAACTTGCTTGCCCTTGTTGCTGTCATTGTTGTTGTTGCGGTCACCTCCTGACTTGTTTTGGTTGAATCTCTCACGTTGCAAGTCTTCAGCGTGAGCCCAACGATTGATGAGGTCATGCATGGCTTCCAGCGTCTTTGGCCTGTTCCTTCCAAAGTCGAGATGAAGCGAGGGATCGGTGAGACCGCTGTGGAAGCAATCGATGACGTCTTGGTCGGAGAGCCCCACACATGTTGAATGCTTCTCCCAGAATCGGCGGTTGTAGCTTCGGAGTTACTCGTTTTGGCCTTGTTTGCACTGGGTGAGGTCGAAGCGAGTACCCGGCTTCTGCCATGAACCATGGAAGTTGTTGATGAAGACCTTGCAGAGTTCATCCCAAGAGTCGATGGAGCCTGGTTTTAGTCCTTCCAACCAAGTCAGTGGGGCTTGATCGAGGACTACTAGGAGATAGGTGCACTTGGTGTCGGTGTCGCCATTCGCTGCCTTGACCGTCGAGTAGTAGATGCGAAGCCACTGCTCGGGATCGCGTTTTTCGTCGTATCTTTCGATGCTAGCTGGTTTGAACTTTTCGGGCCAGGCAGTGGCGTGGAGACGGTTTGAAAAAACAAGGAACCCTTGTACTTGCCAAGGTTAAGATAGCCTTGGCCTGGGGGCCCATAGATCTGGTCATACTCCTGGCGCCACCTGCATTCTTCTTCTTTGCGGTCACGAACACGTGCAGAGATGACCATGCGTGCGTCTTTGTTCTGTAGCTAGTGTCGCAAATCCCTGTCATCGTCCCGGTAGTTGCAGCGCCGATCTTTGTCCCTTTTGCCACCGTGTCCGCGATTGTGACTTTGTTCAGCAACGTGGTGGCTAGGTCCAGCGCCGTAGTTTCTACCTCCGGTG
This sequence comes from Alloteropsis semialata, assembly GCA_004135705.1. NCBI lineage: Eukaryota > Viridiplantae > Streptophyta > Magnoliopsida > Poales > Poaceae > Alloteropsis > Alloteropsis semialata. The sequence continues at coordinate 33,137,855 of CM014275.1, forward strand.
CCGAGTACCATGCCGCCCGCATTGTCATATTCTTGGCGGTCTCTGCTTGGGTGGTGAGATGGATTGCCACGGTTTCTGGCCTCGGGAGGGCGATTGCTTGCTTGGCGACTTGCTGTCCTGCACTTAGTGATGGTTCGAGCAGGGCATATTGCATCATGCTAAATCACCGCTGTCTTGAGCATCGTCTTCATCCTTTAGATCTCCGGGGTCTGCTCCAGGGCATCGAGGCCATGCGCGACAGCCATGATGTGAGCTGCGGCATTAGGGTAGACATGCTGGCTGGCGACTTGCAAAAATCGTTCTTCAAGATTCTGTGGGGGAATTCCTCGGTTGAGTCGGCAGCGACGCTCTATACAGGCAACGTTACGTTGCCTACGTCTTTCTTGATCGTCCGCAGCTTCATTCTCCACAGTTGGCTCGTCAATAGAAACTTGTACTTCGTCGCCGATGATCACCATGGCTTGACGTCCTGGTGAGAAGCTTCCTATGCTTGAAGTTGCCAGGACTGTGGAGCCGTGTTCTCCTAAAGAGTTTAGGGTTTCGCCATGTTGGAAGGGTAGTGGGTCAATACACGCGATGATGCGGGACATGTCTAATTCCTCTTGAGGTGTAGCTCCCAACTTTGGCTTGCGTCTAGGCCGGTGGACGAGTCTCCCTTCAGGAGTCGCGGTGATGATGGGTCCGACTTGTTTCCCACCTAGGGAGAGTTCGTCGAATTTGACTAGAGATCGGAGCTGCTTTGATGATGCTGCCTGGTAAATGGAGGCAGTTCCTATGAGACCAAAAGGAATATGGCTCGGGGTGTTGACCTCGTGCCTAGCAGTGGCTGAGCCCCTCTTCTTCTGGGTTTTCGAAGAGTTGGATTTCGGCACGTCCGATGGCTCAGAAACCGGCTCGGACTGCCTAGTCGGCTTTGAATTTTTCCCAGTCCAAGTTGTATTCGAACTAAGACTTGAGGTTCCCCGAGCCCAATTCGGGATCGGACCCGGGAGCGCGATCTCGTCGAGCTTGTCGGCGAGTTGCTCCGAGGTCGCCATCTTGAGAATGTGGTCAAAGTTGCTCGCGCCGTCCGCCGTGCAGACACAGGAGCCAAAGACGAAGGTGGCACCCTTCTCGAACGCCATGTCGCCATCGTAGTTGATGATGACTGGTGCCATCGAGCTTGTCTGATGATTCTTGACGAGAGCCCCTACCTGGTGCGCCAGCTGTTGTTTTTTTATATCAGCTAGCCTACTATAGAGGGTCCCTAAGTAGTCGAGTTGTTCGCAAGGTCATCGCCAGAACTAGAAGCACGATGGTGAACACGAGATTTAGACAGGTTCAGGCCACCTCGAGAGAGAGCGTAATACCCTACGTCATGTATGGTGGATCGCTTCGTATTGATGGTTATGATTTTACAAAGGGTCCCTGCCTCACCTTATATACTCGGGAGACAGGGTCTACAAAGCCAATAATATAGATTCCTAGTCAGACACTATATACAGAGTCCTAACATAAGTAGGTCGAGTTGTTCCCTAGTAGTCGACTAGTTTCCTTAACCTGCACGTCTCTTCCTTATATCTATCAGAGTAGGTGGCCCAATCTCCTCATGGGCCTGCAGCCCATAACGACTCCCATGGATCTTGGACCGTCAAGAAGACTTGGACATGTCTCGCATCATCGCGTGCATTGATCCATTGCCTTTTCAGCATGGAGAAATGCTGGACCCCTCGAACAAACGTGGCTCCACTCTCCCTGCATCTTTGAGCACCGGAAGCTTCTCACTAGGGCGCCAAGCCATGGTGATCATTGCCAATGAAGATCTAATCTCCGCCGACGAGCCATCTGTGGCCAATGAAGCTGCAGACGATCGGAAAAGGCGTAGGCAACGTAACGCTGCTCGCGTAGATCGACACCGCCGAGCCGAACGCAGATTAGCTCCGCAAAACCTTGATGAGTGTTTCATACAAGTCGCCGGCCAAGACGTCTAAACCAACGTCGTAGCCAACATCCTGGCTGTTGCACAAAGACTAAAAGGTCTGGCCCAGACTCCGGAAGTTTAACGGATGACGACGATGCTCGAAGCAGCAGCACTGTAGCATGACGCGATGCACCCTGCTCGATCAAACACCAAGTCCAAAACTGTAAGTCGACAGGGCAGCAGTCGTCAGCCTGAGGGGAGAAGCGCGGCAACCCATCCCATCATCAAAGTAGAGACCAACGAGAAGCAGAGAACATGGGCGGCATAGTAATCGGCACCGGAGGTGTAAACCACAGCGCTGGACCCAGCCACCACGACCCTGCTCACGGCAACAACGCACCCAACCGCGGGCATGGCCCGAGCCACCACAGCAGGGGCGGAGGAGGCCGTCGCAACTACCACGATGATGATAGGGATCTGCGACATCAACTGCAAAATAGATACGCGCGCACCGTTATCTCCGCACGGGCTCACAATCACGAAGAAGAAGAATGCAGACGGTGTCAGGAGTACGACTAGATCTACGGGTTCCCAGTTTTCTCAAACCACATTCATGCTACTGCTTGGCCAGAGAAGTTCAAATTGTCCGGCATCGAAAGATATGACGGGAAATGCGATCCCAAGCAGTGGCTCCGCATCTACTACTTGGCAATCAAGGCGACCAAGGGCAATACTGACACCATGTGCACGTACTTCCCTATGGCCCTTGAGCAAGCTCCTCTGACATGGTTAGAAGGACTCAAGCCCGGCTCCATCGACTCTTGGGATGAACTCTGCAGGGTCTTCATCAACAACTTCCAGGGCTCATGGCAGAAGCCGGGTACTCGCTTTGACCTTGCCCAATGCAAACAAGGCCAAAACGAGTATCTCAGAAGCTACATCCGCCGTTTCTGGGAAAAGTGGGCAACATGCATAGAGCTCACCGACCAGGATGTCATCGACTGCTTTCATAGCGGTCTCACTGACGCCACGCTACATCTAGATTTCGGAAGAAACAGGCCAAGACGGTGGAAGCCATGCACGACCATGTCAGCCGGTGGGCCGACGCTGAAACATGCAACGCGAAAGGTTCAACCGAAACAAGTCAGAAGGAGATCGCAACAATAACATTGACCACAATAAAGGCAAGCAGCTTGAAAATAGCAGCAAGCGCGACTTCAATGACTAGAAGCACAAGCCTGAAGACTCAGTCAACGCTGCCGAACGAGGACCCTCCCGCAAGAAGTTCGAGAAGCTCCTTGACAAGCAATGCCCTTTCCATCCTAAGGACAAACACTCTGAAGGCACTTCCAAACCCGATGGGGTTGACAACAATGGAGGAGACAAGAGTGGCAAAGACACTGGCTATCAACAAGCCGACAAGGTTGTCAATGTCATCTTCATTGGAATAGCTCAAACGGACTCGAAGCACAAGCAAAACTTGATCAATCGCGAGATTGGGTGCATCGAGCCAATTATCCCCACCTTCCTGAAGTGGTCAGAGGTCCCGATCAACTTTTCCCACGACGACCTGGTGGACCAACATCAAGAACCCGGGGAGTTACCCTCTCGTACTAGACCCGGTGGTGGCAGGCGCTCGGCTTACAAGAACGCTAATCGACGGTGGAAGCGGACTCAACATCCTGTTCGCCAAGCAACTAAAGAAGATGGGCTTGGATATCTCCAACCTCCTCAAGCCCACTGATTCACCCTTCTACAGCATCATCTTAGGCAATGCTGTCGTACCCCTTAGCCATGTATCACTTCCAGTTACATTTGGTACCGAGGCTAACTACAGGACCGAGTACATCACATTCGAGGTCGCCGACTTCAAATCTTCGTACCACGCCATCCTGGGAAGACCTGCTCTGGCGAAATTCATGGCGATACCACACTATATCTACCTCATCCTGAAGTTGCCAGGCCCTAAAGGGATCCTATCCCTAAAGGGCGACCTAAAGACCTCCTACGGTTGCGACACTGAGGCAGTGACGATAGCTGCAAATCTGCAACAACTGAGCCAGGCAGCAATTGTAGCAGCAATGGCAAAACAACTCGGCGAGGCAGAGTTGGAAATCCCAACGAAAAAGCTAGCCACATCAACCATGAAGCCCTCTCAGGAAGCTCCAATCAAGGCAACCGACCTAGGGACGGGTGAGTTATCCATCAAATAGGAAAGCGCGCTCACCAGCTTCTTACAGGACAACCGCGACATCTTTTCATGGAAGCCTTCTGATATGCCGAGAGTCCCAAGGGAGCTGGCTAAGCACAAACTTAATGTTGACCCAGCTGCCAAACCGAAGAAACAACATATGAGATGCTTCACCTAGTACAAGAAAGAAGCCATCCGAACGGATCTGGCAAAACTACTAGCAACCGGGTTCATCAAAGAGGTGTTTCACCTTGAATGGCTCGCTAATCCTGTCCTGGTACAAAAGAAGAACAACAACGAGTGGAGAATGTGCGTCGACTGCACCAACTTGAACAAGCATTGCCCAAAGGATCCTTTCGGGCTGCCTCACATTGATCAAGTGGTGGATTCAAGAGCCGGATGTTCATTACTCTGTTTCCTCAACTGCTACTTAGGCTATCACCAAATTAGCCTGCAAGAAGAAGACCAGATCAAGACGGCGTTCATCACACCATTCGGCACTTACTGCTATACAACGATGTCTTTCAGACTCAAGAATGCAGGAGCAACATATCAGCACACAATTCAGAGTTGTTTGAGGGCTCAGATTGGCCGCAATGTTGAAGCCTACATTGATGATGTCGTGGTCAAGACAAAGAACCTGGACAGTCTCATCACCGACTTGTCCGAGGCTTTATCACACCTCAGGGAGTTCCAATGGAAGCTCAATCCAACCAAGTATGTGTTTGGCATGCCCACAGGCAAACTGCTGGGCTTCATAGTCAGCCACCGTGGAATTGAGGCCAACCCCGAGAACATCACTGCCATCACATCCATGAAGCCTTCCAAGTCTCTCAAGGATGTCCAGAAGCTGACAGGGTGTATGGCGGCCCTCAACAAATTCATGTCAAGACTCGGTGATAGAGGATTGCCTTCCTTCAAGCTCCTCAAGAAGCAAGACAAGTTTGTATGGACTGCGGAAGCTTATGCGGCGTTTGAAGATCTCAAAAAATTCCTCCAGACACCACCAGTGCTTACTGCACCAGCTGATCAGGAACCACTGCCCCTCTACATTGCAGCCACAACCCATGTGGTAAGCACTGCAATCGTAGTTGAGCGGGAGGAACCCAGCCATGTATTTAATGTACAACGGCCTGTTTACTTCATCAGTGACGTACTCACGGAATCAAAAGTACGCTACCCCCAGGTTGAGAAGTTGCTCTATACTGTCTTGATCACATCTCGCAAGCTGCACCACTACTTCGACGCTCACCGAGTTGTTGTAATCACGTCTTTCCCAATTGGCGATATCCTCCACAATCGAGACGCAACAGGGCAAATCTCCAAATGGGCAGTCGAGTTAGGTTCTCACACCATCGACTTCGTCCCACGCGCTGCGATCAAGTTTCAAGCTCTGGTAGATTTCGTCGCTGAGTAGACAGAAATACAATAGGCAGCACCGAAGAACCTCTAGAACACTTGATTATGTATTTCAATGGGCAATGAAGCTTGAAAGAGCTGGCGCAGGCATTCTCTTCATATCTCCAAAGGGAGATCAACTCAAGTACGTGCTCCAGATCCTCTAGAAAGCCACCAACAATGAAGCCGAGTACGAAGCTCTACTGCACGGGCTACACCTGGTTGCTTCCCTCGGAATCAAGCACATGGTGGTCTACAGCGACTCCTCGGTGGTCATCAACAAGGTCAACAAAGATTGGGACTGCACCAAGGAGAACATGGACGCATACTGCATGGAGGTCCGCAAGCTCGAGAAACACTTCCATGGACTCGAGTGTCATCACGCCTTAGGGACAACAACATGGCTGCTGAGGCACTTTCCTAGCTTGGTTCGCACCGAGCTCAAGTACCGAGCGGCGTTTTTGTCCAAGAGCTGTTACAACCATCCATCAGGGAGCAGGAAGTACAGTCGACTACAACACCCTCTCATCAACAAGTCATGGTGATTACACCCGAATGGACGAAGCCCTTCATCGAGTACATTCTACATTAGAAAGAACCCGAGGACAAGGTGGAAGCAGAGCAGGTCATGAGACGAAGCAAGAACTATGTAGTGGTCAGCTCCACCTTATTCCGATGCGGCGCATCCTCTGGTGTCTTGATGAAGTGTGTCCCTCCAGAAGTCGGACGGGAGATCCTTGAAGAAATCCACGCTAGAATCTGCGACAATCATGCCGCCCATCGCACGATCGTCGGCAAGGCCTTCCGTTCCGTGTATTATTGTCCATTTGAAGTGGCGGACGCAGAAAACGTCATGCGGACTTGTCAGGGCTGCCAGTTCTTTGCCCGACAAGCCCACGTCCTTGCAACGGTCCTCAACACCATACCACCCTCTTGGCCCTTCGCATGCTAGGTGCTGGATATGGTGGGACTGCTCAAGAAAGCGCCAGGAATATCTCTTCGTGGCAATTGACAAGTTCACCAAGTGGATTGATGTCAAGCCGCTGGTCAAAGCTACAGCACCAAAGGCGGCCGAGTTCATCCAAGACATCGCTCACCGCTTCGGTGTCCCGAATCGCATTATCATTGATCTTGGTTCCCAATTCACACGGCACAAGTTCTTTGAGTCTGGGAATTGAAGTCCACTATGCGTCGGTGGTGCACTCACATGCCAATGGACAAGTTGAGAGAGCTAATAGCCTCATACTCCAAGGTCTGAAACCATGGCTCTACGAACCACTCAAGAAGTATGGCGGCAAGTGGGTGCAAGAGCTTCCAGTTGTGGTCTGGGGGCTAAGAACCCAACCAAGTCGAGCGACAGGGCAATCGCCCTTCTTCCTAGTCTACAGCTCCGAGGCAGTACTCCTGGTGCATATCGAGTACAAGGCTCCAAGAATTCAAAACTACTCGGAGGAAGCAGCAGAGCAGAGCAGAAGACGTCGACAGGTTGGAGGAAGCAAGGATAGTTGCGTTGATCAGAACAACGAAGTACATGCAAGATCTGAGGAGGTACCATGATCAAAACGTCCAGTCTCGGTCATTTAACATCGGTGATCTGGTCCTTCGAAGAATTCAAAGTTCAAAAGATCAACACAAGCTATCTTCACCTTGAGAAGGCCCGTTCATAGTATCAAGGGTTATTGGCCTGGGTACTTATCAACTACAGCGGGAAGACGGAACAGACGTGCCCAATGCTTGGAATATTGAGCACTTGCAGCGTTTTTATCCTTAAAAGTTTTTAGGAGTCTTTAAGAGTCAATAAAAGTCAGTCCTTTCAATGTACGATGTCGGCTTTATGCCCAAAGTTAATAAAGTATCTATATTCCATTATCATCAAGCATGGAATTCAGATACGCATTTTATGCTACACTTGGTTTCTAAGTTATGCATATAACAAGTTTATGGATTATTCCGAGTTGTTTAAAGCAGCCTAAATAGGCTGCATTCATAGACTAATGCCATCAACTTTCTGTTCCCACACAGAGAGATCGGGCGCCACAAATGTAGATTACAAGTACTACTGTCATAAAGACACATTTATTTACATCTCATACAAGGTTCATTAAACAGGTTCTTTTACACAACAAAAGAACCTAGAACTTAAGGCGAGATACAATTTTCTCTGCGTGTCCTTCTCTTCCTCCAGATAAGAGTTGAACATGTCTCGAGTGCATGCGGGGTTTACCTTACCCTCTGTAATGCTCAACCTCTGGGTAGGCCACCAGGATCGGACTATGCCGTGTACTTGCCTAGTGCAAGACTAGGCTATCCTCTGACAATAGGCACGAACCTACCCAGGAGCTGCTCTAAGACGATCAACTAAGGGAGGAGACGGCCACTTGTAGGTACTCGAGCTACCAACTCTACCAGCGGCAAGGCAGCTTCTTTCAGAGTCCCAAGTTCCACTCTAAGCTCATCGAGTTCTTCCTCTTGACTACGGATCTTGTCCATGACCTGGATAAGCTGCACATCAGCATCTTGGCGCTTTCTTTTTCTTCAACAAGCTCTGCCATGCAATCTTGTTCTCGCTGAAGAGCTTGGTTGGCCTTTTCCTGCTCTCGGTAAAAGAGATTATTCTTATCGGTGGCCTTGGTTCCAAGCGCCTCAATCTTTTTCTCATTATCTGCATATACAATCATTCGATTATGTCTTAGGATTCATGCTAACATGCTTGAGGAAGTCGGCAACATACCTGTCAGTTTCTGCTTCAAGGCCCGATTCTTCTCTACAACGTTGTCGCGCTGGTTCAGGTACAGGTTCATCTTTTGGTACGCCACATCCAAATCTAGACGCAACCGAGCGCGTTATTCTTCCCATGAAGATTGGCCCTGCGCCATGTCCTTCTCCGCTTTCTCTGCTTGGGTGAAGCAGTTATTTGCTCGGTGCAGCATATCAGTCTTCTGATGTGAGCGGGCGAGAATGCTCTTTTTTCAAAAGAAAACAAGTCGGAGCACCAATCAAAGCACCAACATATGGAGATAAGTATAGTTACAGTATTGATTTACTATACACTAACCTCTGTGAGTTTGGTTAGCTGCCCTTGCAGCGTTGCGGCTTTCTCCAGATCTTCCTGGTCGACTTGAGAGTTGAACAGGAAGGTGTTGTCGTCCTCTGCTCCAGCGCCAGGTGTTGCAGTGTAGATCTGGAACGGCTCTGGCATGGGTGCTCGAGGCTGCTTTTCTCGGATAATTTCTTCAATAGTGGCAGCCTTGACAAGACCCGTGGCCGCATCAGGCTCCTCGGCGTGAAGACCAGCCATCCGTGTACTCTCCACAGCTTTCAGCCATGCATCTTTCGGCCCTTGTGCATAAGTACCCAGAGCGGCCTTCTCCGGTTCCTTTGGTGGTGGTGTGGCTCGGGGGCTCGCCTCCTTCTCCACCTTTGCCTCCTTGAATTGCATTTCCTTGGGCGGGCTCCGCTCTGGGATCACGGGTGTTTCAACAGGGTGGGGCGACGGTGGCCGACTACACAGACAAAGTGCAGAATCAAGGAAACTTGATACAACAGAAGAACAAATCCATGACAAACAAGTTGGACTACTTACCTGGTGAATTCCATATCAAGTTCTGGTTCTCCTAGGCCAAAAGAAACCCCTCCAGACAGATGTTCTTGAGGCTCGGGCGTCTTCTCCTTTGGGGAAGGAATCTTTTCTTGTGTCTGCTGCACAAGAAGAACTCGGATCAGTTCGGGATACAAGATTAAGCAGTGTCAGAGTTGTCAGATCTGAGGACAGGCATAACTTCTGGGGAGACGCGTTAATGGGGATACCCATAGGTATCTCTGTTTCCCCTCCAGCTTCGTCATCACGCTCATGAGCTTCTGGCAAGGAGGAGTCGGCGGGCTTCTGAGCTTGAGATCTGGTTCTTTTCCTCACCGTTCGCCTTTTCTTTGCAACTTGGGGGCTCTGGGTTTCTTCTGTGCTTGGCCTTTTCAGGCCTAAACCACCTTGCCTGGGATCGCCAGGCCGACGCGGTGGAAGGTCGTCATCTGTCGACGCATCTTCTACGAGTACTTCCTCTTCTTCATCAGAGTCAGCGGGGCCTTTCCCCTTTTCTCAGCAGCCTGCGGGTTTCTTGGGAGGCGAGGAAGGGGGTGGATGCGGTGACCCAGTCTCCGTCTCCACGATGGGAGGGGGGCAGAGGTGTACCTCGTGCGCAAATCCTAAGATAGATGAGATCAGAGTTGTTAGCAAAGTATTAAGAAAGAAGTCGGATTACAACAAAAGTATCCAGAACAAGGAAAAAACTTACAGCCGATGGTGGACATTCATCCGAGTACTCTGGTACTCTTATTGGAAGCTCATTGGCGTCCATGAAGAGGGCTTGGACGCGGAGTGCTACTTCATCAACAGACAACTCCTCGGAAGTCGTCCGAGTTGGATCCGTGGGCCCGGTGTACTCGTAGCCAGCTCATGAGCCCGCTTCTGGCAGGGCTGCACGCGGCGGCGGATAAACGAGATGGCGATCTCATGTCACTAACAATCGGATCGATTTCGAGACAGCGTTGCTAGCAGGCACCGATTAGCTTGTTTATTCCGATAGAACGATATATATCAAAGAACTCGTTTAAACTAGATTTATTTGTAACTTGCTTATTGAATCTAAATCAGCTATATAAATAATAAGAACAGATCTATTATGAAATTTGACTCACAACAAAGCAAGATAGATCTTTCAGACAGATGTAAGCCGATAAGATAAAATCAACAAGATACGGTAAGGGGTGAGCGATCTAAATGAAGAAGGGCGATACGCCTGAATCTAAAGCCTAGAACAACTCAATAAATTGGTGAATTAACTAAATGAAGAAGGGCGATGCGCCTCAATATAAAGCCTAGATTAATTCGATAGGTGTCGCACTTACAGACAAACCGGAGGTCAAGATGATGCAGCCATGCTTGTTGAAGAACCCGACGAAAAGGGTTGTTGGCACGAGGGCCGAAAGTTGTGTTGAATTGATTGGTTGTGTGAACGTCTTTTACAATGGCGCAGGGTTTATATTTATACCCTGAAAATCTAACTAATCCTTGCCGGCTACGACAATATCTCTAATTTATTTAAAATAAACTAATCTAAACTACCAAAACTATTACAACTGCTGTGCAGTTAGGCCTTGAAGAAGCTTCCAGACGCATCTCTCCTTCGAAAGCTATACACGCTCCGGCCTCCTCCGCTCCGTGTCCGATCAGGACTCTTATTGGACGAACTCCGATCGGAATCGGAGACCAACTCAGAATCGGACTCGGCCCTAGCCTCGGTTCTATCATGCACAATCTTAGCCGAGTCAAAATCTGGTGTCAACACATGCCCCCCAATTTTAGGATAAAATATTATTTTGTTCCAAAATTCTTCGAGCAATGATGATCCTGGCAGTGAACAACATATGGAAACTCGCATCCTTCCACTGTTGCAATCCTCGAATCCAGTGCGGATTCGGCGCCTTGGTCCTCGGGCGGTTCTTTCTCTCATAAGCCCTATAAATACTGACCTGAACCGTCATCTCCTTCCTCCAAACCGCATCTGCTATCGCGCTTGCACACTCCACCATTACCGTCTCTGCAAGCTCCTGCCCGGCGAACATCTAGTCTTCATCTCTCAATCCTTCACCGTGAATCGAGTAAGGCACTCCCCCGCATATGATTCATATTATTCATCTGGGTTTTACTGCATTCTTCTCAGTGATTTTTTCAAACTTTTCACCCGCATCACTGTTCATTGTAGATCTATTCCTCCATCAATGGTGGCCCCTGCTAATAAAGCTGATAATACACAAGTGCCTGAGGTAAAAATGCCCAAAATCTTCAACTTTAATTCCTGCATTCTTCTTCCAGAACCACTTGAGAGCCTCCACATCTGTATTTATCATTTATTTCTTTTAAATGTAGCATCTTAAGAACAACCTAGTCATTCCTGTTTCTCATGTTGATGCCGGGTACTACCTTGGCCCGATGGGCAACCCTGACCCTATGGATCTGATAAACATGGAATCGGAGAGACTTCCATTCAAAGGATCGGACCTGCAAGTCTCCGATTGGTCAGGCTCCTTCCGATCATGGCCCGACACCGTCCCTGGATGGAGAAACTGGTTCCTCAGAATGCATGCCATCAAGTCCTCTTTCTGGGATGAGATAGACATAGGCCAGTGCCTCACTTTATCTCTTGCTGACATGGCCAGGGATGAAAACTTATTGGCCTCTAGGTCCCTCTTCTGGTCCGATGCCGTCAATGCTTATTTATTTGGCCACGGCCCGATGACACCAACCCTGATGGACGTGCACATGCTGACCTGCCTCAACACCACAAATGCCATGAACCCAAGAAGGCTTCTTTGTGACTTGAATTATAAGCTAGTAGCCACAGGATACAAGGGTTGGAAGAAATACGTCGCCGATCACTGCAAAACCGGCACTATAGGAGACAGAGAGCATGCAGCTTTTCTTAACATGTGGCTGGAGAGGTTTGTATTCTGCGGATCAACCCTCGGCGCTACCTCCAACATGCAGTCAATTGCAGAAGCACTATCCCGCGGCGAATCGGCCCCCCTCGACCGTCTCCTCCTTGGAGCGGTTTATCACCTCCTTCACCAGGTATTGGCCAGACTTTCAGACGGCCAATCAGTTGGACATATCGGAGGGCCTTGGTGGTTCATTCAGCTCTGGTTGCACACTCAGTTCTGATCTGCTCTCCACTTCGACTTCAAGAATTGCCAATTTCCAAATTATTATACTGAAGAAGAAGATGCAACAACTCGCCGATGCATGTCGTTTGGAGAAGAAGCATCGGCCTGTCCTGGGTCAAGGTTTGACACAAAAAATATGGCCACTTTCTTTGAAAGCTTCTACCATGGGATCGCATCGGAGCACCTCCAGTATTTTGCCTATGATGACCCCGATCGTGATTATGAACAGCCCATGTTCAACATTCAAAACGAGCTTGCTGTGATCTTGCCGATCATTAAGTCTTTCATCACGCCTGCTATTCGTGGTAGCAACATCGCATACGGCCGCAAGATCACATCATATGAATTTTATAACCCATCAGTAACAGCTCGCCAATTGGGTTTTGGCCAACTTCCAATCGGCCTGTATTTCTCCGATAAGATCAAGTACAGAGAACCAGTTTCATCAGATTTGGGGATGGACAGTGTTCTGGCACTTGCCCCTCAAGCCGATTTTGAAATCCCCGAATGGTTATGCACTAGCTTCCAATCTAGGCTCTTCAGAAATTGGTGGAAAGAGCTGCGCCTTCACCTATTCAGAATTCCGGCCATCACCTACTGCAATCTCATAGACTCCGATTTCGAGGCCATGGAAAATCCAGTGAGTTCTCTGACACCTTTCCGCTTTTATTCAACTTTCATTTAAATGAACCCTCCATAATTCATGTTTCAATTCTTTGACAGCCAATTGAAGAGAACGTGCCGGTGGTAAGCAACAGCAGGAAATCGATCCGATACACTGTCAGGACTCCAAATCCGAGAATCGGCTCTTCTGCACCATCTCTTGCGGACATCATGGATGGCAGAGGAAAAAGAAAAACCCCTCCTACTAGGGTTTCCGTACAAAAGAAACTGAAGAAAGGCCAATCTCCGATACGATTTCCTCATGCTCCTGATTCTCCTTTCCGATTGATAATCAAGTAAATAATACTCTTTTATGTAGCCCACCGGAAAAATCCTCGGCCGGTCAACCTCCAAGGCCACCGAAGAAACCGCACAGAAAGCTGTTGAAGGCGCCAGGATGCTTCTTGATGCAGTATCGGTAACAATCCGATTCCATTTAATCTCGTATTTTCTCAAAATAAATCGGTAATAACAATTTCTTTTTCAACAAACAAATACCATATTGCCGGATCTCCAACTGGCTCCGGCCCAAGACACTCAAACAGAATCGGCTCAGCAGGTAAACTTAACCCAATCTATATCTCTTTCAAATATATACGCTTAGACTAACTGATTCAACCATAGATTCCTGCCACTCTGCAACCCATCACCGAGGACCCGAGTGCAAACATTCAATCGGAGGCGAATTCTGGGCAACCAACAACAACTCCACCGGTGCCACCTCCGATTGAACCAGACCATACACTTCAAATAGAAGCAGCTAGCACAAACATCACTTTGCCTCATGTAATCCCCGATTACGTCCAGGATGGACAATTCAAACTGGTACCGATTTAACCTTATGTGTCCTTTCATTAATTTAATAATTCTTGTTTATTGACATCTTGTTTCAGGCACACGATTCTCCAGCCATGAGCTTCGCATCACTCAACCTGGATGCCACATTCGGAGATGAAGAAATTAGCTCTGTGCAATCCTCCGGGACCATCTCCGATGAGGTCAAGCAAAACTTCAAGAAATAATGAATCATCTGAACAAAAGCATTGCCGTCCTCATTGAAGATGCAGAACCGATTCGTCAAATTTTCAAAGAATTGAAGGGTCAACTGCCATCGGAGCTGGAGAGCGCAATCATCCCTGCCGCCTTTATTGAAGGCCATCAGCCCCAAGTCTTTACTGCTCGCCGAAGAATATCGGAGCGACTGGCTCAGCAGGACTTGGCCAAGAAACGTGACGATGGCAAGGAAGAATTGAAAGCTATGCAGGCCCAAATCAAGACTCTGGAAGCCAAACCAAAGCAACTGGAGAATCGGATCAAGGATCTCCAAGGCATCGAAACTGAACTGCTCAAACGGCTCGAGGAAGTCCGTAAAGAGATGTCGGAAACCCAAGATCAGCTCAATCAGATCACAGCATCTATCGCATCAGCGCGGGACAACTTGAAGAAACGCCTGGAAGAAGTCCACCAAGTTCACAAAAGCATCAAGAATATTCCTGGCTCCAATGTCGAAGATCTGGAGGAAATCCAAAAGATTGACAACATCCGATTGAGCGCGATCGAAATGATCCACAAATTCTTGTAATTTTTAAATCTTCTGGTTGTACTGCTCCGATGACATCGATCATCGATGAACTTGGTTGGGTCTGATAACACTTGCTTCGTAAATATTTTTGCCCTTAAGGCAATACGTATCGTATCGGCTATCTTTAGTCGACATTTCTTAGAATATCGGCTTTAAGAATCGACCCAAATACTTGGATAGTATTTCTTTAAATATTTTCCATTAAGCGCTTTTGAAAATTCTTCTCCTTCCAATGTTTCCAAGATATATGCATTTCCAGGAATACACCGATTTACATGATAGGGACCCTCCCAATTAGGTGACCATTTTTCAAATTTAGAACTTTTAGTCCCTATCGATAAAATCAGTTTCCAAACCAATTCTCCTTCGATGAATTCTTTTGGCTTAACCTTTTTATCATAATACTTGGCAACACGCGCTTTATTGTTTTCAATGTTTTCCAAAGCTCTCAAACGAGTTTCAGCCAAATCATCCAATTCAAAATTCATCAAACTTTTATACTCATCGGCAGTCAAGTTTCCTTGTTCCGATATTCACCTCGATCCGATTTTGACCTCCCAAGGCAAGAGAGCCTCATGTCCATAAACCAAATGATATGGGGATAATTTAGTAGAGCCATGACAAGCAATCCGATACGCCCATAATGATTCGGTCAATGTCAAATGCCATCGCCTTGGTTGTTCATCAATCTTTCGTTTGATAATTTTGATAATACTCTTATTTGAAGCTTCTGCTTGACCATTGGCTTGTGCATAATAAGGAGAAGATTTAGTAACTTAATACCCATACTGGCACCAAAATCCTGAAATTCGTTAGACATAAGCATGGTTCCCTGATCGGTCGTGACAGTTTGAGGAATACCAAACCGATATATAATATGCTCCTTAACGAACTCCACCATATTTTTGGAATCGGCAACCTTCAAAGGAATCGCCTCAACCCACTTAATGAAATAATCAGTTGCCACCAATATAAATTTATGTCCTTTACTCGATGATAGATAAATTTGTCCAATCAAATCAATTCCCCATCCTCGAAAAGGCCATGGTTTGATAACCGGATTCATGGCTGACGCAGGTGCCTTTTGTACATTACCAAACTTCTGGCATTCTTGGCAACCTTTATAATATTCAAAACAATCTTCCAAAATTGTCGGCCAAAAACAACCTATCTTTCTAATTATCCATTTCATTTTTATAAGCCGATGGATGTGCACCACAAACTCCATCATGCACTTCATCCATCATGTCCTTGGATTCCGATTTACTCAAACATCGGAGCAACACACCATCAATCGTTTTATAATATAATTGATCATCAAGCAATACATATTTAACAGCCATGAATCTTAATTTCTTGGAAACCTTTTGTGATGGATCCTTAAGATAATTTACAATTTCATACCTCCAATCTCTGATTTCTGGTTCTATCGTCATGATCTCATGAAAACGCCGATAACCAGAAGCGGCTTGTGCCAAATTGTTGGCCTCTTGATTTTGAGCCTTGGGGATATGTTCAATATTAACCATCACAAATTCCTTTAATAATAATCTGCATTCTTCAAAATACTGAATCAAAACATCATCCTTGCATTAATATTTATCGATTAATTGATAAATCACCAACTGGGAGTCTCCAAAAATCTCAACAGCTTCAGCTCTGATTTCCAACAATAGTTTTAATCCCTTAAGTAATGCTTCATATTCAACCTGATTATTTGTAAAATTTGGATCCATCGGATAGCTGAATTCGAAATTTGCCCCCAGAGGTGAAACAATAATGATTTCAATGCCACATCCTTGGCCACATGAAGACCCATCAAAGAATAGCGTCCAAGGCATCGGCTCAACCATTTTAACTCCATCTCCGATGTGTTGTGTTACAAAATCAGCCATTACTTGTCCTTTGACCGCCTTAGCCGATTCATACTTCAAATCAAACTCCGATAATGCCAATATCCACTTCCCGATTCTTCCTTTCAGCATTGGCATGGACAGCATATACTTGACCACATCGGTTTTGCAAACGATCGTGCACTCAGAAGATAATAAATAATGCCTCAGCTTAGTGCATGAGAAATACAGGCATAAACATAATTTTTCAACCGGTAGATACCTTGTTTCCACATCAATCAATTTCTGACTCAAATAATAAACCACTCTTTCTTTCCCTTCAAATTCTTGTATAAGAACAGACCCGATTGACAACTCATCGGTCGACAAATATAATCAGAATGGCTTATCTCTTTGAGGTGGAATCAAAACTGGCGGCGTCATCATATATTGTTTTATCTCATCAAATGCATTTTGTTGATCCTCTCCTCACACGAATTCTTCATCGGCTTTCAATTTCAGCAGCGGAGAAAAAGGACGAATTCTTCCAGATAAATTTGAAATAAATATTCTAACAAAATTAATCTTACCGATTAACAATTGGAGACTCGTCTTATCGGTGGGTAGTTTAGCATCCCTTATAGCTTTCATGCTTTTCTGTCCGACTTCAATGCCTTTTTCATGAACCATGAAACCCAAAAACTGTCCGGCCGATACTCCAAATGCACATTTGTTAGGATTCATCTTCAAACCGTGCTTTCTTGTGCATTCAAGAGTTTCCAAATCGGCCAGATGCTGCTTATGCCCATTGGACTTCACCACCACATCATCAATGTAGATTTCAACAATCCCGCCGATCAGTTTATGAAATATATAATTCATAGCCCTTTGATATGTGGCACCAGCATTTTTCAAACCAAAGGTCATTACAACCCACTCGTACAATCCAAGTGCACCAGGACATCGGAATGCAGTCTTAGGAATATCTTCTTCTGCCATAAAAATTTGATTATATCCCGCATTACCATCCATAAAACTAATCACCTTATGTCCTGAAGCTGCATCCACCAACATATCGGCTATCGGCATCAAATATCCGTCCATCGGAGTCGCCTTGTTAAGATTCCTGAAATCCACACAAACTCGCAATTTCCCATTTTTCTTGAAAACAGGAACGATATTAGATATCCACTCAGCATATCGGCAAGGTTGAATAAACTTAGCTTCATATAACCGAGTTATTTTGGCTTTTATTTCTTTATCTAACTCAGGTTTAAATCATCTCGGTGCTTGTTTAAAAGGCCGACACCCCGGTTTGATCGGGAGCCGATGTTCAACAATAGATCGGCTTAAACCTGGCATCTCATAGTATTCCCAAGCAAAACAATCACGATACTCTTTTAATAACTTTAATAATTCTTGTTTAAACTCAGGATCCAATTTTGCACTTACATATGTCGACCGAGGTCTATCTCCTAAACCTATATCTACCTCTTCTAATTCATCGGCCGACATAAATCCTTGACCAAATTTACCCTCATCTTCAGTAAACTCTTCCATTAATACAAACTTTCAGAGCCAACTGCTTGGATCGGCTTCAAACCATCATCGGACAATTGAATGAAGTTGCCTTCCCAAACCTTGCCCGACAAGCACTCTATTCCTTCAAACTCCCAAACTGTTAAATCAGCGATAGCGACGCTAACCGATTCATCGATTTGGACAGTCTCAATGTGATCTCCATGCCATTAGATGAGACATTGATGCATGGTAGATGGCACACAACAATTAGCATGAATCCAATCACGCACCAAGAGCAAACTGTAA
>CM014275.1:33156964-33192771 GCA_004135705.1 Alloteropsis semialata
CCAAGAAATTGACAAGTCCCGGTGGTACTCTTTTGATCTACTTTGCAACCGGCATAATCCGAATCGGAATAGCCAAGTAAATCGAAAGTGGAGCCCTTGGGATACCATAAGCCAAGGTATGGAGTATGCACCAAATACCTCAAGATCCTCTTAACGGCTATCAAGTGACATTCATTAGGATTAGCTTGAAATCTTGCACACATGCACACACTAAGCATAATATCCGGCCTAGATGCACAAAGGTAAAGCAAAGAACCAATCATGGAGCGATATACCTTTTGATCCACGGATTTTCCATCTTCATTAAGATCAAGATGTCCATTGACGGCCATGGGTGTCTTGATAGGCTTTTGCATCGGCCATGTCAAACTTCTTGAGCATATCATTCACATACCTGGTTTGACATATGAAAGTCCCTTCCTTCAATTGCTTGATTTGAAATCCAAGAAAGAACTTCAATTCACCCATCATGGACATCTCAAATCTCTTGGTCATGATATTACTAAATTCTTCACAAAACTTTTCATTAGTAGAACCAAAGATAATATCATCAACATATATTTGACAAACAAATAAGTCATTGTCAACTTTTTGAGTAAAGAGAGTAGAATCGGCTTTGCCCATTACAAAGCCATTCTTGAGAAGAAATTCGCTAAGGCATTCATACCATGCTCTAGGAGCTTGCTTGAGCCCATAGAGTGCCTTATGGAGCTTGTACACGTAGTCGGAATGCTTGGGGTCTTCAAAGCCCGGTGGTTGCTCCACATATACCAACTCGGAGAGAGGCCCATTCAAGAATGCACTTTTCACATCCATTTGATAAAGCTTGAAATCATGGTGAGTAGCATAGGCAAGTAATATACGAATTGATTCAAGCCTAGCTACGGGAGCATAAGTTTCACCAAAATCCAAACCTTCAATTTGAGTGAACCCTTGAGCAACCAATCTTGCCTTGTTTCTTGTGACAACACCATGTTCATCTTGTTTGTTGCGGAATACCCACTTGGTGCCAATCACATTTTGCTTGGGTCTCTTCACCAATTCCCAAACTTGATTTCTTGTGAAGTTGTTCAATTCTTCTTGCATTGCCATTACCCAATCCGCATCACCAAGTGCTTCTTCAACCTTGAGAGGCTCCAAAGAGGAAACAAACGAGTAACTAGCACAAAAGTTTGCTAAACGAGAACGAGTAGTTACCCCTCTTCGGATGCTCCCAAGAATATTATCCACGAGATCATCCCGTTGGACACTTTGATGAACTCTAGGATGAGGTACTTGAGATTGCCTTTGAATAGGCCCATCATCATCTTCTTCATTAGCTTGAGGAGCAATATCATGAGTTTCTTCATCTTGACCTCCCCCTTGATCAATGCCATGATCATGATCGTCACCATGAGCTTGATCTTGACCATGAGGAGAAGTGGATGGTTCAACTCTTGTTGAAGAAGATGGCTCACTAGTATCAACATCCGGAGCTGCACTTGATCCTTCATGAGAGTCTCCCTTGGCCTTACTTCACCTAATCCCATCTTCAAGATGGATTCACTTGGAGGCTCTTCATCATCTACAAGGTCATTTACAACTTGCACTACTTGAGAGCCGTTTGATTCATCAAATTTCACATCCACCGTGACCTCAACACAACCGGTGGTTTTGTTGAAGACACGGTAGGCGTGTTCGTTAGTACCATAACCAAGTAGAAAACCTTCATCAACCTTAGGTGCAAACTTAGAACTTTTGGCCTTCTTGTTAAGAATGTAACATTTGCAACCAAAAACTCTAAAGTAATGCACCTTAGGCTTGTTACCGGTGATTATCTCATATGGAGTCTTGTTCAAGTACTTTTGGAGATAAAGCCGGTTGGTGGCATGGCATGCGGTGTTGATTGCTTTGGCCCAAAAGATATCCGGAGTGTTGTACTCATCAAGCATGGTTCTTGCCATCTCAATCAATGTCCTATTCTTCCTCTCAACAATGCCATTTTGTTGAGGTGTATAGGGGGCGGAGAGCTCATGCAAGATGCCTTCTTCATCAAGAAATTCCTCAACACCGGTATTCCTAAACTCCGAGCCATTGTCACTTCTCATGCGCTTGACCTTCAACTCAAACTCATTTTGAGCTCTTCTAATAAACTTCTTGATGATTCCTTGAGCTTCACTCTTCTCTTTCAAAAAGAATACCCAAGTAAACCGAGAGAAGTCATCCACAATGACAAGGCCATATTTGTTGCCCCCAATGCTAATGTAAGCAATGGGTCCAAACAAATCCATATGAAGAAGCTTCAAGGGTCTTGAGCTAGATAGAATATTCTTGGGTGGATGTGGAGCACCAACTTGTTTCCCGGCTTGGCATGCACTACACAACCTATCTTTCTCAAAAACAACATTTGTTAGTCCTAGGATGTGTTCATCTCTTTGAAGTTTGGCCAAGTTCCTCATGCCAACATGAGCTAGCCGGCGATGCCAAAGCCAACCCATGCTAGATTTTGCCACTAAACAAGTCTTTGGTTCCACTTTAGTAGTTGTAAAATCAACTAGATAAAGCTTTCCCTTAAGTTGACCCGTAAAAGCAATAGAGGAATCCTCCCTTCTCAAAATGGACACACCCTCATTAGTAAAGAGACAATTGTAGCCCATCTCACAAAGTTGTGACACCGACAACAAATTGTATCCCAAAGAATCAACTAAATAAACATTTGAAAGTGATGAATCGTTTGAGATAGCAATTTTACCTTGACCTACCACTTCACCTTGATTATTATCACCAAATGTGATCTTCTCAATAGGTGTATCATATTCTTCCAATGATGAGAACATATTCTTCTCTCCGGTCATATGATTTGAACATCCACTATCAAGCAACCATGAAGTCCCACCGGAGGAATATGCGTACAAAACAAGTTAAGCTCAAGCTTTAGGTACCCAAACTTGTTTAGGTCCTTGAAGGTTAGAATAAGCAATCTTAGGTATCCACACACTCCTCATCATCTTCCTAGTATGAGCACCAATATACTTGACTACCATCTTCCCATTTTGGAATACAACCGTGTAGTCAATGGTATAGTTGGGTGAAGGAGAGTGTGTCACATTGTTGTTGCTTGCATTTACCTTGGTTGAGCTCTTGATGCTTACCTTGCTTGAGCTCTCAACCATGGCCTTACCTTGTGCAACATTCTTCTTGGTGACACCATGAGCCATGTCCATCAAATCACCAAGGTTGGCACCCTTCTTCCACAAAGGACGTGACTTGCCATTCACAATCTCTTGTCCATTTGTCTTATTTCCTCTTGTGTGGCCAAGTCCATCACGAATGGTGGGATGCCTTGTGGCTTTGTAAGCCAGGTGAGTATCAAACTCACTCTTACCTTTGAGCTTGTCCTTACCAATGTACATGTTCAACCTATGGATTTGAGCATCCTTGTCCTTGATTGACTTTTCTAGCTTTGAAAGGTTAGTAGCACAAGCATCGATATCAAAATTATAACATCTTGAGCAACCTTTGCTAGTGGAGACATTGGAGTCAAGAGTAGTTTTAGAATTAGTTTTGGTGCTTTCCCAAAGAGTACCAAAGCTAACCTCAAGTTCCTTGTATGTATCTTCAAGGCGTGAATGCCTTTCTTGAAGTTCGCTATGCACATTCTTTAGGTTAGCTAGAGCATCATTTGCCAAAGCATGTTCCTTTGACATCCGCTCATATGAATCATTGACAAGAGACAAGTCCATTGCCAACTTTTCAACCTTTACCTTTTCCTCAACTAGAGACTCTTCTAGAACTAGGTTTCTCTCCTTTTCAAAGTTGAGCAGTTCTTCTAGTTCTCTAAGTGCCTCTTTCTTTTTCTCCAATTTCTTCACAAGCTTTTTAATTTCTTTATAGCCCTTTTTGCCAAATTGTTTTATCATGATAGCTTTATGTTTGGCTTCTTCCTCCTCATCTAAGTCATTTTCTACATTACTAGATGTGGAGGTAGGAGATGATGGAGGATTAGAATAGTTTGATACCTTAGTCCCCTTGGCCATGAAGCACATGGGGTGATCATCTTCATCATCGGAGAGGTTGTTGAAGAGTCTTGGTGTTGGTGAAGCTTCATGCATGGCCATGGATGCCACGCCTTCCTCATTGGACTCATCACTTAAATCCCAACCTTCACCAATATGAGCATGGCCATTCTTCTTTTTGTATTCCTTGCTCTTCTCCTTGTACCTCTTCTCCTTGTCCTTGGATCTCTTGTCATCCTTGTGGTCCTCCTCCTCATCATCCTTCTTGTCCGGACGCTCGGCAATGAAGTGGCCAACTCTTTTGCATGAATAGCATCTTCTTGAGTTGTTCTTTTTCTTGTCACCTCTCCTCTTCATGAATCTCTTGAAGTTCTTGACCATCATTGCCGTTTCTTCATCCATGCTCTCATCTTTACTTGAATCAACTTTCTTCTTTGACTTTGATGGCTTCTCAATTGATTCAACTTTCTTGCTTGGTTCGGCTTTGAGAGCTATGGCTTTGACTTCATCTTGCCCAATTGACTTGGTGATGTCCAAGTCGGTCATCTCATGATACTCCAACTCATTGAGTAGTTGGATGGGCTTCATCTTCTTGTAGCTTTCCTTCCCTCTAATGATAGTTGCCAAATTCCAGTTTTTGGGAGCATAAGCTCTAAGCATCTTCTTTGTGACCTTGCTATCATCCCAATCCTTGCTTCCAAGAGATCTAATGTCGGTCACAAGCAACTTGAGCCTATCATACATTTGCCGGAGAGTTTCATCCTTCTTCATGACAAATGACTCCAATTCTCCTTGGAGTAGATCCATCTTCCCTTCCTTGACTTCATCGGAGCCCTCATGAGACAATTGAAGTATGTCCCAAATCTCCTTGGCACTCTCAATCCCTCTAACCTTGTTGTACTCATAGGTGCAAAGTGAGCTTCTAATAACCCGAACGGCTTGAGCATTCCGAAACATGTCATGCTCTAGCTCCGGAGTGATGGGTTCATCCTCATCATGTTGTTTCACACCTACAACCACAATGGTCCAAAGAGCGGGATTAAGACCATAAAGATGCATTTTCATATCATCACTCCAACGAGCATAGTCACTCCCATCAAAATGAGGGGCTTTGCCCATTGGAACCGAAGTAAATGAAAATGGAGAAGGGTTAGGAGTATTTTGTGAAGATGCCCCATATAGATGAGACACCGCATGAAGCCCGGCAAGAGTGTTCTTCTCCCTTTCTTCTTTGAGCTTTTTCTTGAGAAGCTTTTGAGCCTTCTTCTCGGCTTTCTCTTGACACTTTTTCTTTAGCTTCTCCTTTCTTTTCTTCTTCGGTAAAGTCACCCTCAACATCGCTCACATCAAAATCATCATCATCACTTGAGCTTGAGTCATATGGAGTTGGGGGATGACTTGTGCGGCCGATCTTCGTGAGTTGGGCAGCGGTAGCGGAAGCATCAGAGACATTGGCGGAAGCACCGGTGACAACCACTTCATCCTCTTTGCCGGCCATAGTGTTTTCCCTTAGCGGTTAAGCCTAAATCAAGAGATTAGGCTCTGATACCAATTGAAAGGACCGACACTAGGCCTAGAGGGGGGTGAATAGGCCTGTATAAAAATTTCTGCAAATTTCACAATAAAAATTAAATGGGCCGGATGTTCTGTCACTGTGTCGGAACTTCCGGCTTACCGAAATTTCCGGCACAGAGGCAGAACTTCCGGCTCAACAAAAACCTGAATTCGAGATTCAAAAACTGAAGTGAAACTGCAGATTCTATATGAATAGAAAGTTCACCACAAGTATAAGGAAGCTTAAAACTATGATCTCTAGCAGCGAAAACTTATAACAATATAGATCGGGTCAATTTAAGCTCAAGAACGATATGAATATGAAGAACAATAACAAGAACAAGAGACAAGGATTTGTTCACCGAAGTTCACTCCACTTAGGAGCTACGTCTCCGTTGAGGTGCTCACGTAGAGCCGGGTCAACTCTAACCCCTTGCCTCCTTCAATCAACCACAAAGGCCGGATTGAAATTCTTACTATTGTTCCCACTTAGGGATGAAGATTACAAACGTCCGGCACTCAACCACACCAAGTTGGGAGTTGCCGGCGATGCCTAACCGTCTAGGAGCTCAGCTCCAAGAGTAACAAACGCGAATCGACGAATCAAAGAATGCTTCAAGTGCTTCTTGAGATGAACCAATGAAGAACTCACTTAAAGCTTTACTCTCACACCTCAAGAATCACTCACCATCAATCCCCTACTCAAATCCTTGCAAGAAATGGCTCTAGAGGGAGTTGGGAGTGTGAATTCAATGCTTTGGAGGCTTTTGTTTCGGGTTAGGTCAGCAGCAAATGAAGTGGGGGCTGAGGGGGTATAAATAGAGGGCCCCAAAAACTAGCCGTTATGCACTGCCAGGTCACCTGCCGGAATTTCCGACATAGCGTCGGAACTTCCAGCAAGGCACTGTTTTGAACTAAGAATCAGCCTTACGAACAGCCCCACCGGAACTTCCGGCATAACCCACCGGAACTTCTGTGACCAAACCGAGCGCACCGGAGATTGTCCTCCGGATATTTCCGGGCACGCCCAAGTCAACTGAGTCAGCGCTAAGAACCGAGCTACCGGAAATTCCGGCACAACTCACCGGATATTTCCGGCGGCAAACCGAGCGTGCCGGAAGTAGAACAGCGGGTATTTCCGGCCCTACCGGAACTTCCGACGCAGTGTCGGAAATTCCGACAGGACGCTGTGCAGCGCCTGAAAAACTAAAGTTAGAAACCGATCCGACCGGTTTCCAAAACCGGTCAAACTGGTTTTGCCCAGAAAACAGAACTTAGACTCTCTCTTGGGTTGTTAGCATCTCAATTAAGCACTTTTGGCACTTTTTGATCCATCAAGCACGTCCCCCTTGATAGTACGGTGATTCCTATACTCAAATTCAAACCAAAAATGAATTTAAATCGCCAATGAGCTCTTCCACCATACATAAATAAATTGGGGACCTTCTTTTGATATTCATAATCCTTTCTTTTCTTTTATTCCTGCATATACTTCAATACACGCATCAAATCCCAAATTCTAATTGTCATTAACACCAAAACACATGGGAGGCCTAGATGCACTTTCAGCTGCCTGGCTTGGTTGCTGCATACTTGCAGCAATCTTCACACCTCGATGTCGCAATCATAGGAGGTATTCAGGTCACCCTTTAGAAATAGAATCCCTTTAGGGCCTGCCATCTTCAGGACGAGGTAGATGTAGTGTGGTATCGCCAAGAATTTCGCTAGTGCAGGTCTCCCCAGGATGGCATGGTATGATGATTCGAAGTTGGCGACCTCAAATGTGATGTATTCGGTCCTGTAGTTAGCCTCGGTACCAAATGTAACTGGAAGTGATACGTGGCCAAGGGGGTACGGCAGCGTTGCCTAGGACAATGCCATAGAAGGGTGAATCAGTGGGCTTGAGTAGGTTGGCGATGTCCAAGCCCATCTTCTTCAGTGTCTTGGCGAAAAGGATGTTGAGTCCACTTCCGCCATCGATCAGCGTTCTTGTGAGCCGCGCTCTTGCCACCACCGGGTCGAGTACGAGGGGGTATCTTCCCGGGTTCTTGATGTTCGTCCATTGGTCATCGCGGGAGAAACTCATCAGGACTTCTGACCACTTTAGGAAGGTGGGGATAGCAGGCTCGATGCATCCAATCTCGCACTGGATCAGTTTTTCCTTACACTTCGAGTCTGTCTGAGCGATCCCTCCAAAGATGACATTGACCACTTTGTTGGCTTGTTGGTAGCCGGTGTCCTTGTCACCCTTGCCTCCTCCGTTGTTGTCAGCATTGTTGAGTTTGGGAGCTCCTCCGGAGCCGAAAGCTTTCTTGAGCCCGATGCACTCCCTGCTTCTCAGCAACGTTGACTGAGTCCTCGGGCTTGCGTTTCTTGTCGTTGAAGTCGCGCTTGCCACTGTTCTCAACTTGCTTGCCCTTGTTGCTGTCATTGTTGTTGTTGCGGTCACCTCCTGACTTGTTTTGGTTGAATCTCTCACGTTGCAAGTCTTCAGCGTGAGCCCAACGATTGATGAGGTCATGCATGGCTTCCAGCGTCTTTGGCCTGTTCCTTCCAAAGTCGAGATGAAGCGAGGGATCGGTGAGACCGCTGTGGAAGCAATCGATGACGTCTTGGTCGGAGAGCCCCACACATGTTGAATGCTTCTCCCAGAATCGGCGGTTGTAGCTTCGGAGTTACTCGTTTTGGCCTTGTTTGCACTGGGTGAGGTCGAAGCGAGTACCCGGCTTCTGCCATGAACCATGGAAGTTGTTGATGAAGACCTTGCAGAGTTCATCCCAAGAGTCGATGGAGCCTGGTTTTAGTCCTTCCAACCAAGTCAGTGGGGCTTGATCGAGGACTACTAGGAGATAGGTGCACTTGGTGTCGGTGTCGCCATTCGCTGCCTTGACCGTCGAGTAGTAGATGCGAAGCCACTGCTCGGGATCGCGTTTTTCGTCGTATCTTTCGATGCTAGCTGGTTTGAACTTTTCGGGCCAGGCAGTGGCGTGGAGACGGTTTGAAAAAACAAGGAACCCTTTGTACTTGCCAAGGTTAAGATAGCCTTGGCCTGGGGGCCCATAGATCTGGTCATACTCCTGGCGCCACCTGCATTCTTCTTCTTTGCGGTCACGAACACGTGCAGAGATGACCATGCGTGCGTCTTTGTTCTGTAGCTAGTGTCGCAAATCCCTGTCATCGTCCCGGTAGTTGCAGCGCCGATCTTTGTCCCTTTTGCCACCGTGTCCGCGATTGTGACTTTGTTCAGCAACGTGGTGGCTAGGTCCAGCGCCGTAGTTTCTACCTCCGGTGCCGAGTACCATGCCGCCCGCATTGTCATATTCTTGGCGGTCTCTGCTTGGGTGGTGAGATGGATTGCCACGGTTTCTGGCCTCGGGAGGGCGATTGCTTGCTTGGCGACTTGCTGTCCTGCACTTAGTGATGGTTCGAGCAGGGCATATTGCATCATGCTAAATCACCGCTGTCTTGAGCATCGTCTTCATCCTTTAGATCTCCGGGGTCTGCTCCAGGGCATCGAGGCCATGCGCGACAGCCATGATGTGAGCTGCGGCATTAGGGTAGACATGCTGGCTGGCGACTTGCAAAAATCGTTCTTCAAGATTCTGTGGGGGAATTCCTCGGTTGAGTCGGCAGCGACGCTCTATACAGGCAACGTTACGTTGCCTACGTCTTTCTTGATCGTCCGCAGCTTCATTCTCCACAGTTGGCTCGTCAATAGAAACTTGTACTTCGTCGCCGATGATCACCATGGCTTGACGTCCTGGTGAGAAGCTTCCTATGCTTGAAGTTGCCAGGACTGTGGAGCCGTGTTCTCCTAAAGAGTTTAGGGTTTCGCCATGTTGGAAGGGTAGTGGGTCAATACACGCGATGATGCGGGACATGTCTAATTCCTCTTGAGGTGTAGCTCCCAACTTTGGCTTGCGTCTAGGCCGGTGGACGAGTCTCCCTTCAGGAGTCGCGGTGATGATGGGTCCGACTTGTTTCCCACCTAGGGAGAGTTCGTCGAATTTGACTAGAGATCGGAGCTGCTTTGATGATGCTGCCTGGTAAATGGAGGCAGTTCCTATGAGACCAAAAGGAATATGGCTCGGGGTGTTGACCTCGTGCCTAGCAGTGGCTGAGCCCCTCTTCTTCTGGGTTTTCGAAGAGTTGGATTTCGGCACGTCCGATGGCTCAGAAACCGGCTCGGACTGCCTAGTCGGCTTTGAATTTTTCCCAGTCCAAGTTGTATTCGAACTAAGACTTGAGGTTCCCCGAGCCCAATTCGGGATCCGACCCGGGAGCGCGATCTCGTCGAGCTTGTCGGCGAGTTGCTCCGAGGTCGCCATCTTGAGAATGTGGTCAAAGTTGCTCGCGCCGTCCGCCGTGCAGACACAGGAGCCAAAGACGAAGGTGGCACCCTTCTCGAACGCCATGTCGCCATCGTAGTTGATGATGACTGGTGCCATCGAGCTTGTCTGATGATTCTTGACGAGAGCCCCTACCTGGTGCGCCAGCTGTTGTTTTTTTATATCAGCTAGCCTACTATAGAGGGTCCCTAAGTAGTCGAGTTGTTCGCAAGGTCATCGCCAGAACTAGAAGCACGATGGTGAACACGAGATTTAGACAGGTTCAGGCCACCTCGAGAGAGAGCGTAATACCCTACGTCATGTATGGTGGATCGCTTCGTATTGATGGTTATGATTTTACAAAGGGTCCCTGCCTCACCTTATATACTCGGGAGACAGGGTCTACAAAGCCAATAATATAGATTCCTAGTCAGACACTATATACAGAGTCCTAACATAAGTAGGTCGGGTTGTTCCCTAGTAGTCGACTAGTTTCCTTAACCTGCACGTCTCTTCCTTATATCTATCAGAGTAGGTGGCCCAATCTCCTCATGGGCCTGCAGCCCATAACGACTCCCATGGATCTTGGACCGTCAAGAAGACTTGGACATGTCTCGCATCATCGCGTGCATTGATCCATTGCCTTTTCAGCATGGAGAAATGCTGGACCCCTCGAACAAACGTGGCTCCACTCTCCCTGCATCTTTGAGCACCGGAAGCTTCTCACTAGGGCGCCAAGCCATGGTGATCATTGCCAATGAAGATCTAATCTCCGCCGACGAGCCATCTGTGGCCAATGAAGCTGCAGACGATCGGAAAAGGCGTAGGCAACGTAACGCTGCTCGCGTAGATCGACACCGCCGAGCCGAACGCAGATTAGCTCCGCAAAACCTTGATGAGTGTTTCATACAAGTCGCCGGCCAAGACGTCTAAACCAACGTCGTAGCCAACATCCTGGCTGTTGCACAAAGACTAAAAGGTCTGGCCCAGACTCCGGAAGTTTAACGGATGACGACGATGCTCGAAGCAGCAGCACTGTAGCATGACGCGATGCACCCTGCTCGATCAAACACCAAGTCCAAAACTGTAAGTCGACAGGGCAGCAGTCGTCAGCCTGAGGGGAGAAGCGCGGCAACCCATCCCATCATCAAAGTAGAGACCAACGAGAAGCAGAGAACATGGGCGGCATAGTAATCGGCACCGGAGGTGTAAACCACAGCGCTGGACCCAGCCACCACGACCCTGCTCACGGCAACAACGCACCCAACCGCGGGCATGGCCCGAGCCACCACAGCAGGGGCGGAGGAGGCCGTCGCAACTACCACGATGATGATAGGGATCTGCGACATCAACTGCAAAATAGATACGCGCGCACCGTTATCTCCGCACGGGCTCACAATCACGAAGAAGAAGAATGCAGACGGTGTCAGGAGTACGACTAGATCTACGGGTTCCCAGTTTTCTCAAACCACATTCATGCTACTGCTTGGCCAGAGAAGTTCAAATTGTCCGGCATCGAAAGATATGACGGGAAATGCGATCCCAAGCAGTGGCTCCGCATCTACTACTTGGCAATCAAGGCGACCAAGGGCAATACTGACACCATGTGCACGTACTTCCCTATGGCCCTTGAGCAAGCTCCTCTGACATGGTTAGAAGGACTCAAGCCCGGCTCCATCGACTCTTGGGATGAACTCTGCAGGGTCTTCATCAACAACTTCCAGGGCTCATGGCAGAAGCCGGGTACTCGCTTTGACCTTGCCCAATGCAAACAAGGCCAAAACGAGTATCTCAGAAGCTACATCCGCCGTTTCTGGGAAAAGTGGGCAACATGCATAGAGCTCACCGACCAGGATGTCATCGACTGCTTTCATAGCGGTCTCACTGACGCCACGCTACATCTAGATTTCGGAAGAAACAGGCCAAGACGGTGGAAGCCATGCACGACCATGTCAGCCGGTGGGCCGACGCTGAAACATGCAACGCGAAAGGTTCAACCGAAACAAGTCAGAAGGAGATCGCAACAATAACATTGACCACAATAAAGGCAAGCAGCTTGAAAATAGCAGCAAGCGCGACTTCAATGACTAGAAGCACAAGCCTGAAGACTCAGTCAACGCTGCCGAACGAGGACCCTCCCGCAAGAAGTTCGAGAAGCTCCTTGACAAGCAATGCCCTTTCCATCCTAAGGACAAACACTCTGAAGGCACTTCCAAACCCGATGGGGTTGACAACAATGGAGGAGACAAGAGTGGCAAAGACACTGGCTATCAACAAGCCGACAAGGTTGTCAATGTCATCTTCATTGGAATAGCTCAAACGGACTCGAAGCACAAGCAAAACTTGATCAATCGCGAGATTGGGTGCATCGAGCCAATTATCCCCACCTTCCTGAAGTGGTCAGAGGTCCCGATCAACTTTTCCCACGACGACCTGGTGGACCAACATCAAGAACCCGGGGAGTTACCCTCTCGTACTAGACCCGGTGGTGGCAGGCGCTCGGCTTACAAGAACGCTAATCGACGGTGGAAGCGGACTCAACATCCTGTTCGCCAAGCAACTAAAGAAGATGGGCTTGGATATCTCCAACCTCCTCAAGCCCACTGATTCACCCTTCTACAGCATCATCTTAGGCAATGCTGTCGTACCCCTTAGCCATGTATCACTTCCAGTTACATTTGGTACCGAGGCTAACTACAGGACCGAGTACATCACATTCGAGGTCGCCGACTTCAAATCTTCGTACCACGCCATCCTGGGAAGACCTGCTCTGGCGAAATTCATGGCGATACCACACTATATCTACCTCATCCTGAAGTTGCCAGGCCCTAAAGGGATCCTATCCCTAAAGGGCGACCTAAAGACCTCCTACGGTTGCGACACTGAGGCAGTGACGATAGCTGCAAATCTGCAACAACTGAGCCAGGCAGCAATTGTAGCAGCAATGGCAAAACAACTCGGCGAGGCAGAGTTGGAAATCCCAACGAAAAAGCTAGCCACATCAACCATGAAGCCCTCTCAGGAAGCTCCAATCAAGGCAACCGACCTAGGGACGGGTGAGTTATCCATCAAATAGGAAAGCGCGCTCACCAGCTTCTTACAGGACAACCGCGACATCTTTGCATGGAAGCCTTCTGATATGCCGAGAGTCCCAAGGGAGCTGGCTAAGCACAAACTTAATGTTGACCCAGCTGCCAAACCGAAGAAACAACATATGAGATGCTTCACCTAGTACAAGAAAGAAGCCATCCGAACGGATCTGGCAAAACTACTAGCAACCGGGTTCATCAAAGAGGTGTTTCACCTTGAATGGCTCGCTAATCCTGTCCTGGTACAAAAGAAGAACAACAACGAGTGGAGAATGTGCGTCGACTGCACCAACTTGAACAAGCATTGCCCAAAGGATCCTTTCGGGCTGCCTCACATTGATCAAGTGGTGGATTCAAGAGCCGGATGTTCATTACTCTGTTTCCTCAACTGCTACTTAGGCTATCACCAAATTAGCCTGCAAGAAGAAGACCAGATCAAGACGGCGTTCATCACACCATTCGGCACTTACTGCTATACAACGATGTCTTTCAGACTCAAGAATGCAGGAGCAACATATCAGCACACAATTCAGAGTTGTTTGAGGGCTCAGATTGGCCGCAATGTTGAAGCCTACATTGATGATGTCGTGGTCAAGACAAAGAACCTGGACAGTCTCATCACCGACTTGTCCGAGGCTTTATCACACCTCAGGGAGTTCCAATGGAAGCTCAATCCAACCAAGTATGTGTTTGGCATGCCCACAGGCAAACTGCTGGGCTTCATAGTCAGCCACCGTGGAATTGAGGCCAACCCCGAGAACATCACTGCCATCACATCCATGAAGCCTTCCAAGTCTCTCAAGGATGTCCAGAAGCTGACAGGGTGTATGGCGGCCCTCAACAAATTCATGTCAAGACTCGGTGATAGAGGATTGCCTTCCTTCAAGCTCCTCAAGAAGCAAGACAAGTTTGTATGGACTGCGGAAGCTTATGCGGCGTTTGAAGATCTCAAAAAATTCCTCCAGACACCACCAGTGCTTACTGCACCAGCTGATCAGGAACCACTGCCCCTCTACATTGCAGCCACAACCCATGTGGTAAGCACTGCAATCGTAGTTGAGCGGGAGGAACCCAGCCATGTATTTAATGTACAACGGCCTGTTTACTTCATCAGTGACGTACTCACGGAATCAAAAGTACGCTACCCCCAGGTTGAGAAGTTGCTCTATACTGTCTTGATCACATCTCGCAAGCTGCACCACTACTTCGACGCTCACCGAGTTGTTGTAGTCACGTCTTTCCCAATTGGCGATATCCTCCACAATCGAGACGCAACAGGGCAAATCTCCAAATGGGCAGTCGAGTTAGGTTCTCACACCATCGACTTCGTCCCACGCGCTGCGATCAAGTTTCAAGCTTTGGTAGATTTCGTCGCTGAGTAGACAGAAATACAATAGGCAGCACTCGAAGAACCTCTAGAACACTTGATTATGTATTTCAATGGGCAATGAAGCTTGAAAGAGCTGGCGCAGGCATTCTCTTCATATCTCCAAAGGGAGATCAACTCAAGTACGTGCTCCAGATCCTCTAGAAAGCCACCAACAATGAAGCCGAGTACGAAGCTCTACTGCACGGGCTACACCTGGTTGCTTCCCTCGGAATCAAGCACATGGTGGTCTACAGCGACTCCTCGGTGGTCATCAACAAGGTCAACAAAGATTGGGACTGCACCAAGGAGAACATGGACGCATACTGCATGGAGGTCCGCAAGCTCGAGAAACACTTCCATGGACTCGAGTGTCATCACGCCTTAGGGACAACAACATGGCTGCTGAGGCACTTTCCTAGCTTGGTTCGCACCGAGCTCAAGTACCGAGCGGCGTTTTTGTCCAAGAGCTGTTACAACCATCCATCAGGGAGCAGGAAGTACAGTCGACTACAACACCCTCTCATCAACAAGTCATGGTGATTACACCCGAATGGACGAAGCCCTTCATCGAGTACATTCTACATTAGAAAGAACCCGAGGACAAGGTGGAAGCAGAGCAGGTCATGAGACGAAGCAAGAACTATGTAGTGGTCAGCTCCACCTTATTCCGACGCGGCGCATCCTCTGGTGTCTTGATGAAGTGTGTCCCTCCAGAAGTCGGACGGGAGATCCTTGAAGAAATCCACGCTAGAATCTGCGACAATCATGCCGCCCATCGCACGATCGTCGGCAAGGCCTTCCGTTCCGTGTATTATTGTCCATTTGAAGTGGCGGACGCAGAAAACGTCATGCGGACTTGTCAGGGCTGCCAGTTCTTTGCCCGACAAGCCCACGTCCTTGCAACGGTCCTCAACACCATACCACCCTCTTGGCCCTTCGCATGCTAGGTGCTGGATATGGTGGGACTGCTCAAGAAAGCGCCAGGAATATCTCTTCGTGGCAATTGACAAGTTCACCAAGTGGATTGATGTCAAGCCGCTGGTCAAAGCTACAGCACCAAAGGCGGCCGAGTTCATCCAAGACATCGCTCACCGCTTCGGTGTCCCGAATCGCATTATCATTGATCTTGGTTCCCAATTCACACGGCACAAGTTCTTTGAGTCTGGGAATTGAAGTCCACTATGCGTCGGTGGTGCACTCACATGCCAATGGACAAGTTGAGAGAGCTAATAGCCTCATACTCCAAGGTCTGAAACCATGGCTCTACGAACCACTCAAGAAGTATGGCGGCAAGTGGGTGCAAGAGCTTCCAGCTGTGGTCTGGGGGCTAAGAACCCAACCAAGTCGAGCGACAGGGCAATTGCCCTTCTTCCAGCTCCGAGGCAGTACTCCTGGTGGATATCGAGTACAAGGCTCCAAGAATTCAAAACTACTCGGAGGAAGCAGCAGAGCAGAGCAGAAGACGTCGACAGGTTGGAGGAAGCAAGGATAGTTGCGTTGATCAGAACAACGAAGTACATGCAAGATCTGAGGAGGTACCATGATCAAAACGTCCAGTCTCGGTCATTTAACATCGGTGATCTGGTCCTTCGAAGAATTCAAAGTTCAAAAGATCAACACAAGCTATCTTCACCTTGAGAAGGCCCGTTCATAGTATCAAGGGTTATTGGCCTGGGTACTTATCAACTACAGCGGGAAGACGGAACAGACGTGCCCAAATGCTTGGAATATTGAGCACTTGCAGCGTTTTTATCCTTAAAAGTTTTTAGGAGTCTTTAAGAGTCAATAAAAGTCAGTCCTTTCAATGTACGATGTCGGCTTTATGCCCAAAGTTAATAAAGTATCTATATTCCATTATCATCAAGCATGGAATTCAGATACGCCTTTTATGCTACACTTGGTTTCTAAGTTATGCATATAACAAGTTTATGGATTATTCCAAGTTGTTTAAAGCAGCCTAAATAGGCTGCATTCATAGACTAATGCCATCAACTTTCTGTTCCCACACAGAGAGATCGGGCGCCACAAATGTAGATTACAAGTACTACTGTCATAAAGACACATTTATTTACATCTCATACAAGGTTCATTAAACAGGTTCTTTTACACAACAAAAGAACCTAGAACTTAAGGCGAGATACAATTTTCTCTGCGTGTCCTTCTCTTCCTCCAGATAAGAGTTGAACATGTCTCGAGTGCATGCGGGGTTTACCTTACCCTCTGTAATGCTCAACCTCTGGGTAGGCCACCAGGATCGGACTATGCCGTGTACTTGCCTAGTGCAACACTAGGCTATCCTCTGACAATAGGCACGAACCTACCCAGGAGCTGCTCTAAGACGATCAACTAAGGGAGGAGATGGCCACTTGCAGGTACTAGAGCTACCAACTCTACCAGCGGCAAGGCAGCTTCTTTCAGAGTCCCAAGTTCCACTCTAAGCTCATCGAGTTCTTCCTCTTGACTACGGATCTTGTCCATGACCTGGATAAGCTGCACATCAGCATCTTGGCGCTTTCTTTTTCTTCAACAAGCTCTGCCATGCAATCTTGTTCTCGCTGAAGAGCTTGGTTGGCCTTTTCCTGCTCTCGGTAAAAGAGATTATTCTTATCGGTGGCCTTGGTTCCAAGCGCCTCAATCTTTTTCTCATTATCTGCATATACAATCATTCGATTATGTCTTAGGATTCATGCTAACATGCTTGAGGAAGTCGGCAACATACCTGTCAGTTTCTGCTTCAAGGCCCGATTCTTCTCTACAACGTTGTCGCGCTGGTTCAGGTACAGGTTCATCTTTTGGTACGCCACATCCAAATCTAGACGCAACCGAGCGCGTTCTTCTTCCCATGAAGATTGGCCCTGCGCCATGTCCTTCTCCGCTTTCTCTGCTTGGGTGAAGCAGTTATTTGCTTGGTGCAGCATATCAGTCTTCTGATGTGAGCGGGCGAGAATGCTCTTTTTTCAAAAGAAAACAAGTCGGAGCACCAATCAAAGCACCAACATATGGAGATAAGTATAGTTACAGTATTGATTTACTATACACTAACCTCTGTGAGTTTGGTTAGCTGCCCTTGCAGCGTTGCGGCTTTCTCCAGATCTTCCTGGTCGACTTGAGAGTCGAACAGGAAGGTGTTGTCGTCCTCTGCTCCAGCGCCAGGTGTTGCAGTGTAGATCTGGAACGGCTCTGGCATGGGTGCTCGAGGCTGCTTTTCTCGGATAATTTCTTCAATAGTGGCAGCCTTGACAAGACCCGTGGCCGCATCAGGCTCCTCGGCGTGAAGACCAGCCATCCGTGTACTCTCCACAGCTTTCAGCCATGCATCTTTCGGCCCTTGTGCATAAGTACCCAGAGCGGCCTTCTCCGGTTCCTTTGGTGGTGGTGTGGCTCGGGGGCTCGCCTCCTTCTCCACCTTTGCCTCCTTGAATTGCATTTCCTTGGGCGGGCTCCGCTCTGGGATCACGGGTGTTTCAACAGGGTGGGGCGACGGTGGCCGACTACACAGACAAAGTGCAGAATCAAGGAAACTTGATACAATAGAAGAACAAATCCATGACAAACAAGTTGGACTACTTACCTGGTGAATTCCATATCAAGTTCTGGTTCTCCTAGGCCAAAAGAAACCCCTCCAGACAGATGTTCTTGAGGCTCGGGCGTCTTCTCCTTTGGGGAAGGAATCTTTTCTTGTGTCTGCTGCACAAGAAGAACTCGGATCAGTTCGGGATACAAGATTAAGCAGTGTCAGAGTTGTCAGATCTGAGGACAGGCATAACTTCTGGGGAGACGCGTTAATGGGGATACCCATAGGTATCTCTGTTTCCCCTCCAGCTTCGTCATCACGCTCATGAGCTTCTGGCAAGGAGGAGTCGGCGGGCTTCTGAGCTTGAGATCTGGTTCTTTTCCTCACCGTTCGCCTTTTCTTTGCAACTTGGGGGCTCTGGGTTTCTTCTGTGCTTGGCCTTTTCAGGCCTAAACCACCTTGCCTGGGATCGCCAGGCCGACGCGGTGGAAGGTCGTCATCTGTCGACGCATCTTCTATGAGTACTTCCTCTTCAAGAGGGCTTGGACGCGGAGTGCTACTTCATCAACAGACAACTCCTCGGAAGTCGTCCGAGTTGGATCAGTGGGCCCGGTGTACTCGTAGCCAGCTCATGAGCCCGCTTCTGGCAGGGCTGCACACGGCGGCGGATAAACGAGATGGCGATCTCATGTCACTAACAATCGGATCGATTTCGAGACAGCGTTGCTAGCAGGCACCGATTAGCTTGTTTATTCCGATAGAACGATATATATCAAAGAACTCGTTTAAACTAGATTTATTTGTAACTTGCTTATTGAATCTAAATCAGCTATATAAATAATAAGAACAGATCTATTATGAAATTTGAATCACAACAAAGCAAGATAGATCTTTCAGACAGATGTAAGCCGATAAGATAAAATCAACAAGATACGGTAAGGGGTGAGCGATCTAAATGAAGAAGGGTGATACGCCTGAATCTAAAGCCTAGAACAACTCAATAAATTGGTGAATTAACTAAACGAAGAAGGGCGATGCGCCTCAATATAAAGCCTAGATTAATTCGATATAGGTGTCGCACTTACAGACAAACCGGAGGTCAAGATGATGCAGCCATGCTTGTTGAAGAACCCGACGAAAAGGGTTGTTGGCACGAGGGCCGAAAGTTGTGTTGAATTGATTGGTTGTGTGAACGTCTTTTACAATGGCGCAGGGTTTATATTTATACCCTGAAAATCTAACTAATCCTTGCCGGCTACGAACAATATCTCTAATTTATTTAAAACAAACTAATCTAAACTACCAAAACTATTACAACTGCTGTGCAGTTAGGCCTTGAAGAAGCTTCCAGACGCATCTCTCCTTCGAAAGCTATACACGCTCCGGCCTCCTCCGCTCCGTGTCCGATCAGGACTCTTATTGGACGAACTCCGATCGGAATCGGAGACCAACTCAGAATCGGACTCGGCCCTAGCCTCGGTTCTATCATGCACAATCTTAGCCGAGTCAAAATCTGGTGTCAACACATGCCCCCAATTTTAGGATAAAATATTATTTTGTTCCAAAATTCTTCGAGCAATGATGATCCTGGCAGTGAACAACATATGGAAACTCGCATCCTTCCACTGTTGCAATCCTCGAATCCAGTGCGGATTCGGCGCCTTGGTCCTCGGGCGGTTCTTTCTCTCATAAGCCCTATAAATACTGACCTGAACCGTCATCTCCTTCCTCCAAACCGCATCTGCTATCGCGCTTGCACACTCCACCATTGCCGTCTCTACAAGCTCCTGCCCGGCGAACAT
This sequence comes from Alloteropsis semialata, assembly GCA_004135705.1. Lineage (NCBI taxonomy): Eukaryota > Viridiplantae > Streptophyta > Magnoliopsida > Poales > Poaceae > Alloteropsis > Alloteropsis semialata. Next base: position 33,176,616 of record CM014275.1, read on the forward strand.
CTAGTCTTCATCTCTCAATCCTTCACCGTGAATCGAGTAAGGCACTCCCCCGCATATGATTCATATTATTCATCTGGGTTTTACTGCATTCTTCTCGGTGATTTTTTCAAACTTTTCACCCGCATCACTGTTCATTGTAGATCTATTCCTCCATCAATGGTGGCCCCTGCTAATAAAGCTGATAATACACAAGTGCCTGAGGTAAAAATGCCCAAAATCTTCAACTTTAATTCCTGCATTCTTCTTCCAGAACCACTTGAGAGCCTCCACATCTGTATTTATCATTTATTTCTTTTAAATGTAGCATCTTAAGAACAACCTAGTCATTCCTGTTTCTCATGTTGATGCCGGGTACTACCTTGGCCCGATGGGCAACCCTGACCCTATGGATCAGATAAACATGGAATCGGAGAGACTTCCATTCAAAGGATCGGACCTGCAAGTCTCTGATTGGTCAGGCTCCTTCCGATCATGGCCCGACACCGTCCCTGGATGGAGAAACTGGTTCCTCAGAATGCATGCCATCAAGTCCTCTTTCTGGGATGAGAAAGACATAGGCCAGTGCCTCACTTTATCTCTTGCTGACATGGCCAGGGATGAAAACTTATTGGCCTCTAGGTCCCTCTTCTGGTCCGATGCCGTCAATGCTTATTTATTTGGCCACGGCCCGATGACACCAACCCTGATGGACGTGCACATGCTGACCTGCCTCAACACCACAAATGCCATGAACCCAAGAAGGCTTCTTTGTGACTTGAATTATAAGCTAGTAGCCACAGGATACAAGGGTTGGAAGAAATACGTCGCCGATCACTGCAAAACCGGCACTATAGGAGACAGAGAGCATGCAGCTTTTCTTAACATGTGGCTGGAGAGGTTTGTATTCTGCGGATCAACCCTCGGCGCTACCTCCAACATGCAGTCAATTGCAGAAGCACTATCCCGCGGCGAATCGGCCCCCCTCGACCGTCTCCTCCTTGGAGCGGTTTATCACCTCCTTCACCAGGTATTGGCCAGACTTTCAGACGGCCAATCAGTTGGACATATCGGAGGGCCTTGGTGGTTCATTCAGCTCTGGTTGCACACTCAGTTCTGATCTGCTCTCCACTTCGACTTCAAGAATTGCCAATTTCCAAATTATTATACTGAAGAAGAAGATGCAACAACTCGCCGATGCATGTCGTTTGGAGAAGAAGCATCGGCCTGTCCTGGGTCAAGGTTTGACACAAAAAATATGGCCACTTTCTTTGAAAGCTTCTACCATGGGATCGCATCGGAGCACCTCCAGTATTTTGCCTATGATGACCCCGATCGTGATTATGAACAGCCCATGTTCAACATTCAAAACGAGCTTGCTGTGATCTTGCCGATCATTAAGTCTTTCATCACGCCTGCTATTCGTGGTAGCAACATCGCATACGGCCGCAAGATCACATCATATGAATTTTATAACCCATCAGTAACAGCTCGCCAATTGGGTTTTGGCCAACTTCCAATCGGCCTGTATTTCTCCGATAAGATCAAGTACAGAGAACCAGTTTCATCAGATTTGGGGATGGACAGTGTTCTGGCACTTGCCCCTCAAGCCGATTTTGAAATCCCCGAATGGTTATGCACTAGCTTCCAATCTAGGCTCTTCAGAAATTGGTGGAAAGAGCTGCGCCTTCACCTATTCAGAATTCCGGCCATCACCTACTGCAATCTCATAGACTCCGATTTCGAGGCCATGGAAAATCCAGTGAGTTCTCTGACACCTTTCCGCTTTTATTCAACTTTCATTTAAATGAACCCTCCATAATTCATGTTTCAATTCTTTGATAGCCAATTGAAGAGAACGTGCCGGTGGTAAGCAACAGCAGGAAATCGATCCGATACACTGTCAGGACTCCAAATCCGAGAATCGGCTCTTCTGCACCATCTCTTGCGGACATCATGGATGGCAGAGGAAAAAGAAAAACCCCTCCTACTAGGGTTTCCGTACCAAAGAAACTGAAGAAAGGCCAATCTCCGATACGATTTCCTCATGCTCCTGATTCTCCTTTCCGATTGATAATCAAGTAAATAATACTCTTTTATGTAGCCCACCGGAAAAATCCTCGGCCGGTCAACCTCCAAGGCCACCGAAGAAACCGCACAGAAAGCTGTTGAAGGCGCCAGGATGCTTCTTGATGCAGTATCGGTAACAATCCGATTCCATTTAATCTCGTATTTTCTCAAAATAAATCGGTAATAACAATTTCTTTTTCAACAAACAAATACCATATTGCCCGATCTCCAACTGGCTCCGGCCCAAGACACTCAAACAGAATCGGCTCAGCAGGTAAACTTAACCCAATCTATATCTCTTTCAAATATATACGCTTAAACTAACCGATTCAACCATAGATTCCTGCCACTCTGCAACCCATCGCCGAGGACCCGAGTGCAAACATTCAATCGGAGGCGAATTCTGGGCAACCAACAACAACTCCACCGGTGCCACCTCCGATTGAACCAGACCATACACTTCAAATAGAAGCAGCTAGCACAAACATCACTTTGCCTCATGTAATCCCCGATTACGTCCAGGAGGACAATTCAAACTGGTACCGATTTAACCTTATGTGTCCTTTCATTAATTTAATAATTCTTGTTTATTGACATCTTGTTTCAGGCACACGATTCTCCAGCCATGAGCTTCGCATCACTCAACCTGGATGCCACATTCGGAGATGAAGAAATTAGCTCTGTGCAATCCTCCGGGACCATCTCCGATGAGGTCAAGCAAAACTTCAAGAAATAATGAATCATCTGAACAAAAGCATTGCCGTCCTCATTGAAGATGCAGAACCGATTCGTCAAATTTTCAAAGAATTGAAGGGTCAACTGCCATCGGAGCTGGAGAGCGCAATCATCCCTGCCGCCTTTATTGAAGGCCATCAGCCCCAAGTCTTTACTGCTCGCCAAAGAATATCGGAGCGACTGGCTCAGCAGGACTTGGCCAAGAAACGTGACGATGGCAAGGAAGAATTGAAAGCTATGCAGGCCCAAATCAAGACTCTGGAAGCCAAACCAAAGCAACTGGAGAATCGGATCAAGGATCTCCAAGGCATCGAAACTGAACTGCTCAAACGGCTCGAGGAAGTCCGTAAAGAGATGTCGAAAACCCAAGATCAGCTCAATCAGATCCCAGCATCTATCGCATCAGCGCGGGACAACTTGAAGAAATGCCTGGAAGAAGTCCACCAAGTTCACAAAAGCATCAAGAATATTCCTGGCTCCAATGTCGAAGATCTGGAGGAAATCCAAAAGATTGACAACATCCGATTGAGCGCGATCGAAATGATCCACAAATTCTTGTAATTTTTAAATCTTCTGGTTGTACTGCTCCGATGACATCGATCATCGATGAACTTGGTTGGGTCTGATAACACTTGCTTCGTAAATATTTTTGACCTTAAGGCAATACGTATCGTATCGGCTATCTTTAGTCGACATTTCTTAGAATATCGGCTTTAAGAATCGACCCAAATACTTGGATAGTATTTCTTTAAATATTTTCCATTAAGCGCTTTTGAAAATTCTTCTCCTTCCAATGTTTCCAAGATATATGCATTTCCAGGAACACACCGATTTACATGATAGGGACCCTCCCAATTAGGTGACCATTTTTCAAATTTAGAACTTTTTGTCCCTATCAATAAAATCAGTTTCCAAACCAATTCTCCTTTGATGAATTCTTTTGGCTTAACCTTTTTATCATAATACTTGGCAACACGCGCTTTATTGTTTTCAATGTTTTCCAAAGCTCTCAAACGAGTTTCAGCCAAATCATCCAATTCAAAATTCATCAAACTTTTATACTCATCGGCAGTCAAGTTTCCTTGTTCCGATATTCACCTCGATCCGATTTTGACCTCCCAAGGCAAGAGAGCCTCATGTCCATAAACCAAATGATATGGGGATAATTTAGTAGAGCCATGACAAGCGATCCGATACGCCCATAATGATTCGGTCAATGTCAAATGCCATCGCCTTGGTTGTTCATCAATCTTTCGTTTGATAATTTTGATAATACTCTTATTTGAAGCTTCTGCTTGACCATTGGCTTGTGCATAATAAGGAGAAGATTTAGTAACTTAATACCCATACTGGCACCAAAATCCTGAAATTCGTTAGACATAAGCATGGTTCCCTGATCGGTCGTGACAGTTTGAGGAATACCAAACCGATATATAATATGCTCCTTAACGAACTCCACCATATTTTTGGAATCGGCAACCTTCAAAGGAATCGCCTCAACCCACTTAATGAAATAATCAGTTGCCACCAATATAAATTTATGTCCTTTACTCGATGATAGATAAATTTGTCCAATCAAATCAATTCCCCATCCTCGAAAAGGCCATGGTTTGATAACCGGATTCATGGCTGACGCAGGTGCCTTTTGTACATTACCAAACTTCTGGCATTCTTGGCAACCTTTATAATATTCAAAACAATCTTCCAAAATTGTCGGCCAAAAACAACCTATCTTTCTAATTATCCATTTCATTTTTATAAGCCAATGGATGTGCACCACAAACTCCATCATGCACTTCATCCATCATGTCCTTGGATTCCGATTTACTCAAACATCGGAGCAACACACCATCAATCGTTTTATAATATAATTGATCATCAAGCAATACATATTTAACAGCCATGAATGTTAATTTCTTGGAAACCTTTTGTGATGGATCCTTAAGATAATTTACAATTTCATACCTCCAATCTCTGATTTCTGGTTCTATCGTCATGATCTCATGAAAACGCCGATAACCAGAAGCGGCTTGTGCCAAATTGTTGGCCTCTTGATTTTGAGCCTTGGGGATATGTTCAATATTAACCATCACAAATTCCTTTAATAATAATCGGCATTCTTCAAAATACTGAATCAAAACATCATCCTTACATTAATATTTATCGATTAATTGATAAATCACCAACTGGGAGTCTCCAAAAATCTCAACAGCTTCAGCTCCGATTTCCAACAATAGTTTTAATCCCTTAAGTAATGCTTCATATTCAACCTGATTATTTGTAAAATTTGGATCCATCGGATAGCTGAATTCGAAATTTGCCCCCAGAGGTGAAACAATAATGATTTCAATGCCACATCCTTGGCCACACGAAGACCCATCAAAGAATAGCGTCCAAGGCATCGGCTCAACCATTTTAACTCCATCTCCGATGTGTTGTGTTACAAAATCAGCCATTACTTGTCCTTTGACCGCCTTAGCCGATTCATACTTCAAATCAAACTCCGATAATGCCAATATCCACTTCCCGATTCTTCCTTTCAGCATTGGCATGGACAGCATATACTTGACCACATCGGTTTTGCAAACGATCGTGCACTCAGAAGATAATAAATAATGCCTCAGCTTAGTGCATGAGAAATACAGGCATAAACATAATTTTTCAACCGGTAGATACCTTGTTTCCACATCAATCAATTTCTGACTCAAATAATAAACCACTCTTTCTTTCCCTTCAAATTCTTGTATAAGAATAGACCCGATTGACAACTCATCGGTCGACAAATATAATCAGAATGGCTTATCTCTTTGAGGTGGAATCAAAACTGGCGGTGTCATCATATATTGTTTTATCTCATCAAATGCATTTTGTTGATCCTCTCCTCACACGAATTCTTCATCGGATTTAAATTTCAGCAGCGGAGAAAAAGGACGAATTCTTCCAGATAAATTTGAAATAAATATTCTAACAAAATTAATCTTACCGATTAACAATTGGAGACTCGTCTTATCGGTGGGTAGTTTAGCATCCCTTATAGCTTTCATGCTTTTCTGTCCGACTTCAATGCCTTTTTCATGAACCATGAAACCCAAAAACTGTCCAGCCGATACTCCAAATGCACATTTGTTAGGATTCATCTTCAAACCGTGCTTTCTTGTGCATTCAAGAGTTTCCCGCAAATCGGCCAGATGCTGCTTATGCCCATTGGACTTCACCACCACATCATCAATGTAGATTTCAACAATCCCACCGATCAGTTTATGAAATATATAATTCATAGCCCTTTGATATGTGGCACCAGCATTTTTCAAACCAAAGGTCATTACAACCCACTCGTACAATCCAAGTGCACCAGGACATCGGAATGCAGTCTTAGGAATATCTTCTTCTGCCATAAAAATTTGATTATATCCCGCATTACCATCCATAAAACTAATCACCTTATGTCCTGAAGCTGCATCCACCAACATATCGGCTATCGGCATCAAATATCCGTCCATCGGAGTCGCCTTGTTAAGATTCCTGAAATCCACACAAACTCGCAATTTCCCATTTTTCTTGAAAACAGGAACGATATTAGATATCCACTCAGCATATCGGCAAGGTTGAATAAACTTAGCTTCATATAACCGAGTTATTTTGGCTTTTATTTCTTTATCTAACTCAGGTTTAAATCATCTCGGTGCTTGTTTAAAAGGCCGACACCCCGGTTTGATCGGGAGCCGATGTTCAACAATAGATCGGCTTAAACCTGGCATCTCATAGTATTCCCAAGCAAAACAATCACGATACTCTTTTAATAACTTTAATAATTCTTGTTTAAACTCAGGATCCAATTTTGCACTTACATATGTCGACCGAGGTCTATCTCCTAAACCTATATCTACCTCTTCTAATTCATCGGCCGACATAAATCCTTGACCAAATTTACCCTCATCTTCAGTAAACTCTTCCATTAATACAAACTTTCAGAGCCAACTGCTTGGATCGGCTTCAAACCATCATCGGACAATTGAATGAAGTTGCCTTCCCAAACCTTGCCCGACAAGCACTCTATTCCTTCAAACTCCCAAACTGTTAAATCAGCGATAGCGACGCTAACCGATTCATCGATTTGGACAGTCTCAATGTGATCTCCATGCCATTAGATGAGACATTGATGCATGGTAGATGGCACACAACAATTAGCATGAATCCAATCACGCACCAAGAGCAAACTGTAAGATCCTTTACTATCAATGACGAAGAACGTAGTAGGCAATGTCTTGTTCCCGATCGTCAATTCAACATTTAATGCCCCCCGAGTCGGCGATGGATTCCCGCCAAAATCTTTAAGCATCATGTCGGTCTTGATCAAATCATCAGGGCCTTTGCCAAGCTTCCGATACGTAGTGTACGGCATCAAATTCACAGCAGCTCCTCCATCAACAAGCATTTTAGTCATCGGCTTGCCATCAACATATCCTTTAACATATAAAGGCCTCAAATGCCGATACTTTTTATCAACAGGCTTTTCAAACACAGCTTGTTGAGGTTGCAGAATCAATTGTGCCATGGCTTCTTCAACATCATTGGCCTCATCATCGGTTGAACTGACATTATACTCGGCGGGTAGCACAAAAACCATGTTCACCGACGCCGATGGCCCTTCATCATCACACTTAGGCTTAGCTCTCCAAACCTTAGAATTATCATCTCCCTAGCGCTTTTCCTTGAGCAATTCCTTGAATCGGAGACGCTGAACCCTTCTCTTCCGTGTCTTGGTCAAACCTTCAGGGCACCATTGTGGATTGACTTTTTGGATGCGGACCCGATTTGACCTCCAAATTCTCCTCCGATTCCTGTGCATCATCTGGCTCTTGAACATTTTCCTTTTTCCTGTACACCAAACGATCATACATAGAAAGACGATCTCCTTTATATTTTTTGGCAATCATTATACCTTCGGCGATCATCGTCCCAACGGTCATAGCACCGATTTTCATACTCACGCCGATCATGGTATTCACGCCACTCTTCGCGCTCCTGTTGGTAAGCCACCTCATCATGCCAACTGCATCGGCGCCCAAAATCCAATCGGTCATGTACAGAATGACGTTGCCTTTTTGAATTTCTGTAACTTTCATATTGGTCACTGCATTCTGGACAATCATAAATTGATGGAAGCCTTAACTTTTCATTCCAACAAAACCTGAAGAACGGACATCCCAATGATCTTCATTATCAAGCCTCTTCATTGGAGGACTCCGAACCCTTTCTTGCTAGCGCATGTACTTGTCGATGAGCTGTCCTGATGTAACCCTGGGCTTTTCCCTGTGCTGACGATCTTCCCGATAATTTCGGTAGTTCCGATTTTGCACATCATCGGCCGACACTTGGCAATTTGGATCGACAGCTCCCGATTTCTTCACATGCTCCGATGTAAGGACTTTAGCTTTCAACTTCCTATCAGGTGCTCCGATTTCAACCATGTTTTGAGGAAACAGGTGTCCATCAAGCTTCATCGGTTTCTTACCAGTTTCAACTTTAATGATCCCCTTCTCAATCCCCGATTGAATCTCATTGGAAAAAACTTTGCAATCATTGGTATGATGAGATACTGAATTGTGCCACTTGCAATATTTCTTTTTCTTTAATTCTTTGGCAGAAGGAATTGTATGATTCGGGGAAAGCCTGATTTGTTTCTCTGCTAGCAATAAATCAAATATTTTATCGGCTTTAGTGATATCGAAACTGTACTTTTTTTGGCTAGACCTTCACCCACGGGCAGGCAACAGAATTCTTGTTCTTGGTCCACTCAGCCAAATCGATCTCAGCTTCATCACCATCGGAGTCATACTCAATGTTAGCAATTTTCCTCTGAAATTTCTCCCTCCGATAATCGTTACCACGTCCTTCATGCTGAGAAAGATTTTGAATCATATGCCCCAAGCCTTCAAAATCTTGACTTGTATATCGGTCTCTGACCTGAGGCAATAACCCTTGGAAAGCCAAATCGACCAATTGTCCCTCTGATAGGTTCAATGAATAGCATCGGCTACGAACATCCCTGAATTTTTGGACAAATTCGCTAACTGATTCCCCGTTTCTCTATCGGAGTGCAATCAAATTGGACAGTCTGGTCTCTTGAACTCCCATGAAGAAATAAGCATGAAATTGCTTTTCTAGATCGGCCCAGTTACTGATGAAATTTGGTGGCAATGATGAAAACCAGGAAAAGGCCGAACCAAAAAGAGACATAGGGAAAAGCTTTACTTTTAACGGATCAATTGATGCTACCTCACCACACTGAATTGTATAATGACTGATATGCTCTATGGTAGTAACATCTCCTTGTCCAGAAAACTTGTAGAAATCTGGAATCCTGAATCGGGGTGGCATAGGTACTATGTCAAACCAGTCTGGATACGGCTTCCGATACAGATAGGATTGTCCCTTGGGTTTCAAACCAATCTGATTTTTCATGACATCAGCAATCTTATCTGTCCAATCTTCCTGAGTATAGTTTCCCTGACTGATCGGAGCACGAGTCGACGTTAATATAACTGGTGTCTCAGCAGGCCCAATCAACGGCTCTCGATTGTCAGCTCCTCTGTTCCTTGGTGGGTTTTCAGTGTTGAAGTAGGAAGGATACACCATCTTGCCATCAACTACAGGAATTCGGCTGCCAAACTGATCAATATGTTGAGTTTCACCATAATTCTTGTCTCCTGTTTCTTCTTCCTCTTCCTCTTCTTCACCTCCTTCCACCGCCTTGGCTTTTGCCTTTTTTGTCTTAGGAGTTTCATAGCACTCAGGATGTGTTTCTGGTGATGTGGATGAATTGATCTGCACCATCTTTTTCTTAAGGTCTTTAATCGTCGAAGCAGCATTAGTATCAAAGTAAGCAGGTCCCTTCTGGACATCTTTCAATATAGCTCCATCCAGTAACTTGGCGATCAATCCCACCACCGTGTTAACCAATATTCCAGATTGGTTAATCAAAGCATGACTCACACTAGCATCTACGTAATCTCAAAAGAATTTTCTCTCCTCGGCCGTGATCCGATCAAACGCTTCCTGGGGAACAGGAAACTGATTTTTCTTGATCACAACATTACGAGTTTTGCCGAATGAGTCGAGGCACAGGTTCTTGAATTCTTCAAGTTGTGCTTCCATGAGTTTCTTCTGCTCATCGCTAAGATCTTCCATCGTGACAGCAGGAATCTCAGGGGGGTGCCATCGCAGAAGCTTTCTTGTCCCACTAGGCGTGCCAAAATGTGTTGACGTAAAAAAAGTCAGGCGTTGACTCTCAGAAATTAACACTGTGGCTTGAAAGATTTGCTTAACTTCAGTGCAGGTCCAAAATCTTGAGGTTCGTGGCGTGCCAGTCAATTTGACTTGAAATTGACAAGGTAGAGTTTAATCAGTAAACAACAAGGAACTCATCGGCCAAAGCCCCGATTCGTTCCAGCAAATCGGATCAACATAAAGAGAAGTCTGATTTGAGAGCATGAACCATCGGCCTTGAGTCCGATTCGTGATGATGTGACATGTATTTGAAATATACCATCGACTATAAAGCCGAATCGGAGATAAATCTAATTTAGACTCATTCTCTAATATGCATCTTTCCAAAAGTAATAAACAAACTGAATCTCATGTCACTAACAATCAGATCGATTTCGAGACAGCGTTGCTAGCAGGGCACCGATTAGCTTGTTTATTCCGATAGATCGATATATATCAAAGAACTCGTTTAAACTAGATTTATTTGTAACTTGCTTATTGAATCTAAATCGGCTATATAAATAATAAGAACAGATCTATTATGAAATTTGAATCACAATAAAGCAAGATAGATCTTTCAGACAGATGTAAGCCGATAAGATAAAATCAACAAGATACGATAAGGGGTGAGCGATCTAAACGAAGAAGGGCGATACGCCTCAATCTAAAGCCTAGAACAACTTGATAAATTGGTGAATTAACTAAACGAAGAAGGGCGATACGCCTCAATCTAAAGCCTAGATTAATTCAATAGGTGTCGCACTTACAGACAAACCGGAGGTCAAGATGATGTAGCCCTGCTTGCTGAAGAACTCGACGAAAAGGGTTGTTGGCACGAGGGCCGAAAGTTGTGTTGTATTGATTGGTTGTGTGAACGTCTTTTACAATGGCGCAGGGTTTATATTTATACCCTGAAAATCTGACTAATCCTTGCCGGCTATGACAATATCTCTAATTTATTTAAAGCAAACTAATCTAAACTACCAAAACTATTACAACTGCCGTGCAGTTAGGCCTTGAAGAAGCTTCCAGACGCATCTCTCCTTCGAAAACCGTAAGCGCTCCGGCCTCCTCCGCTCCGTGTCCGATCAGGACTCTTATCGAATGAACTCCGATCGGAATCGGAGACCAACTCAGAATCGGACTCGGCCCTAGCCTCGGTTCTATCATGCACAATCTTAGCCGAGTCAAAATCTGGTGTCAACAGTTTCTTCAGTCTTGGGGGCTGGTTCTCTACATAGAACCATTTGTCGTTCCAGTCCTTGATGGAATCATTTAGCTTGAAATCAAATTACTATTTCTTCATTCCCTGGTGCAATTGAATCCCCACGCCACCTGTCACTTTCCCTTGGTTTGGTTTTACCCAGTATAGGAAGTGAAAGAGATTGAAGTCGGAGTCAATTCCTAGGAAGGCTTCGAAGAGGTGGATGAAGATAGAGACTTGTAGGATGGAGTTGGGGTTGAGATGCACTAGCTCTAACCCATAGAAAGAAAGTAGGCTGCAGAGGAAATCATGCGGGGACAGCAAATCCACGCTCATAGAAGGGGGCAAAGACAACAACTTCATCAATTTCATCAAAGGGCCAGGGCTTACCGGTGTCAGTCCTCCAGAATGAGATGGATTTGTCTAAAAGGTAGCCCTAGTTGACCAATTGCTACACTATCTCTCCATTAGCCTTGGACGGTTTACAGACTATTGCTGCGGCGAGCGCAGTCCTGAATATGGGCATCCCAGTGATGGGAATCTTGGACTCCTTCTTGCCTGATGCGCCTTTCTTCACTATCTTGATGCTTGGGGATTTTTCGCCAAGTGTGGCTAGAGTGGATTGGTGAGCGCGTGCGGGTGTGGAGTTTGGATTTTTGGAGAATGGTGAACTGGAGCAAATGTGAATACGAAGCTGTTCCCCTTGTTTTTATTAATGAAAGGTTAATCCTAGGCGTTTTCTAAATAGTACATTTTCTTAAGTACAAAGATAGTTATGTATTCGCGGTGTTTACCAGATGCATAACTGTGTGCTTAAGTCCAAAAATGAGCTAGTTTCTGTGTGGAGGCTCTGCCACGCTCGGGGGCTCACTCTCATTGGGATAATTATTTTCTGAATCAAAGAATATTTATTTCCTAAAATTCTTTAAGCTTATTGTCATCAGCTTTAAGCTTGGAGGCTAAGGGGGAAATAGTATATTTCTTTTGGAAAGCTTTTCTCATTAAAGACCCTGGAATTGTTTTTAATCCTTGAAACCATTTCTAGGCTTGGGGGCTAACCCATAATGGGTCCATCTTTTTTCAAAAGCTGGACACCATTATATTAAATGGGGAAGTTTTTGCATCATCTTTGATTTAAAAATCAAAGCCCGGGGGCTGATTGCAAAATTAGTCGGCAAAGAGCACATCATGTTCACTACTGGAGGTTTTCAACGAAGGTCCAAGATGGCAAGGAAACAACTCGACTAATGCTAAGTCTGTTGAGAAACAACTCGGCGAACGTGAAGACATGAAGACGCACAGGGGCTTGATGGACCAAGATCCATGGGAGTCCTTATGGGCAACAGGCCCACGAGGAGATTGGGCCATGTTGATGGTCCTTAGACGCGCCAATTGTGAACCACAAGTGCACGGATCATCGTAGCTCTTCCCTTAGAATATTCCCCCAAGGTTTATCAATCCGTGGATCGACAAATAACTGCCTAGGGTTTTCTATCTAGCCGAACGGATCTAATCCTATCATGAAGCATAGATTGCATACGAGGTTAAACATGTGTGTAAAGTTGATGAATGTAATGAATGGATCATAACCCCACGACACGAGGTAACATGACCAAAGGGAGCACAATCCTACCATCTTCTAGTTGCAACTCCGGCCAAAGTGATAATCAATCTAATCTCGTACAAAGATAAAGAGTCATCTCTAAGAACTTTCCCATGGGTGCCCTTGCAAGATGCACGTCAACGCCTAAGGTTTCCCAAAGCTTTATCTCAAATGCCCACCAAATGCTCTTTACTTGAAGCTCCTCCTCCTTGGTGGCCGCGCAACAACTCCCATGGTACTCGCCGTCGATCTTACTTAACATTACGCAATCGTTCGATCTTTTCCCTCCCGCATGTTCTCACCACACGAGGATAATCATGCCGACTTCCTACGCACTACTAAGATGTATTTGCAGGGCATAGACTAATTACCACAATTAGATCTATTCCTACTAAGAACATATGCTAGCTAGACATATGAGAGAAAGCACGCATCTTAGAAGATCAAAGTAAACAAGACAAGTAGATTGATATCACCATCTTATGTACATATGCCTTGATGAGTTTAAAGCATGGCTCTGGAACTCCGCCATGGCTTCACCACGCAGGGCCAATCATGGCGGCTAGGGTATGGCCTAAGCCATCTCCTAGACAACCTCGACGACTTGCAGCGGCCGTCGGCTTCCTTCGGTGTGTGTTCCTCTTCGCGTCGACTTGTGGTGGATAGATCTGAATCTCCCCCCTTGAAGGTGCCTAGGGTGTTGTATTTATACACTAGGAGAGCCTTGGGGCGTGCTCCACCTTCCCTTCCACGAGATCGTTGCTTAGGAGTTAAGCAAACTTGGTTTCCATAAGATTTGACTCACCCAGATTTTTCTTATTCGCAGCCCTGCATTCCCAACATCATATCTCCCATGTTCGGACTCCAAATAGGGCAAACTCAGATTCTAAATTGTGTGTCACAAAATTATCTCCAACTTTGGTACTCATGAGTTTCCTTAGAAATGAAGCGAAGATCCCCAAAACAGCACCGGAAAATAATCTTTCTAATTTCGGACTTCTCAACGCAGCATGCATTTCGGGGGCCATATCTCCTAGCTCTATATTCCAAATTATACTTTTCATATATCCAAATTGAAGATCTCGACGATGGCTACAACTTTGGTATTCAATATTTTGTCATTAGAGTCCATTTAGTTCTCCGAATCTGCACTAAAAGATCATACTGTCCTGGACTTCGCGAATATCACTGAGGTTGCCTTGATCTTGTGGATAACTTTCCAAATCTTCAATTCCTTCATGCTTAAGTCTCTCATACCCAAGGTTCATTGAATGTGGACACCTAGGACCATGAATTGGCCTATGAAAGCCCATATGGTCCATTGGTTGGGCTCCCTCCGCTAGGCTCGATTCCTTTGGGCTCGTAGTTAGTTTTGGGCTTTGAATACAAATGCCCCAAATTGGGCTGTTTTCTTGCAAAAACACAATATACTCCAAAACACAACACATATATGAAAACGGAGTTATTTCAAGTGCCAACTGGTGGGTTAGTATATGAATTAGTCCAAAACGCCACCTAAATAGCACTAAAAGTGTACGTATAACGAGCGTCAACAATCCCCCCATGCTTAAACCTTGCTCGTCCTCGAGTAAGTCCAGGATCTTTGCTTAGCTAGAAAATCAGCATTGCCCTTCAATGTCTTCCCTGCACTTAGTTATACACAACAAGACACATTACTCTCAAGTGTTTAGCATTTAAAGTTCAAATTGTGACTGGCTACTTTTCATTATGGAAGATAGACTAGCAATAAAGAACAAGCCACAATAATAAATAAATGCAATGCTCTTGAACTTAAGCGAACTTTAGACCTTTACCTTGTTCCATCGTGAAGAGTTTTCAAAAAGATGCATATCCAACATAAGTGAGATTCTCTTGCAAAAGCTCATGGGAACACTCATCTCATCAAGTCGCTCAAGCCTATACTAGATTATTTTCAACCTATTCTACTCATGTATGAAAGTGGAAGGCTTATGTGGAGCTTGGTAGGTAAAAACAATTCTAGCAAAACATTATATCTCAAATATTGTCAAACTAAGAGAGATCTATTGGAATCACCAAGACTAGTCAAAAAGGCCATGGAAAATAAATGTTGGAGAGAGAGAGAGGGATGAAACACACACATTTAGACAGGTGGACATGTGCAAATGGCAAATGGATGATCCTGAGGCACAAATGAAGTCCTCGTTATCGGATTGGACATTGTTGAAAAATTGAGTATGGAATTGTCTTCAAAGCACTTAGAATTTGATGAAGCTAAAAGAACTAAGGAGCATTATTATTCTTCATTTTTTCTTATTTTTCCTTTTTCTTTTCTTTCTTTTTCATATTTTTCTTTCATCATTATTTTTTCTTTTGTTTTCCACTCTTTCTTTCTTTTTTTTCTCATTAGAACCTTTGGCAACATAGTACTTACTCAGCATCCTCCTCCCATGCTTAAACGATTGCTCGTCCTCGAGCATAGAAGTGAGGGTCGATAATTGCTGAAGTAAGTACACAAAGTCCATCTTGATCTTCTAGAAAATCACTTGAATCTTCATGGAGTTTCTTCTCGATGCCTCCCAAATTGATGTTCTCTAAATTAAGCTCTCGATTCTTCTGGATTTTTGTCGAGAAAATGATCCGTACTCAATTGTGGGTTGTGGTCAAGGAGGTAATCATAAAAAGATATTTTGGGTTTAGGGTGAATATCCAGCGAAGTTTCCGGTGTAGAAACTCACAATGCATGGATAGAAAGTCTAGCAAAAAGATGGTACGCAAAAATAGAGTGGCCAGCTTCTTAGTCTCGAACCATAGAAATCAATCTTAATCCAACTCATCAAAATATAAGTTTACAATCCTAAAGGTTTCATCATGATAGGTCATGTATATGTAAAGGCTTTGGTAGATAGAACTTTGCAAGAGATTCACAAATGTAGATAGCATAAGAATCAAGCTTTAAATAAAACAATACAAGGCATAAGGTCTTCGGTAAACTTAAATCAAAGAGCAACATAAGGAATATGTGGGTCTAGAATTTAGTCATTTAACCTCCTCAAATAAAAGAGCCGGTATTTAATTAATTTAAGATTATTTAATAGAGAGCAAATGGTCAAGTCATATACAACATCGTGTAGGTAGAACAAAGCGGCAACTTTCATCACTTTTCCATAAGCAAAGCATACACAAATGATATCATCGTGGTAAGCGCAAAAGTGATGGTGATAACTATTTATTGAAAAAAAACAAGGATAGGTTGTCCTCCTAGTAGCCATGTTATTAACAAGAGAGATATACAAAGGTTTCTATGGTCAATGGCATAT
>CM014275.1:33192977-33233362 GCA_004135705.1 Alloteropsis semialata
AACCTTTGGCAACATAGTACTTACTTGGCATTCTCCCCCCATACTTAAACGATTGCTCGTCCTCGAAGCATAGAAGTGAGGGTCGATAATTGCTGAAGTAAGTACACAAAGTCCATCTTGATCTTCTAGAAAATCACTTGAATCTTCATGGAGTTTCTTCTCGATGCCTCCCAAATTGATGTTCTCTAAATTAAGCTCTCGATTCTTCTGGATTTTTGTCGAGAAAATGATCCGTACTCAATTGTGGGTTGTGGTCAAGGAGGTAATCATAAAAAGATATTTTGGGTTTAAGGTGAATATCCAGCGAAGTTTCCGGTGTAGAAACTCACAATGCATGGATAGAAAGTCTAGCAAAAAGATGGTACGCAAAAATAGAGTGGCCAGCTTCTTAGTCTCGAACCATAGAAATCAATCTTAATCCAACTCATCAAAATATAAGTTTACAATCCTAAAGGTTTCATCATGATAGGTCATGTATATGTAAAGGCTTTGGTAGATAGAACTTTGCAAGAGATTCACAAATGTAGATAGCATAAGAATCAAGCTTTAAATAAAACAATACAAGGCATAAGGTCTTCGGTAAACTTAAATCAAAGAGCAACATAAGGAATATGTGGGTCTAGAATTTAGTCATTTAACCTCCTCAAATAAAAGAGCCGGTATTTAATTAATTTAAGATTATTTAATAGAGAGCAAATGGTCAAGTCATATACAACATCGTGTAGGTAGAACAAAGCGGCAACTTTCATCACTTTTCCATAAGCAAAGCATACACAAAAGATATCATCGTGGTAAGCGCAAAAGTGATGGTGATAACTATTTATTGAAAAAAAACAAGGATAGGTTGTCCTCCTAGTAGCCATGTTATTAACAAGAGAGATATACAAAGGTTTCTATGGTCAATGGCATATATATATATATATATATATATATATATATATATATATATATATATATATATAGACACACAAGCATTTAGAAGGAAATGAACAAAGAGAAGGTTGAGGAAGAGTTACCGTCCTTTTCGATGCTTGTAATGGAGTGTAGCATGGCTTCCCTCATGCTTAAGCATTATGCTTAGCATTGAAGAAGAATCTTGAGCATCTTATGACAACCGTGATCATTGTACTACATATGACCTTTTCCTTTTCGTCCAACAAATCCTCCCCCATGCTTAGCATGTTGCTAAGTGTGGAAAAAGATGGTGAACCATCATGTGATTCTTGAAGTCCTTCCGCCATGTATTTGGAGATTATCTTTATGCTTCTTCACTTTTGTTGTCTTAATTTTCCTCAACATCTTCTTGTTATCATTAAGCCTTCGTCTCACTCATTCCTCATATTGTTATCACCTCCTTGCTTGTTGTCTTCATTGCTGCCTCATCTTTCATGAATTTTTCTTCTACTTCCGGAACAGAATATGTACTGAACCATTGCTCCATTGCAAAGTGCGCAAATTTTTCTTTCCAATGAGTCATCATTTGCCCAAATCGGATTCCGAACAAGAGAGTTATGCCTATTTTATTCCAGCACTGCAATCTGTCCTGAGCTGATTTCAGAACGCGCGGCACCTAATGTTTGTGTCGTATCTCCTTGTATGGGTCTTCAAATTCATTGATCTTGGATGCGTTGGAATGAGAATTTGATGGAGTCTTTGAATATTCACTTTTCCTTTCTTGTACATCTCTGAAAATGTGCAGATATTTGATGAAAATTGCAGTGTCCCTTTAAATCTTCGGAGACGATGACGATCTTGGTTGCAACTTTGATCACAAATTCATGGCATTCCTTCGACATGCCTGCAAAACAACTGAAACACACAAACTACCCCTAGGGTGATGGTCAAGAGTAATAGCAAATGCCAACAACCAATGACATCCCTAAGACATTAACTTGTGGCATAATTAACCTAGTAAAAGAGAAAAAATAAAAACCTAATGGGTGTGCGGGTGTGCAAAGTGAGTATGCAAATGAGAGAAAAGCATATAAACAAAGGCAATATTTACACCTAGTTCTAAACACCATGATTACAACTAGGTTGCCGAATTTCTCCATAGTCATAAAGATCTATTAACCATGGTTAAAACACCATGTCTATCCCAAGGTCAATATTTCTTTATAGCACAAGAAAATAAGGCCCATCGCAAAACTTATAAACCAACCAATGCGATATAAATGCTAACAAGGCTCTCAAAACTAAATGATGATGGTCTGCGATCATGTCTAAGCACCATGTTTACACAAGATTGCAAATGGAAAATGCCCCTGCAGAGGCATTAATATGGATATGAAAGCATTCATCATGAAGTTTTGTGAAAGAGCCAAACTAACACATGCATGATGGAACGATGGAATGGATGCAAAATGCACGTGCAAAGAGTTAGTAAAAACAAGGATTAGCAGGGTTTGAAAGGTCTATCAATATTGTTCCGCAATCAGTTGATTCAAAAAGTAATTGCATAGAGCGACAAAGCTTGGCCGACCATTTCATAAGAAGTAAAGCATTGTCGACAAGAAAATCATTCATCGAAAAGAATCGAACAACCTAGCTGACGAGGTTTAGGGGAAGGTTCATGGGTATCCTATATTTTTGGCTTAAAGCAAGAATTTTGAAGAGAGAAGTCAAGTTTAGAAAATCTATCTAAGGTGGTTGAAAACAAAAAGAAAAACAAAGGTTGTTTCATTGGGTGGAAAACAAAACCTATGGTTTTAGGATGGCTATAGGTATGAAAGGTTTTCCTAAGGGTTTAGGATCTCGTAGGAGGCTAGTCAAAGTTTTCAGTTAATACAAGGAATAGAGATAGACTTGGCTAATTGAAATGGTGACGGCAAGCAAATCAACACAAGTCAATCCTACCCTTGTTGGCTCCGGTTTTTGGTGGGGTGATAGGAAGGCTTAGGTGGGTTTGACAAAAAGTTAGATCAAAACAAAATATGCAATGCAATGCAAGGGTGAGAACAACATGGCATGAAGTGCAACATGAGGTGGATGAACAAAATGACATGACATGAATGATAGTCTAAAACCAAAACAAAAGTCAGGCTAAGTCAACTAGCCACAAGTTTAGAATCAAAGGGTGGTGTCATACCTCATATTTCTCTATAAAAAGACTCAAAAGAAAAAGACTCTAACACTACTAGCTATAGGCACACAAAAGGTCTACAAGTTTTCCAAGATCAAATAACAAAGTGCTCTCTCAATAACATCTAGATCATATAATGTAAAGTTGTGGCATTTATTAGAGCAATGGTACAATGTTACTTGATGATTCGATTAAAGAGCACAATATAGACCGTCATCATATATAGATAATAAGTAAAAAGATTAGGTTGCCTCCTGCAAAGCGCTTCATTTAAAGTCATAGAGCTAGACTTCTCACCTCGATTATGTTCATGCGAAGCCATGGTCTTTTGTGTGAGAATCCAAAATATCCATGCAGCCTGATGTCACCTTTTGTAATCCATCGTGATTTACTCCTAACATCTTCATGTATTGAAGGTCGCCGGCTTGTATCTCCATATGCTAATGTTCTTGATGCCTTCATTTTGGTCTAAACTTCTGAATTTGATCATGTACGCTTGATGAAAGGATTGCCCAAGCTCCTCTTCATTGTTGTCATCATTATCTCTTCTACGTTGTTCTCATCACGTTGCTCCTACCTCTTCTTTATGGATTTTCCCCTGTATACAGAATAGAATATATACCAAAATATAGCTCTATTGAAAAGTTTATGAAATTACCTTTCCAACGAGTGGTCATTCATCTTAAACGGAGTTTGAATGAGAGAGTTATGCCCATTTTATTTTAGCGCTGCGTGCTGTCCAGAAAATTTCAATATGCACGACCTTCGATGTTTTGAACTTTTGATCATAACAGCTTGTAGGAATCTCCGATTGACTTGATTCTTGATTCATTCGAACCGGAACTTCATGGGACTTTTAAATATCCAAAAATATTCTGTTGTTTTCTTCAAAGGTTGGGCAGACTTTTGATATAAACAGTACCTTCTTGTGAATTGATCCTAAGATGTTGATGATCTTGATCTTGTGGTCTATGGAGCGTCGTGTTGTGCATCCCTAACCATTGATTTACCAGCGAGTAGCATGGTTTCAATGATGTGTCTTCTCCATAGTTCTTTCTTTACCCTAGGTGCCGGGATCGTAAGGGGCTCTTGCTCTTTATGTCGATGATTTGAGCGGTTTCCTTCGTTGGTAGCCTCACTCAATTAGAAACTTCTTGAGCATCCTACTGGAGAAGATTTGTGGTGTCATGGTGCTTCTAATCTTGTTGCTTCTAGTCTCGATCAACTTCAAATCATCATCTTTTGTACATAAAACCCTCCAATCATCCCTTGACATAGTCATCACCTTCTCTGTTGTTTGCTGCTGCCTCTTCTTCATTGAATTTCTCTTCGTCCAGTGCAGAACATGTACCAAACTTCTACTCCTTTGCAATATGCATCAAATTATCTTTCCAACGAGTGCTTATTCACTTCAAACGGACTCCATATGAAAGAGTTACGCTTGTCTTACTCTGGCACTATGTTCTGTCCGAACAGATATCAGAATGCGTAGTGTTGAAAGATTTTACCATAACACCTTGCAACGATCTCCAAAATTTATGATTCTTGATGCGTTGGAAAGAAGATTTGATGGAGCTTTATATTTTCTAATTTTCCTCCATGGTACCTATGGTGGCGCTCACTCCGAAGAGAGTACTCGTGCTAGACTGGTGGACGGGGGCTAGGCTCCTGGCGCCGGCGTGGCTTGAACGCCGTCGCGACGAGAGGCGCAGGAGCGGAAGAACGTGGGTT
Source organism: Alloteropsis semialata (assembly GCA_004135705.1). Taxonomy (NCBI): domain Eukaryota; kingdom Viridiplantae; phylum Streptophyta; class Magnoliopsida; order Poales; family Poaceae; genus Alloteropsis; species Alloteropsis semialata. Next base: position 33,197,791 of record CM014275.1, read on the forward strand.
CGGGAAACACTCAGAAACAACCGTCAATTCCAAAGCGCTCAGAGATCTGGTGATCTCCAAACGTGCCTTACAATTCTGGTTCACTAGCATATATATGATTACATTTGAAATCTAAAGCTAACTGCCCATAGGCAGAATCCTAACTACTCCCGCGCGTGAGCGCTGCGCGACGCGCCAGAGCCTGGAGCGAGCTTCGACGTCGCGCGCTCAGCCACGCTTGTTGCGACGCTGATAAACCTTGCCGAGCATAGCATCTCTCCCCCCCTTGGGAAACAGCTCGTCCTCGAGCTGGAACGTCGGGTAGGAGTTCTTGAACTCGTCGACTTGCTCCCAGGTGGCATTAGCCGTGGGCAGGCCCGTCCACTGGACCAGTACCAGCGCCCGCGGCGAAGCTTGGAGCGGATGACGCGTTCTGGCGCTTGGAGAAGCCGACCGTTCTGGAGAGGAGGCAGCGGCGGGGTGGTAGCAGGTGGAACTCCATGGTACGGCTTGAGGACGCCGACGTGGAACACGTCGTGTATGCGCGCTCCTTGTGGCAGTTGAAGGCGATATGCGACGTTGCCCACGTGCTCTAGCACCTGGAAGGGGCCGGTGAAGCGGGGACTCAGCTTGGAGCGCGGTCCTGGCAGTAGTGATTGTGCCGGTCGATGAAGAACCCGAAGCCAGACCCATGAGCCGACGGCGAACTCGATGTCGCGATGGTGAGCGTCGTACGTTCGCTTGGCGTACTCCTGTGCTTGAAGTAGCCGTTCCCGGACGTCCGCCAAGAACTGATCGCGGTCTTGCAGAAGTCCATCCACCATAGCAGTTCGCGCTGAGGCAGGTGCATACGGTAGTAGAGCTGGTGGTTCCCGGCCGCAGACAGCTTGGAATGGTGTGGTCTTGAGTGCGGAGTGGAAGCTAGTATTGTAGCAATACTCAGCCCAAGGGAGCCAATCGAGCCAGGCACGCGGACGATCTCCTGTGATGCAGCGCAAATACATTGCAATGGTTTTGTTCGCGGCCTCCATCTGTCCGTCGGGCTTTGGGTGGAAGGCGGTACTCATGCGAAGCTTGACGCCGGCAAACTTGAACAGGTCGCGCCACACGTTCCCGGTGAAAACAGGGTCCCTGTCGCTCACAATAGAGGAGGGAAAGCTGTGCAGACGCACGATGTCTGTGAAGAATGCTCGGGCGACGGAGGCAGCAGTGTAGGGTTGACTCAACGCTATAAAGTGGGCGTATTTGGAGAAACAGTCGACGACCGTCAAGAGCACACTCTTGCCATCCACTTTAGGGAGCCCTTCGACAAAATCTAGGGAGATATCAGCCCAAACCTGATGAGGAACGTCCAGAGGCTGAAGAAGGCCGGCTGGGTGAAGTGTCTGAGTATTGTTCCTTTGGCACACTGAGCAGGCACGACATAGTCCTTGACGACGGTGCGATCATGATCAATATAGAAGTCGCGCCGCAACCGGTGAAGTGTCTTTTGGACGCCCTCGTGCCCAGCTGCGTGTGCAAGTTGGAGAGCTGTTTCCAGGGAGGAAGAGGACGCCGGCACATATACACGGGAGCCGTGCAGTAGCAGACCATCGGCGACGCGCCAGGGTGCGCCGCGCGCTGCCGGGCCGCACTACCGGCACTGAGTATCGGAGCGCGCGAAGCGTGTCATCGTTCTGGAGTTCAGCACGCAGGTCGTCGAACAACTGGAAGGTTGGGCCAGACATAGCAGCTAGCCGAGGTTCACATTGGTTGCGTCGGGAAAGTGCATCGGCTACTGCATTTAAGCGACCTGGGTGATATTCAACAGAGAAATCAAATCCAAAGAGCTTACTTATCCACTGATGCTGAGGCACTGTTGATAACCGTTGATCTAACATGAACTTCAAGGCAAAATGGTCGGTTCGCACTATGAATTTGCGACCCCACAAATATGGTCACCAGTGTCTCACTGCTTGGACTAATCCAATTAGTTCCCTTTCGTAAGCTGCAATCTTGAGATGGCGTGCTGCAAAGGGTTTACTAAAGAATGCTAGAGGCCCAGCACCCTGGTGCATGACTGCTCCAAACCCGGTTCCCGATGCATCACAATCCACAATGAACGGCCGAGTGAAATCCGGCAAATGAAGAACCGGAGCAGTAGAGAGTGCTTGTTTGAGTGCTTCGAACGTCGCTGTCGCTGCATCAGTCCATGTGTATGCCTCTTTGCGAAGTAGCTGTGTCAGGGGGGCTGCCAGCGTGCCAAAGTCCCTAATGAAGCGGCGATAGTAGCCCGCGAGGCCAAGGAACCCACGCAAACCTCGGGCAGAAGCTGGCTGCGGCCAAGAGGCTACTGCTGCAATCTTGTCTCTATCCATGGCCACTCCCTCTGCTGAAATCACATGGCCTAGGTAGTGAACTGAAGGAGCAGCGAATGAGCACTTGGAGCATTTGACTTTAAGAGAATGCTCTCAGAGGGTGGAAAGAACAGCCCGTAGGTGCTGAAGATGTTCAGACCAGGAACGTGAGTAGATCAATATGTCATCAAAAAAGACTAGCACACACTTGCGCAAGAACGGCTTCAACACTGAGTTCATCAAGCTTTGGAATGTCGCCGGGGCATTCGTGAGGCCGAATGGCATGACTAGGAATTCAAAATGCCCCTCGTGGATGCGGAACGCTGTCTTTTCCACATCATCTGGGTGCACACGCACTTGATGGTAACCGGCCCGTAGATCAAGTTTAGTGAAGAAACAGGAGCCATGAAGTTCATCAAGCAACTCCTCAACAATCGGGATAGGAAACTTATCCTTGACAGTGTGGTCATTCAGAGCACGATAATCCACACAAAAGCGCCACGAATTGTCTTGTTTCTTGACTAGGAGGATAGGAGCTGAAAACGGAGAAGTGCTGTGGCGAATGATTCCTTGCTCCAGCATTGCTGCACACTGTGATTCCAATTCATCTTTCTGTAGTTGAGGGTAGCGGTAAGGGCGGACAGCCACAGGTGCAGTGTTAGGAAATAAGTGAATCTGATGATCACATGCACGAGGAGGAGGTAGGCCGGTTGGAGTGTCAAACACATCTTCAAATGACTGCAGTAACCGATCAAGCAACTGAGGCTGTGGACCAATGATGGAATGCAACCTTCCTGTAGGTGGAATGTCAGTCCTGGTAGAGCCAATTCCTTTCCAAAGGATCCTACGGCCTTGGTGCCAAAAGGCCATGCATAAATCATCAAAGTCCCACAATATTGGTCCAAGTGTTCGCAACCAGAAATGCCCAACACCATATCATAGCAGTCTAGAGGAATCTTGTAGCAATCAATCAAGAAGTGAGTATCAACAATGCACATCTCCACATCACGAGCTAATCCACAGCATGCTACTCGATCCCCATTGGACACATTAACGCTGGCACCGTGACTATCATGGAAATGGAGACCAATCTATCTAGCAACATCAGCATTGATGAAGTTGTGAGTTGATCCGGAATCAAGCAATGCAGTGAGCTCTAAATTACCAACAGAAACGCGGAGTTGCATTGTGTCCTCAGTTCTAATGCCCGCAATAGCATGTAAAGAGATCAATGGTGGTGAATCGGGTGCCTCATCAGACTGAACAGGCTCAACTTCATCAAAGTCTGATACTTCTAGGTAAAACAAGCGCTGGCATTTGTGTCCTCTAACATATTGTTCATCACAATTATAGCACAAACCTTGCCGGTGTCGCTCGGCCATCTCAGTCGGTGTGAGACATCGAAATGGACGTGGCGGAGGAGTAGCGGGCGACGTAGATGGGGCAGACACCGCTTGGGCGCCTGCTGTGTTCGCAGGTAGCTGTCGTGACGCTGGACGAGCAGGACGGGCTTGAGGTGCGGCATTCAGGGACGATGCACGGCGCTCGTAAGCTCGAGCAAGGTACATGGCGGTCTGCAGGTCTTGTGGCGATTGAAGCTCAACATCAGTTCTGATCGGGTCCGGAAGGCCGCCAGTGAACAGTTGGACCTGCTGTGTTGCTGTTAAGACCCCAGCGTGAGCCATCCGCAGTTGGGTCGGAAACTGATCCTCTGAACTGGAGGCGAGCAAGATCTGCCAAATGATTTGTACCAAGCGGCGGTCCAAAACAAAGCTGGCAGGCAGAGCGAAATCGATCCCAAGAAATAGCAGCAATGCCGCCTGCATTGCGCTCGAAAAGGAAATACCAGTGTTGAGCCGGACCGGACATGTGGAAGGAAGCGAGCCAAACCTTGTCTTGCTCCCTTGTTTGCTAGGCTCGGAAGAATTGCTCACAACGGAGAAGCCAACCAAAGGGGATCATCTTTGCCGTCATAAGACGGGAAAGAGAGCTTGTTGTATCGCGGCACAGCCAGAGCATCTTCCTGGTGAGCAGGGGCCACCGGTGCAGCTTCAGGCATGGCGTCGAGCGGTGGGATTGGTGATGGAGAGTGGGGAAAGGGCACTTGGGTGATGGGAACGCCGCGATTTGGCGCGACGGTGTGGACAAGAACAGAGGGGGTGGATTGCTACGGAGGGATGCCACCATACCTCGGCATGCCGAACGGCAGACACGAGGGCGGTGGCGCGGCGACACCAGAAGACGACGCCGCCGAGTCCAAGGAACGGAACGACGATCGACCCTCCGTCAGCGTGAGACGGGAAGCGAACTGTCCCATCTGGCGCTGCAGCCCGAAGATGGTCATCGTCAGGGTGTTGATGGAAGCAGCAAAGATCGGCGCGGCGGACGGTGCGGCGGGCGGCAGCATCCAGAATTGGAACGCACGACGTGTGGGGCGTGGCGAAGGATGGGGCGGCGGGCGGCGGTCCAGGAATCATCAGAGGCATCTCTGATACCAGATTGTGGTGGCGCTCGCTCCGAAGAGAGTACTCATGCTGGACTGGTGGACGGGGGCTAGGCTCCCGGCGCCGGCGTGGCTTGAACGCCGTCGCGACGAGAGGCGCAGGAGCGGAAGAACATGGGTTCGGGAAACATTCGGAAACAATCGTCAATTCCAAAGCGCCCAGAGATCTGGTGATCTCCAAACGTGCCTTACAATTCTGGTTCACTAGCATATATATGATTACATTTGAAATCTAAAGCTAACTGCCCATAGGCAGAATCCTAACTATTCCCGCGCGTGAGCGCTGCGCGACGCGCCAGAGCCTGGAGCGAGCTTCGACGTCGCGCGCTCAGCCACGCTTGTTGCGATGCTGATAAACCTTGCCGAGCATAACAGTACCTCTCTGATAATGGGCAAAAAACTGGTCTCAATAGCAACCTTCCAGAGATGTTGATGATCGGATCTCACGACTTCGTCGGGGCATGATTCATCACCTGTAGCTTGGACAAACAAATTTCTAAGAGATATTAGTCTTAAAAATTAATTGACACGGCGGCATACCTTGTTCATCTTCACTTGTTTTGTGTGTGGGCTCGATAGCGGATGATGGGCCACTAACAAAAGTTAGCACCTACCACTAAAGAGCGGATCTTCACGTAGCCATCAACTTGTTTGAGCGAGATTTGGACTTGTCAAAGTCCGGATGTTGAGAACTTCTTGATTGCTTTGTGTCTAGGGCTTTACCTGCATTCATGAACACAAACAAGAAACATAGGATATATGCAATAATAAAATTAAGGTTAGTCCAAAAAATTAGATAGATCTTCCTAGGGTTCGAGTTGCCGATCCCTGGCAACGGCACCAGAAAAACTTATTGACGGTCCTTAGGCACGCCAATTGTGAACCGCAAGCGCACGGATCATCGTAGCTCTTCCCTTAGAGTATTCCCCCAAGGTTTATCAATTCGTGGATCGACAAAGGACTACCTAGGTTTTTCTATCTAGCCGAATGGATCTAATCCTATCATGAAGCATAGATTGCATACGAGGTTAAACATGTGTGTGAAGTTGATGAATGTAATGAATGGATCACAACCCCCGACACGAGGTAACATGACCAAAGGTAGCACAAACCTACCATCTTCTAGTTGCAACTCCAGCCAAAGCAATAATCAATCTAATCTCGTACAAAGATAAAGAGTCATCTCTAAGAACTCTCCCGTGGGCGCCCTTGTGAGGTGTGCATCAACGCCTAAGGTTTCCCAAAGCTTTACCTCAAACGCCCACCAAATGCTCTTTACTCGAAGCTCCTCCTCCTTGGTGGCCACGCAACAACTCCCATGGTGCTCGCCGTCGATCTTACTCAACATTACGCAATCGTTTGACCTTTTCCCTCCCGCATGCTGTCACCACATGAGGATAATCATGCTGACTTCCTACGCACTACTAAGATGTATCCACAGGGCATAGACTAATCACCACGATTAGATCTATTCCTACTAAGAACATATGCTAGCTAGACATATGAGAGAAATCATGCATCTTAGAAGATCAAAGTAAACAAGACAAGTAGATTGATATCACCATCCAATGTACATATGCCTTGATGAGTTCAAGGCATGGCTCCGGAACTCCGCCATGGCTTCACCACATAGGGCCAATCATGGCAGCTAGGGCATGGCCTAAGCCACCCCCTAGGCAATGTCGAGGACTTGCGGCGGCCGTCGGCTTCCTTCGGTGTGTGTCCCGCTTCGCGTCGACTTGTGGTGGATAGATCTGAATCTCCCCTCCCCCCTTGAGGGTGCCTAGGGGGTTGTATTTATACCCTAGGGGAGCCTTAGGGCATGCTCCACCTTCCCTTCCATGAGATCCTTGCTTAGGAGTTAAGCAAACTCGGTTTCCATAAGATTTCACTCACCCAGATTTTCCTTATTCGCAGCGCTGCCTTCCCGATGTCATATCTCCCACATCTGTACTCCAAATAGGGCAAACTTAGATTCTAAATTGTATAACATGAAATTATCTCCAACTTTGGTATTTATGAGTTTCCTTGAAAATGAAGTTAAGATCCCCAAAACAGTACCTGAAGATAATCTATCTGATTTCAGATTTCTCTGCGTAGCATGCATTTTCGAGGGCCATATCTCCTAGGTCTATATTGTCATTAGAGTCCATTTAGATCTCCAAATCTGCACCAAAAGATCATGCTATCCTGGTCTGCGTGAATATCTCTGAGGTTGCCTTGATCTCATGGATAACTTTCCAAATCTTCAATTCCTTAATGCTTAAGTCTCTCATACCCAAGGTTCATTGAATGTGGACACCTAGGACCATGAGTTGGGCTATGAAAGCCCATATGGTCCATTGGTTGGGCTCCCTTCGCTAAGCTCGATTCATTTGGGCTCGTAGTTAGTTTTGGGCTTTGAATATAAATGCCCCAAATTGGGCCGTTTTCCCACAAAAACATAAGATGCTCCAAAAAACAACACATACGAAAACGGGGTTATTTCAAGTGCCAAGTGACGGGTTAGTATATGAATTAGTCCAAAACTGCCACCTAAATAGCACTAAAAGTGTACGTATAACGAGCGTCAACAGGCCACCAACTCAGACAGATACAAGGAAGAAATGTACAGATTAAGGAAACTAGTCGGCTGCTAGGAAACAACCCGACCTACTCATGTTAGGACTCTGAGTTTAGTATCCGACTAGGAATCTGTATTATTAGCCTTGTAGACCCTGTCTCCGAGTATATAAGGTGAGGCAGGGACCCCTTGTAAAATTATAACCATCGAGACGGCCCGAACCTGTCTAAATCATGTCATGTTCACCATCGTGCTTCCGGTTCTGGCGAGGCCCTTGTGAACAACTCGACTAGTTTGGGAACCCCAACAGTAGGCTAGCTGGTATAAAAACCGACAAATAGCTGACATAGAGCTCATCGAGGGGAGCTATCACGTCTCCCGTGAGTGCTTCATGGTGGACACTTCCGACGGACACGTGGGGGCCACAGGTGACACCGACGACGGACCTCTGGTCGCCCCGGAGATCAGAGCTAACGCGGCTGCTCTGGAGGCTACCAGAAATGTGATCCCGCCACCGCGACTACAACCTAACCAGATACGGGTGCGCTTGGACGAGCTTCGGGAGGTGTGACGCCAACTGGAGCAGGAACTGGCCCGCATGGAGTAGGAGCAATTGCCTCGAGCAAGAGTTCCGGAGGTATGGCGACGGAGGCGCGTGTGTGTGCAAGCCCGCGCCGTATTGCGGTGAATCGTCGACGATGATGAGGTGCCCCCGCACTTCGCACGGGCGAGCCAGAACATGGCGGCCTCGGCTGTCTTTCTGCGGGGAATTCCTGACCCCGTGACGCCCGAAGCCCGGAGAGCTCAGCGCGAGGTGGGAGAGCTCCTCGAGCGTGCAGCGGCGTAGCAGGAGGAGAGCTCGTAGTCTCGGCGACGCAAGTCTAACGTTAGCCAGCGTCCAGCCCCGGGCCGTTGTTGACGGTCTTTACAACAGAAAATTCGACCGTCAATAGCCATAGAAAATGAATAAAGGCTAAGCATAACTTAGGCATTTATACTCAAATAATATTGTGGCATGCATATCTGGAATACATATGCGTACAGGGATATTGGAGCAAAAGATGAAGGCTGTTGGGCCCTAGCCCAGGTCGGCCGACCTGGCTAGGTCGGGCGACCTGGCCTGGCACCCACTCGAGCCCATCTTCCATGCAGGTCAAGAAGCACACCATGGGATGATCCTGGCCACTAAATAAAGGTCGGTTGATGTCAAGGATGAGGGATGAGCCACGTGTCGGTTTTTTATACCAGCTAGCCTACTATAGGGGGTCCCTAAGTAGTCGAGTTGTTCGTAAGGGCCTCGCTGGAACCACAAGCACGATGGTGAACACAAGACGATTTAGACAGGTTCAGGCCACCTCGAGAGAGAGCGTAATACCCTACATCCTGTATGGTCGATTGCTTCGTATTGATGGTTATGATTTTACAAAGAGTCCCTGCCGCACCTTATATACTCGGGAGACAGGGTTTACAAGGCAAGAAATACAAACTCCTAGTCGGATACTAAACATAGAGTCCTAACATGAGTAGGCCGGGTTGTTTCCTAGTAGCCGACTAGTTTCCTTAATCTGTACGCCTCTTCATTGTACCTGTCAGAGTTGCCGGCCCAATCTTCTAACGGGCCTATAGCCCATAAGGACTCCCATGGATCCTGGTCCATCAAGCCCCCGAGCGTCTTCATGTCTTCACGCCCACCGAGTTGTTTCTCAATAGTTTTAGCATCAGCCGAGTTGTTTTCTCGTCATCCTGCTTCTTTGTTGAAAAACCTTCAGAAGTGAACATGATGTGCTCCTTGCCGACTTCTTTTGCAATCAGCCCCCGGGCTTTGATTTTCAAATCAAAGATGATGCAAAAACTTCCCCATTTACTATAATGGTGTCCAGCTTTTGAAAAAAGATGGACCCATTATGAGTCTAGCTCCTGAGCCTAGAAATATTTTCAAAGATTAAAAATAATTCTAGGGTCTTTAATGAAAAATTTTTCAAAAGAAATATACTATTTCCCCCCTCAGCCCCAAGCTTAAAGCAGATGACAATAAGCTTAAAGACTTTTTGCAGAAATAAGTATAGTCTTTGATTAGGAAAAAACACATCCTATTAAGCATCAGCCCCCGAGTATGTAAATACTTCGGGAAATAACTTAGCCTATTAGGAATTCGCAGCACAAATATGCATCTGGGAAAAAACCGCGAATACACAAGTGTTGGCGTATTCGGTGAAAACGACTTTCGTGAAATACGCTTAGGGTTACCGCTCCGTTAATAAAAACAGAGGACAAACCGCTTCACATTCACATCTACTCCAGCCACCATTCCCAAAATCTCAAATCCTCTATACTCTCATGTGCCCCCAAATCCACTCCAGCCCCGCTCAAGATCTCCATTTCGAAGACCGCGGCTGGCAAGATGGGCAGGAAGCCCGCGGGAAGCAAATCCACGACGAGCAAGTCAGCGGCGAGCAAGAAAACCCTCAAAATCCCGTTCACTGGGATGCCTACCTTCAAGACTGCTCCAGCACCCGCACTCGTCTGGAAACCATCCAAGGCTACAGACCAAATGGTGCAGGACCTCATTAACCAAGGTTATCTTCTTGACAAATCTATTTCTTGCTAGCGCACGGATGTAGGAAAACCGTGGCCCTTCGATGAGGTTGATGAGATCGTTGTTTTTGTTTCTTTCTATGAGCGGGGATTCGCCCCGCCTGCTCATGACTTTCTTCGCGGCTTGCTCACTTTCTATAAGCTAGAGCTAGTGCATCTCAACCCCAATTCCATCCTCCAAATCTCTCTCTTTATCCACCTCTGCGAAGCTTTCCTTGGAATCAACCCCCATTTCAACCTATTCCGGCTTCTTTTCCGTGTAACATCAAGCCAAGACAAGGTGATTGATGGAGCCGGAATCCAACTCTGCTAAGGGATGAAGAATGTGTATTTTGATTTCAAAATGAATGATTCTATCAAGGACTGGGCGGACAAATGGTTCTATGTAGAGAACCAGCCCCCAAGACTGACAAAACATTCCGGCCACCTGCCACAACCCCAAGCCAACTGGAACGAAGCACTCGGCGAAGATGAAGTTGCAGGGCTTGCCGGGTTGCTAAAGATGATCGCCGACTTGAAAGAGAAGGGTCTGATGGCCATTGGGATTGCCAGCTCATTCCTCCGCCATCACGTGCAACCCTGCCAAAAGCGGGCGCACGCTGGCTACGACTACACCGGCCCCAATGATCTGACCAGGGTCTCCACCGTCGACTTGTCTTCAGATGAGGTTGCGGTCCGCGTCCAAGCTTTGTTCATAGACGCACAAGAGCTGCCACGCCGGGTACCCGAGTACTCGGCCAGTCGTCCTCCACCAGCAGTAAGTTTGAAATCAACTCGGATACTATTCATTTAATATCTGGCTTCTTTTTTAGCATGCACTGATAAGTCTCTTTGTGCCCAATCCCAGGATCTGCGCACAAGATTCACCTCCGCACCCCCTACCGTGGAGGAGACGCAAACTGGTCTGCCTGAGCCTCCCCTCTCCTCGCCGCCCAAGCAAGTTGCTGGTGGTTTTCGTCAGAAAAATGTCAAGCCAGTTTTGAGGAGCTCAAGAAAAGATTGACCACTGCCCTGATATTGGTATTGCCGACATAACCAAGAGTTTTTCTATATATTGTGATGCATCTCGCCAAGGTTTGGGATGCGTACTTATGCAAGAGGGAAAAGTGGTAGTATATGCCTCCAGACAATTGAGGATGCATGAGTTAAACTATCCGACTCATGATCTTGAATTAGCAGCAGTGGTGCATGCACTAAAAATCTAGAGACACTATTTGATTGGCCATAAGTGTGATATCTACACTGACCACAAGAGCCTGAAGTATGTGTTCACACAGTCAGACTTGAATTTGAGGCAACGCTGATGGTTGGAGCTAATCAGAGATTATGATCTGGAGATTCACTATCATCCAGGAAAGGCAAATTTGGTGGTAGATTCTCTAAGTTGGAGTCATGCAAATAGATACCCAGTTACCAGAAGAACTCAGCAAAGAATTTTAACGGTTGAATTTGGGTTTTGCAACTAGCACGGTAGAAATGGAAGTTGAACCAACACTAGAAAAAGAGATTAAAGAAGGGCAGCTAGAAGATAGGAGGATTCAAGAAATCATAGCTTTGATCATTCAGGGAAAAGCACCAGGATTTACCATGGATGAGCAGGGAACTGTGTGGTTGTTGACGCTCGTTAATGGTACACTTTTAGTGCTATTTAGGTGGTGGTTTTGGACTAATTCATATACTAACCCACCACTTGGCATGTGAAATAACCCCATTTTCACATATGCATGTATTTTTGGAGGATTTTGGTTTACGCAGGTTTTTGAGCTATAAATGAGAACTTTTTGACGAAGACCAAGATCATGCATAGCATGGAGGAATATGAAGGCAAAGGACCTAACATGACATGGATTTCATTCATGGTGAACCAATCTCCAAAAATGTGCAAGGGCAAAGACTTGAAGATAAGGCCGGATGACTTCAGGATCAAGGCAAATCAGGCAGACATTTGGAAAGTTATCAAGAGCCAATCTTATTCTGAAGCAACCGACGTCGAATACCCACATGCATTGGCACCTGAACTCCCGGAGGATCTAGAAGCTTGCACGCAAAATATGGGACCAAGGGGCCACAAAAAAGGCTCAGGCGGGCCGGCCCAGCCCCTTTCTGCTCCGCCTCGGCCTCCCCTCTAGGGTTTCCTCGGACTATTTATAGCCCCGATACCCGAAGGCACGCACTTCCATCCACTAGAAGTCGGCGAAAACTAGGGCATACAACAAAGGGAGACGAGGGTCGCTGCAAGTCTTCGAAGGTACCTAGGGCATGGCTTAGGCCAACCCTAGCCACCATGGCCTCCTTGCGCGGTTGTGCCTGGCGGAGTTCAGGAGTCAAACCCCAAGATTCATCGGGGTATGTACACACACAATGGTGATATTAATCTAATCTCTATTCTAATTGTCTCAACCTTGGTCTACTTCTTTGGATGCTTTATATTCATATATACGACCGTCATATATTCTTAGTAAGATTAGATCTAACCGTGGTGATTAGTCCATATCTTGCAGATACATTGAAGTAGCGTTTTCTAGCTAGTCCATTGATTACCCCAGTGTGGTGACAGCATGCGGGAGGGAATGGTTCTGGCGACAATGTGATGTTGAGTTGGATCGATGGCGAGTACCATGGGAGTTGTTGCACGGCCACCAAGAGGAGCTGCGACTAAAGAGCGCTTGGTGGGCGTTTGAGGTAAAGCTGGGAAATCCTGGGCGTTGATGCGCACCTCGCAAGGGCACCCATGGGAATATAGGCCGCTTGCGAGCCGCCTTTCTAAGAGAAGACTCAGGTACCTTTGGTAGAGATGCAATCTATGGTTTTGATCACCTTTTGACTAAGAGCTATACCTAGAGACGATTAGGCCCTTCGTTAAACTTGGTTATGTTATCTTTGCCTACGCTTCTGGATGAGATCAACTCTACACTTCACTCATATCTATTTGGTTTGCCTTCATATGCAATCTATGCTTAATGTTGGGATTAGATCCTTTAGCTAGATAAAAAAACCCTAGGTAGTTCACTGTCCATCCACGGATTGATAACCTTGGATGGAATACTCTAAGGGAAAAAGCTACGATGATCCGTGCACTTGTGGTTCACAATTGGCGCGTCTAAGGACCGTCAACAAGCTTTTCTGGCGCCATTGCCGGGATCGGCAACACGGACCCTAGGGAGATCTATCTAACTTTTTGGACTAACCCTAACTTTATTATTGCATATACCCTGTGTTTCTTGTGTCCTTGAATGTAGGTAAAACTCTAGACACAAAGCGATCAAGAAGTTCTCAACATCCAGACTTTGACGAGTCCAAATCTCGCTCAAACAAGTTGATGGCTACGTCAAGCTCTGCTCTTTAGTGGTAGGTGCTAACTTTTGTTAGTGGCCCATCATCTGCTATCGAGCCCACACCCAAAACAAGTAAAGATGAACAATTTATGCCGCCATGTCAATTAATTTTTAAAGACTAATGTCTCTTGAAGATTTGTTTGTCCAAGCTATAGGTGATGAATCATGCCCCAAAGAAGTCGTGAGATCCGATCGTCAACATCTCTGGAAGGTTGCTGCTGTGACCACTTTTTCGCCCATGATCAGGGAGGTACCATGAAGGAAAATTTGAAAAATTTGAAGTTCCATTAAGTCTTCTTTCCAACACATCAAGAATCGCAAATTTTGGAGATCAGTGCAAGGAGTTATGGTAAAATCTTTCAACACTACGTGTTCTGAAGTCGCTCGAGACAGAACCTATTGCCGGAGTAAAACAAGCATAACTTTTTCATCTGGAGTCCATTTGGACTGAATGAGCACTCTTGGAAAGAAAATTTGATGCACATCGCAATGGAGTAGAGGTTTGGTTAATGTTATGCACTGGACGAAGAGGAATTCAACAAAGAAGAGGCAGCAGCAAGCAACAGAGAAGGTGATGTTGATGACAAAAGATGATTGGATGGTTTTATGCACAAAAGATGATGATTTGAAGTTGATCAAGACTGAAGACAAAATGATTAGAAGCACCATGACACCACCAATCTTCTCCAGTAGGATGCTCAAGAAGCTTCTAATTGAGTGATGCTACCAACGAAGGAAACCACTCAGATCATCGACATAAAGCACAAGAGCCCCCTATGATCCCAGCACCTTGGGTAATACAAGAACTATGAAGAAGACTCATTATTGAAACCATGCTACTCACTGGTGAATCAATGGTGATGACCTTGAATCCTAAGGATGCACAACACGATGCTCTAAAGACCACAAGACCAAGATCATCAACATGTCATGATCAATTCACAAGAAGATACTGTTTGTATCAAAATTCTGCACAACTTCTAAAGAAAATAGTAGAATATTTTTGGATATTTAAAACCTCACGAAGTTTCGGTTCTAACGAATCAAGAATCAAATCAATCGGAGATTCCTACAAGTGGTTATGATCAAAACATCGAAGGTCATGCATCTGCAAATTTTCTGGATAGCACGCAGCGCTAAAGTAAAATGGGCGTAACTCTCTCGTTTGAACTCCGTTTAAGATGAATGACTACTCGTTGGAAAGGTAATTTCATAAACTGTTCAATAGAGGTATATTTTGGTATATGTTCTAATTAGGGGCTGGCCGATCTTTCGAGAGGTAGATGATAAGTTTGATTGGTGGAGAACTCGACGTTGGCGATCCGGCTTCAAATCAGACACGATTCGAACCCTGCAACCGTTACACCACTGCTCCATTGGTTATCAACCAAGCACAACTTGATTGACCTCGTCGAGAAGGCTTTCCCTGCAAGTGAATCGAAGAACACAAGCAAGAAAGTGAAAGACGCAATCTGAAATTGCAGATCAATATGAACCAAAATATAGGGTGTTCAAGCTCTGATTAACAAATGACTAATCGCCACAGGGTTGTAGAACAAGAACGGGGGCCTTGGATCACTGTAAACGGACTTGTCACCACAGTTACAATGAATCTATCAAAGTTTCGACTTCGAAAACTTGACTAAACAAAACCTAAACCTAAAGTGACGGCGGCTGCTGAGTTTAATACCCTCAAGGGGCGAGCTAGGGTTGGGAGCAGCCAGGGGGCGCCCACAACCTGGGCTTAAGGCCCGACACGATACAAAGGCCCGACATGGCCCAAAAAGGTGATGCAGCACATTGTCATGGTCACATAGATTGATCCACGAACATTCTGGAGCTGGGACCAGAACCAAAATGACGGCGTCATCGTCCTCTTTCCAGCGCACAAAGATCGCCTCGTTTCAATGTCGTATGATGGAGATATCGCTGAAACCGTGCAAGGGTGTCGGCTGAATCCAAGACGGACGTGACAGCTGAGTTGGAGACGAATTGCAACTTGGGGAAGACCATGATGCGTGTATGTCCAGCAAGGCGATGTCCTCATCATCCTCCCCTTCTTGAATTGGAGTCGTCCTCGACTCCTTCCCATCAACAAGCTCCTGCAAAAAGTTAGTGACAGACGGACGCAATGCACAAGATGTAGTATCATGGTAAACACTAACATCTTTAGAAAGCATAGTATAACAAGGTGCATCATGATTGTTACATAGCTCAGCAGTAGCAGAAGTTGTAGCAAGAAAAACACCTCCTTTTAATTTAATTCCATTGTTTTTAGCATGGTCTAATGGAGGTTTATTCTTAATTGCATTAGCATGGTTCCTAATATTCGCAGGAGATAAAGGAAGCAAAGTAAATTTCTTGGCCATATGCATGAAAGTGTATGTATTAGTTCTACCATGGTGTGAAGCATCAGTATCAAATTCCCATGGACAGCCTAATAAAATAGAACAAGCTTGCATTGGAACAACATCAAAATCAGCATAATCATGATATGAACCCATCGAAAAGTTGATGCGTGCTGATCTAGTTACCTTTGTCTTACCACTATTGTTGAACCATTGGAGCTTGTATGGATACCGATGTTGGCGTGTGGTCAGGCCAAGCTTCTCGACCAGATCTGAATTAACCAAGTTGTTGCAGCTCCCACCATCAATTATGGTGAGGACACAGCAGTCCTTGACGATGAGAAACATGTGGAACAAATTGTGGCGTTGAAGCTTCGTCTCTTCCTCTTGTCCCACATGTGAACTCAATACATGTTGCATAAGAATATTTTTAAATCCCGCAGTTGCAGCTACAGAATCAATTTGAATGGTCTCTCCTTCACCATCTGTATTTGCATCAATGTTAGCAGCAAGAGCCAATTCATCTTCAACATCACTAGAACTTACATATCCACCATCAGCAGTTGCAATGTAGGCACGTTTACTGGGGCAATCCTTCATGAAATGTCTCATTCCCTTGCAGCGGTGGCACACGATGTTGGAAGAGCGGCTTGTAGTAGCACCAGGTGAATCACCTTTCCTCTGTGACTAAAACTACAAAGGAGGTAAAGGTGACAAACTACTCACATCAGAAACAGGTGTAGTGGTAGTCGGTGTTGCTAGTAGTTTAGCAACAGGGGTCTTGGACTTCTCATTTGCCGGACGTGGTGAAAAGGTCCGAACAGTGTTGGAGCTGAAAGAGTGCTGTTGGCTTCGTCCCTGTACTTCCCTTTCAGCTTTAAGAGCAAGATGATATAATTGTCCAAAACGAGTCCAGTCTTTATAATCAAGAATATCCTGGATTTCACAATTTAAACAACCAAAGAATCTAGCACAAGTATCCATATCATGTTCATGAATATCACAACGTGCTAAACTAATAATAAGCTCCTAATAATATTCCTCTACACTTTTAGTACCTTGAGTCAAGGTTTGCAGTTTTAATCTCAAGTCGTGCTGATAATAATGAGGAACAAAATGAGATTTCATGCGTCGTTTCAAAGCATTCCAATTTTGGGGTATAGCATTTGGTTGATTAGTAGTGTAAAGATCATTCCACCAGAATAAAGGAAAACTAGTAAACTCACTAGTAGCAAGTCTAACTCTATGCTCCTCAGGAACTAAATGAGAATTAAATTTCTGTTCAACAGCAAGTTCCCAATCTAAATATGCTTCAGGATCAGCATTACCAGCAAAAGGAATCATGGTAAATTTAGCTTTAGCAAAAGGATCATTATTACCACGATTGTTTATACCTCCCATGCCGTGACGGTTGCGACGAAGGCAATCCCTGTCACAGTCATCCCTAGGAATATCCTCTTCCTCTTTCTCGTCTTCCTCGTCTTCATGTGCATCCTCAGGAGGAGGAGGACGACGTTGCTCAGGAGGGGGACGTCGTTCAACATGTTTCACCCGAGTAACCAGATTTGTAATGTTGCGCATCATCTCATCAAACCTTCCAGTCATGTAGGTGTGCTCATCAGCAAGAAGCCTTGTGAGCTCATCCTTGCCCACACAATCCTTGAAACTAGTTGGAGACTCTGCCCCTGACATGGTTAGAAGACAGGAAAAGACAACACAAAAGTATTATCCCTATCAACTAACAGTGACTGTGGTGGTGGAAAGTGGAAAGCAATATCTCAAGCGGCTTACCACCGTCTTGCAAGTGTTCTTACCAAAAACCAACAGGGCGGCACAATCTGTTGTCAAGCTTGGGTGTAACAGCTGCAAGAAGAATCTGTGCTGACAGAAGTATATGTGGAGCTTATGGGTAGGCACAATATGTAGCAAGGATTAGCAAATTTTGAATGCAGAATAGAAAAGTTCAATAAGTATCCAAAGCACAAGTCTCAATTGCTGGCTAAGACGTGTCCCTATATGTAGCACAACAAGTTAGAACAAAGAATGATGGATAAAGCTCAAAGAACAAACACACAGCAACTTCTACAATCGTTTTTAATCTTTTCGCTGATAGAGACCTCCAAGAAACAGGAGCAAACAACCTTATCTTTTTTTGAATTTGTATCTCTGAACAAGGAGCACAAAAGATAGAAGCACACAAAATTTCACCTGAAACAGAGGTGTATTGCGGTCTAGGGAAATTCAGGAACGTTCACCGAAAACCCGCAATCAACTTAAATGAATTTTTTAATTATCTTCCTGATTTGTTTTGAATTTTTTGAGAATGGCAAACCGACGTTGTCATTTGGGGTATGGCCCAAATGTTGTCATGAATCTGCTGCAAAAAATTGAGCTAAAACGGAGCACCGAGCGAAAAGTTATGCCGGTTTTACTGAAGGTATCTCAAGTTATGGTTTTGAGAAGGCAAAACTCGGCAGAAAATACAGCGGCGGCTAGGGCAAAGCTTCCCCATCCGATCACGGCTGAGCAAAGCTTCTCAGCAATGAAAACCAAGGGCAATGTCTTCCTTGGTATGCAGCAAGCAATAGGTATTCGCCAGATGAAACAAGATCAGGTATGCGATGCCAAGGCGATCAAAGCGGCATGCAACCTATCTAGGGTTTGCGCGGCGAGAATTCACACAAGGCTGCTAGCGAGGGCAAGTCGAGTAATGGGGTGGATCGACTTGTAATCTGAGTAAAGGTGGAGCAGGACAGCGGCGGAAACAAACACACAGCGATGGGCGTTTGAACTACGACAACGAACACAACCTAAACCAGCAACAAGACTCGACCATGGACACAAACTCAACAAAGCGAATCTGAAAACGAAATTGCAAGGCTAAAACAGGGCGATAGGACAGCGGAAAGTAAATATTATTAGGGCTTTTGTGGACTATAGGGATGAACACGAATGAATCTAAAGGGCACACGATAATACCTCACGGGCAACCTGAATCCTGATACCACTTGATAAGGGGCTGGCCAATCTTCCGATTGGTGGAGAACTCGACATTGGAGATCCGGCTTCAAATCAGACACGATTTGAACCCTGCAACCGTTACACCACTGCTCTATTGGTTATCAACCAAGCACAACTTGATTGACCTCACCGAGAAGGCTTTCCCTGCAAGCGAATTGAAGAACACAAACAAGAAAGTGAAAGACGCAATCTGAAATTGCAGATCAATATGAACCGAAATATAGGGTGTTCAAGCTCTGATCAACAAAGGACTAATTGCCACAGGGTTGTAGAACAAGAATGGGAGCCTTGGATCACTGTAAACAGACTTGTCACCACAATTATAATGAATCTATCATAGTTTCGACTTAGAAAACTTGACTAAACAAAACCCAAACCTAAAGTCAAGGGATACAAAACTAAACTTTAGTTCCGCTTATCATCCACATACTGATGGGCAAACTGAAAGGACAAACCAAATATTGGAGGATATGTTGAGGGCTTGTGCTTTACAGTATGGGACAAGTTGGGATAAGAGTTTGCCATCCACAGAATTCTCTTATAACAACAGTTTCCAGAAGAGTTTGCAAATGGCACCGTTTGAGGCACTATATGGCAGGAAATGCAGGACACCCTTGTTCTAGAAACAAACGGGGGAGAGCCAAGTGTTTGGACCTGAAATTCTTAAAGAGGCTGAAAGACAGGTGTAGATAATCAGGCAAAATTTGAAAGTAGCACAATCTAGACAAAAGAGTTACGCCGATGTCAGACGCCGAGACCTTAGTTTTGAAATTGGCGACTACGCATATCTCAAGGTGTCACCTATGAGAGGAGTTCGCTGATTTAATGTCAAGGGAAAACTAGCTCCAAGATACATTGGACCATTCAAGGTGTTCCACAGAAAAGGGGAAGTAGCTTATCAATTGGAACTGCCAACTAGATTGTCAGGAGTACATGATATGTTCCATGTGTCTCAATTAAAGAAATATTTACGAGTGCTACAAGCACAGTTACCTCTGGAAGAACTCGATGTACAAGAGGATCTTACTTACAAAGAGTATCCCATCAGGATACTAGAAGTGGCAGAAAGAGTCACAAGGAGTAAGGTGATACGGATGTGTAAGTTGTAGTGGAGCCGACAATCAACAGATGAGGCAACTTGGGAAAGAGAAGAAGATTTAAAGGCAAAACATCCGCAGTTGTTTGAAGGCTCAACCGAATCTCAAGGATGAGATTCATTTTATGGAGGGGTAGGTTTGTAACACTCCTAAAATTCCTTTTCTGAATTAGTAATTAATTTGCTAAGTTAATATGTGTGCAATCACAAAATTAAGGAAAATATAAAACTTTTTGAAAATTAAAATCAACTATAAGGTATAGGAACCTCTATGTGCATTTCATGCTGATGCATTATTTTATTGAATGTGTGCTTTTGTGTGCTAAGTCCTAAACCTAGAGCCCAACCCAAAACCCTATGGGCCCTACCATACCCAAAACCAAGACCGAGTCCAAAGTCCAAGTCCAACCCTATAAACCAAATCCGACCCAGCCTGTCTTTTTCTCCCTTTTCTCCCATAGGCCCAACCTAACCTTTTTCCCCTCGACCCACCTCTCTTGGCCTAGCCCAGGCCGTCCCCCTCCCATGCACGCCCCTTTCCACCTTCACGCACACAGGAAAATGCCCAAGCGCCCATCGCCCCTTCCCTACTGCGCCCCTCCCTTTCCCCTTCGCCCCATCCTCTCCCTCCCTCCTCTCTCTCTCTCTGCATCATGAGAACAGCAGCCAACCCCACCCCTTTCCTTCTCTCGCGGACGCCCTCCACGAGAACAGCCGCACGCCTACCCCTTCCTCTCCCCAGTCACGCCCCCTCTCTTCCCCTTCTGAGTGACAGCGAGTAAATGCCATTACGGCATTGAACAGCAGCAAAACAGCCGCCCCACCCTTCAATTCCTGGATCAGAGCCCTCTCCTCCCCTACAAAACCTTGGGTGAGTTCCCCCTAACCTCCTTTGCCTCCCCCGCTCCCCAATTTCCCAAAGTCAGTGCCTTCCCACCGAATTTCTGGACGCTAGAGCTCGCCTCGGTAAGAAACATCGCTACCTTCATTTTGATGTTGCCAGAACCACCATCACCCTCTCTCTTCCTCTCTATTACCTGCGCAGGACTCCAGGACCCGACCCCAGCGCCTAGGTGTGCGAACCAGAGGCCGCAGCCCCGTCTCCCACACACGGCCACACCCCAGCCCGCCCCTCTCCGAGGTGCGCCGTCCCTGCTTCTTACTATTGGTATTTCTTAACGTTTGCATAACTCTGCAAGCGCACAGAAGTACATTGTAGCATTTCACCTGGGAGTATTTCAGAGTATCGTTATTTGTTAATCCGCAGGGAAAGCGTTTAGTTAAAGAGGTGTCATCCAATGTATTTACTTACAACATTATTAATCTACCAAAGTCTAAACAGGGGTAAAAGAAATAACGTTGAGGGGGTAGAGTGACACACAGAAATTCATTGCTCACCATTAAAATAGGTCTTAGTTAGTAAATAGAACATTAACAAGGATCATAAAGGGTTTCATGAACATCATACAAATGGGACTTGGATATACAATCTTATCCTATACAAGCTTATACAAGGGACATATGACAGAGGACATACCGAGGTGTCCAGTGGTTCCCTCATCAAGGGACTACAGGAGGACTTATTATCATAAAGGCCTAATATCATCACCCAAACGTGGAGGATTACAAAGGATGGACAGGGCTGTCACCACCTGCCGCCTACCTCTACTAATCTATGGGATAGCGATACCCACAACAATATATATCAAACACCATGCTTGCATAAAGGAATACAACTCTATTTATCACATTGATAGATAGAGCAAGCATAAGGCACATTGAGCCAATGTCATAGCATACGTCAGCTTGAATAAGGTGCAAGACATAAGAA
This sequence comes from Alloteropsis semialata, assembly GCA_004135705.1. Classification (NCBI taxonomy): domain Eukaryota; kingdom Viridiplantae; phylum Streptophyta; class Magnoliopsida; order Poales; family Poaceae; genus Alloteropsis; species Alloteropsis semialata. The sequence continues at coordinate 33,219,398 of CM014275.1, forward strand.
GTATATGCTAAGTAAGTAGAGTAAAATTGAGGCATACAACATAAGTATGAAGATAACTCCATTAAGATCAAAGTCTTACAAGTAAGGAAAGAGCTACAAAAGCTGAACTCTAAACCTTATCAAGACTCCTCCGGAAGCCCTTTGGAAGATCAACTACTAGAACAACTACAACTAAGACTAAGACTAAGCTTGTAGCAAAAGAGAGCTCTTCTTATGGTGTGTGTTGAATATGGAGGCCCTTGCAGGTATTTATAGCATCCATAGGCGGTGTAGAGCCGGCCAGAGGAGGTTGAGGCCATTTGGCCGTGGGCCTAGGTCAGCCGAAGTAGGGGCGTTGGCCGACCCTTAGATGCACCGTCTACAGTCGTGCATGGTCCAAATGTGGTCCCAAGGTCTGTGATGAGGCACCAGTCAAAGGAGGGCCGAGTCAGCCGCGCGGGGAGGTCGGCCGACCTAGGGGGGTCGGCCGACCCAGCTCCACCGCCTCTCGAGCCCACCTTCCTCTGGGAGACTATCTGGTGGGTCCTGAGGTCGGTTCCAGGTGGGTGCCGTCGGTTTGGGTGCACGAAGCTTCGGTTGTGGGCCCTTCAATCCATGTGATGGTGTTGAGGCCAAATCTTGTCAATTGCTTTCAACCGTCATTGAATCCACGTCCATGATGATCCAACATTGTGCTTCTTTGCCTACAGGGAAGATGGGCTCGAGTGGGTGCCAGGCCAGGTCGCCCAACCTAGCCAAGTTGGCCGACCTGGGCCTGGGCCCACTTTCCTTCATCTTTTGCCCCAATGTCCCTGTACTCAAATATGTTCCAGATATGCATGCTACGATATTATTTGAATACAAATGCCTAAGTTATGCTCAGTCTTTATTCATTTTCTAGGGCTATTGACGGTCGTATTTTTGATATAAGGACCATCAACACTTACTTGCCCTAGGTGAGCACCAAAACTAGTTGTCCACGCCGCCCCGATTCCGTTTTGCCGCTCGGCGCTGAAAACCGAGCCCTGTAGCCCCGGCCCCTTTCTCCTCTAGCGAACTGCTGCCATGGTGCGACCGCCGCCCCTTCTGCTCTCACGAAAACGACGAGAAGAACGGCGAGGCCGGCATCGCCCCCTTCCTGCAGACCGAGCAAATGCCCATCCACCATCCATCATCCATCTGACGGCTCAAATTAGATCAAAGATACCCCTTCGCAGTTATGTTAAAGAGCCCCTGGAAGTTTGGCAATTCAACCCGCCATTCACCCCCTTTGTTGCGAAACTTCTCTGCTACCCCCTAAAGTATAGGGTTAATTATATTTAGGTCCTCAATTTATCACAGGTTAGCCCTTGTACCTTGTTTTTAGCGTAGTTTATTCATCATAGATCCGATTAGAGTGATTCTTGCGTTCGTGTGATCGTAGAAATGCATAGATTAGTTTTATAATCTTTTTGCTTCTATTTTTATTGTATGGTGTAATGTTCTAATAGAAATACATTTGTATGCATGTATTGGCTTGTGATGGATGTATGTGTGGTGATGGAATGCGTGTATAGATTGCAAGCAATTTGAGGCCGGCTTTGATCAAGAATTTCAAGACCCAGATTAGTAGCAGCATTTTGAGGAAGGCAAGTGTAACATGATTCATCCTTGATACCTATTCACCTTATAATCATTTTATTCATTCATGCATGTGTCTAAATTTGTTAAACCCTAAGGATGACTAGTTTTATTATTTCCATATTCCTTGTTTACCTGGGTTTTGCATTGTGTAGTCAGGTTATATCGCTATGCTTGCAAACACAAATGTTCATTATAAAATATTAATCCTGACTAATGGTATACTTGGAACCTTATTAAAATGTGCCTTTTAGCAACTTGGTTCATAGAGCTTGAGAATGTGTTTGGATTGCTCTACGTGTCTCTCCATAAGGTTTGGTTCTTAAAGCAGCCACCTAGGAAAACCGTACAACCACAGGAGCCACATGGCTCTGGTCTTGTAAACTATACGGCTCTAGCTTCTCTTGTGGTTACTGAAAGGCGCAAGTCGGGGTGTGGGGTTATTAGTATGGGTCTCGGCCTACCTTGGGATGAACTCACGTTGCGCCCTAAGTGTCATCGCATGTCTCACGTTGCGCCCTGAGCGCCATCGGGACACTCACGTTGTGCCCTGAGTGGTCGCCGATCCCAGGAGGAGGGCTCCATGCGCCGATCACGAAACCATAGCGCCCACTAGCTGGTCAGAGTGTCTTTTGAAAGGTATCGTAGTGAAATATCGTACTCGTTTTGGGAGTACATTGCCTATGGCAAAGGGGAATCACGACCGGTGGTGAAAGTGTACAACCTCTGCGGAGTGTAAAACTGTTAAACAGTTGTGCTCACGATCAAGAGCGGTCTGAATTCTTTTTGATTAGTGGTTCCTTGTTTTCCGAATAAATGGTTTAATATGATGTTGTTCATTTATGTTGTTTCTTATGCTTTCATAATGTGGGTTACAACCAGGTTGTCATATAATTCTAGTAACTCAGGTTAATTCTAAAATCAATCAACTAAAAATGCTAACCGCAGTTTAAATCTTGTCTAGCCTTTTGAGCCTCATTTAATCATGTTATGCTTGCTAAGTAAGATGGTTTACTTACACTTGCTTCATATCAACAAAATCTCGGATGGGTACTCAGATGAGCCGCAAGTGGATACGTTTCCCGAGGAGTATCCGGATTTCTAGGCTGTGTTCTCCCCCAGTCAGAGTCCCTGTGGAGATGTCTTGGAGTTAGATTGTATCAGGCTCCCGCTACTTTGTTAAACCCAATAATAATGTTACGCCTGTGATGTAAAGACTTATTTCAGTTTATGTATCATGCACTGTTTCCTTTCTTTGGTAATCATTTCTAGAGCTATATGTGTGTAAAGACTTCCTCCTGGGTACACATATGTAGCATTCAGATTTCCTTCGTAAATCCGGGTATGACAGTCTTAATGTTTGAACTGTGTCAATGTGTGCTTATTTTATTGTTCTTATGAGCTTGATTGAGTTGGATTTTTGTAATAAGTGCAATGCATGTGAATCTATTGTTCACATACATCTAGAATATTGGTTTAAGGTTTTAAGGATTAATGAATAAATAGTTGGATTCTATAATCTATCTATCTTATCAGCTTGCCTCAATGTCATTTATCTACTCATTGTCTACTGCACTTTCTCAATCTGTCTCTATTTTATACTCATGGCAAGCCAGCATGGTTCATAGTCTGGGTTTAAAAACTAACAAGTGGTATATATCTGTAATAAATGGTTAACAACAGGAGGAACGCACGTGGAGGTCGGGCCAACCCAAACCCGCCGCCGCCACCTCCACTTCTGATTGATCAGCTGCTGGCTAATCAGAAGCTATTGCAGCAGATGGCCACAGCATTCGCAACAGTTGCAGTAGAACTTACAGAACCAGCCGCCTCCACAGCATGTCCCGCACGTTAGAGACCGGTGTGGGGAATTCATGAAGGGACGTCTGCCATCCTTCACCCATGCCAGTGACCCGTAAGCAGAAGATTGGTTAAAGGCAGTGGGCACGCAGCTGGACATCCGAAAATGAAGTTTAATCGCACCTAAACCAGTGGCTGGACGACGCCCGTTCGATGTGTCTTGAACGGCGATGTTTGAAGCCGGCGAAACGTTATCTTCGTTGCAGTCTTCAGATACTGAATAGGCTGTTGCCTGACAACGAAGAGCTCCAGTACCGCGCAGGTGTTCGACGGAACGGTCACGAGTATGGAGCGCAAGTCCGACGAGTTCTGGGAGCAATCAAGCTGGCAGCCTCTGCTGTTGCCCGTTCAAGGCAGTAAGGCACAACGGCGCGGCCCATTACCAGGTTAGAGCCCATGCCGGGAGTTAAGGAGAGTTATTTAATTCAACGTTTATGATATATGATTAACATGGGTATTATTATTGTGGGTACAATGATTTTTGGTGCAAAAAGTAAAAGGTTTTCGGTAGAATCACTCTCTAACTCGTGACTTCTATGGGTCTCAACCCCCTTCCACCTCTCTCGACTTTGACATGTGGGTCCGGTGTGAGGTATGGTGGCCTAAATTAGGTGAAAAATATTTTTAATTTTTTTCATTTTTTATAGTATAGATAGATTACAAATAGTTTGAGACTAAGCAGAGTGCAACTAGAACCTCACCTTCCTCATCCGGCAAAACATCGTTGCACTTTTGGTCCCACACAATTCAATCCATCATAATATAAAACATTTGTGGGAAAATGCGGGACGTGGGGCAATAGAGTTAGGGATGGATTCGGATCGGATACACATGGAATTGAATCCGGATGTCACCTTTTACCATATTTTAATTCGAATACGAATCTTGTCGGATACGGATACGAATGCGAATATTGTCCATTCTTATCGGATACGAATATAAAACAAATACATCTAATACAGATTCGCATTTGGATAGATGGGTTCATCATGTGTTAATTCTTCGCGGATACGGATAATATCGGATATTCCATATTTTTTTGAATACGAATGGTAATTCGGATAGAGAAAAATAACAAAAAACAAATTCGGATACATCCATTTAACATCCATATTAGAATCAAATACGAATACGAATATCTATATTGACGTTTTAAACGAATATGAATACGGATAATTCGGATGTTCAGACATCCATATCCATCCCTAAATATAGTTACTGATCATAGTACAAAAATGTTAAGTAGATTTTTAACTAAACTTTTTTAGTGCTTTTATAGTCAATATAAATAAGGATATTGCACACACACATCGGCTTCACCTGAAGATGGTGCTGCATACATGATGTTAGATAACAGGTTGGGAGAACGCGTTCTAGTCGCCTCCGGTGGCTAAATGATAACCAGGAATGTACTAACTGTTTATAGCAAGGTAAAGGTACGGGCATAGATGTGCGTACTGGGTGGATCCAGGAAAAAATAAGAAGGGTGGATGGACATATCTTTTTCAACGTTCAATCCCTTAAACCTCGCCATGACGCAATGCAAAAAATTGAAGGAGCAGGAGAGGGATACGAGGATAAATGGGAGCTTCACAGGAGTGGCCATGGTATCTGCCCATGAGGTTAACAAGCAAAAAGATATCAATAATACTAGAAAAAACAAAGACAATCTGACCACTTTGATCAGGTGAGAAAGTTTCGAATGTGAGGACTAATACAACAATACTCTCTCTACTCCAAATTATAGTTCACTGTTGATTTTTTTAATACAAATTTGATCATTTATCTTATTTAAAAAATTTACATTAATATCACTTATTTTGTTATTACTTGTTTTATTATTAAAAGATATGGGTATGACTCAAATTTCTATTTATTTTTACTAATTTTTTGAATAAATGAATTGTTAAAATTATATTTTAAAGGTCAACAACGAACTACAATTTAAAACTTAGAACGGAGGAGTACCTCATAAGGATCTATGTGGGCAGGCTGTAACCGGGCTTTGCCTCCCTATTTTCTTCTGGGAAATCTTCACTACGTATTTTGACCACAAATGGCGACTTAAATGACCCTGCGAGTAGCGTTGAAAACGGACGAAAAAAATCCCGTTTCCGTCCATCCATATTTCTATATTTGATCCATATTTTCAGCTCTACGGAAACAGGACAAAAAAGTACGAAAACGGGACGGGAAATGGGATAAGGGTAGACGGGAACGGGACGGGACATGGGTGAGGGTATATCCCGCCCATATTTGCGGGATCCCGTTTTTAACCGGGATGGACCCATATTTGTCCCGTATTAATATTAACCAGGATAGGCCAATAGCTTAGATCCCAGGTCATAGTAGAATTCACCGCAAGCCGTTGTGTGAGACCGTGATAATAAACCTACTTGTGTTGTTATAAACTGATAGTACTAGTCTTGTTTTGTTAACTATTGTTACTTGTTTATCATATATTTAATTATGTGTAAAATATCATCACACTATAATGAAACACTAAAACGTTTGATCCTGATTTAAAATACCGACTTCTGTCCGTTTCCGACATGTTTCCGCCCATATTTGTTCGTTTCCATGAACCCATATATCCCATATCCCGATCCCGATTCCGTATATCTCGATCCAGATCCCGTTTCCGACTATCTTGTTTCCGATAAAAAAAAATATGGCAAAGAAAATAGGAGAGGGGTTTTCCCGCCCGTTTCCGTCCGTTTCCATCCCTACCTACGAGATAAGATTAAGTACCACCAAGTCGCCACGACCCTAAGAACAGTATTAACAAGTCAACATAGTAATTTACTTGGTTACACATTCTTTTCCATCAGTCAATTAGTACGATTTTCTCATTCCCAATAAATACCTAACCAAAGCATTGCATTAGATACTGACCCTACAAGCAAAGATAAGGCAAAATTTGGGTACTTATTGCTCATCCATCTACAATTAAAAAACTATACAAACAGCTGAAAAAAAAACAGACTTGCAGCGGCCAATCCAACCATGTGAGAAGCAGCAGCAGCAAATCCAGGAGCATCGTCCAATATTCCTTATCGTCAGATAGGTAAACCCTAAACTTCCCTGCTGGAGAAAAAGGAGCATCCCAGAGGGCAATCTGGCTCATGGAGAAACAGCTGCTCGAGCCACTCATCTCACCAGTTGAATCGGCGACATACATAACAACAACAGACAAGGTGCTTCATCCTTCTAATACAGGGAGTCTATGATTATACTGTAGAAACCGAGAGGACTGTTGACTGATTGGAACTTGAAGGAGGGGATTCCAACGGTCAAAGATGATCCGGCCACCTCGCCCAATCCTGCCTTGGCACCGGAATGGTGGTGCAGTGGCTCCAATATCAATATGTAAAGCTGGTGGTGGCTTGATGCCAGCTATATCCAACTTACCAGGATCAAGCAGTCTTGTGAACAACATTACTGGCTCATCAGGATCCTGCATTTCCGAAATCTGGTCATCTTTCAAATATAATCATGACAACAACAATCTTCTAGAAATATGCTGTGAACCCAACCGGAAGGTTTTTTTCAATGTGCATGAAGAAAGATCATTTTCAAGATGCAATTGATGATAAAAGGAAAGAATAGCACACCCTTTTGAATAACCAGGCAGTCTGCTGTAGCCTTCTCTTCAACTCATGTTCATGCTTTAAACGCACTGATGGGATGACCGATAACTTTTTATCAGGCAGCCGAGGGTGAAAAGCAATTGGTTGTAAATATGGTTGCTCAGTACTTGTATCATCCGAATCTGAATAATCATCTTCACTTGATCCAAACTGAGTAGAAACTTGCTGAAGCCCTGATAGTGCAATCCCGTCATCAAGAAGTTGCGCCTCATGCTGGAATTAAATTCTTGTAATTATGGGAGAAGATACAATGGCAGAGCTTTGTCAAGGGTATTGGAACAAGGAATATTACAGGGCCTCCAAACAAATGTTATATTTTCCAGTATTCTAAGTGCTCATAACAAGTCTTGTGATTTCCAAATGATTTTTGTGTTTGGGTTAAACCCTACTAATAGGTAGAATACAGAAAGCCAAACCTTAACCAGCTCAGAAAAAAAAGTAAAATATTAAATCTAGAAAATACAGTCAGAAAACCATGCAAGCAAAGCCTAGGTGATTCCCTTCGTTCATTCTGATATCACTTTTCTTGCTTTGAAATCTGGATTAGTTCATTCGGATGAGTTTTGGGTCAACCCAATGACCCAACGAAATGAAAACTTGCATCCCTGGCAAAGCCTATAAATCCCAAAACAGACTCCATCAACTTTAGTACTCCAGTCGCAAAAAAGAGATTGTTTGGGTTGCACATTTTCAATCATCAACATATCAAATTTGTTTGATCAACAATTACTTGTGTCTATTGAATTTAACGTTTCCAAATTGTATGAGTAGTTAGTAAATTTGTCTGAAAATTTAGTTTTGTAACAAGACTAATCTAATGCCAACCAACATTCATTAATATAGTCCTTATAATATAATAAATTGTAGCCCAACTTATGCTTTGAGGACTGTGTTGATATCCAAAATGTCACCATTTTTTTGACTGGGAGTACATGACTTGTTAGTTCAAATCAGCAACAAATGGCACTATTATCGTATTGCTTTTATTCATTTTCTTTTCTGAAAGAACAACAAACTTCACTTCATATCTTGGATTTTTACAGGCAGCATCCTGTTTATAACTTCATTTCATATCACATCATCAGTGAGATTAAGAGATGAAACAGATATCCTAACCATGCTTTTCCAAAAAAAAAAAAAAACGTTTTTTACAGGCAGCGCCTGTTTGTAAAGGACCCATGATAAGGATTCAAATTCCCGATCAACTTCTGAAGTTCAATTAAATTAGACTTTCTTCAACGAGTCAAACTACAGTTAGGAGTTCATGCATGTAATTATTAAAAAAGCACTATGGAGTCGAGCAGAAAAGAAATGTGAGCAATTAAGTTTGCAAGCAACGCATTTGTAGTGTTCTACCTTGTATTTCATTTGTACACGTCGAAGTTGTACCTCACACTCCATGGCCTCCCGTTTCTTCTCTTCCCTCTGTAAAGTAAAACAATTACTTTTAGAGTTTATTATTTTCTCAAGACAGACTCTTAAGATCATTTCATGTATACCTTAATCAAAGCCTCCATTAGTACCTTAGCATGCTCTAGGTTTCGCCTGACCTGTTTGAATTTCAGAGCATACAAATGTAAGTAAATCATTACATAAACCCTCTACCTGCCAATCATTGTACATGTAAAAAAGCCATACGAAAGATTATTCCATTATGTTACATGCACTACAGGACTGTAAAACCTTTATTAGCACTCACAAGCCAATGTGTGCACTATACATGCAACAAAAGCAAACCCAAAAGATGCCATAACTCGCAACCAAAACATGAAATCCAACTGCCCGATGTCTCCCATTTTGAACAAAACATGCATTATCATCAAATCAAGTTTTCCTGAATCAGTGTTTCAAAGGCATCGCCTAGGCGTCCAGGTAGACCCAGTTCGCCTTGGAGAACAGCTCCGCCTTGGTGCCTAGGTATCGCCTAGGCGATAAGGCGCACACAGCTCGCCTTGGGTCGCCTTACCTGAATTGTATCTGAAAGTATGCACATGAAGAAGAGACTACAATAGGCAAAAGAATGAAAAAATGATACCAAATCCTTGGCTAGAGACTTGAAGCACTTGCGTAGCATGCACATAAAAAAACACAACCTACTCCAAAAAGTCAGAAATAATCACACAAACTTAATCGTTGTCGCACATACCAGGCGGAGCTTTCCGAAAGATTGAGCATTATTTTCTCGACGTTGCATCTACATAGATATAATCAATAATCAGAACGTATGCAGTTTTAACTTGAAACATCTAAAGATAAGGTTTTCAATGATCATATCTGGTTTCCAAACACTCACCCTTCTTGTGTGAAGACGATGAGCCTTCTCTCTTGGCCTGAAGACATTGTATGGATTTGTATCACTTGTTGGTGGAGGAGGCTTCATGAAAAACAGTTCAAAGAATTACTCAAGAAAGTAATGTACCCAAGAAAATAAAAGCACACACAAATAGGCTAGCTGTTCTTTTCTAATTTATCACAATTTATAAGAAAAAGAAAAGAACATATAAAAACAATATGAACACAATGACTCGACCAGGGGAGAGATGTCCCACTGAGTTTGCCCTCAAGGGCGTGATTAGATGGCTGCATCCAGCCCGTCCAGGCTCACCAGATGCAACCAGCACATGTTTGGATGCCTGCACCAGGTATTGGGCCAGGACCCCATGATGCATTCGGTGCTTCCCAACCTGGCTTGCACGGTAAGGAAAAAACCGCGTTTCCGCGCGGCCTGGCTCGCGTGGGCACAGGAGCATGGCTTGCATGTGGCCTGACATCCATGCGACCAATCACATATGCTCCCTGTGCTTGTGGCCTGGCTGGAATGGGCTAGCAACCAATCACACTCATCTTGCAGTCTGGCCTGGCCAACCGTGGCCTGGTTCCCTGGTGCCAGCAGGCTGTAACAGCCAGGGGTTAACCCAGCTGGTACTGACGACAGAGGGGAAGGATCAAGTCCTTCCTGCTCTGCGCTTGGGGGAGATTAGGAGGAAGAAACTAGATTCAATTGCCTGACGTTTCCAGATTACACAGCCATATACCTTTGCCCCTTTCTCAAGCTGCTAACAACTCCTGATTTCCCTCAACTAAACAAATCCCTAACTTAACCGAGTCCTCCAACTAGCACACAAACTGACTTATCTCTATTAAAACAAACCAAAGCACCTACGAAAACTACTCCTGCTGATTCGCTGCTTGTGTCTTCCTGGCACGTCTGGACGTGCGACCCCACATAACACAGGCTCCGCACAGAACTAATCAGGCCCTAAGAAGGTTCTACCAGCCTTAGAACCCGGACTGGTGACGGGGGTTTCATTGACCCTGGATTTCGACAGTCTAACCAGTATAACTAGGAGAAGTTGGTTAGAAGAACACAATGGCTAATAAAGGACTGGTTAAGTTTTCAGGTGAAAACTAGATAAAATCCTAATACTGAAACAGAAATTAATGTACAAGGAAGCACCAAAGAACCAAATGTTCTGTTACTCCCCTTACTACAGAACTGTGCTTTGGGACTTTGGGTTACCTATCTAAAAGTGGAAAGTTATTATAATGCAACAGATGATGCATAATGGATCCTACAAAAGAGATCCAGTTGATAATCTCTTATAGAAAGGCAGAAATTATCAGTGTAGTCACAGGAAATAGCTGCCAATATGTCAATTTCTGATTATATTTAAGATGAGGTTATAGAAACGGGCTACCAATAAGTATTCCAAAAGATAGTGGAGAAAACAGCCTGAGAAGCACTTCTATTAAGTTACTCTACTGCCAAACACGAACTATTAAGACAGTCCACATAAGGCTAGTTCAAAAGTTATCCAAAGTAGCACAACAAAAGAATACACAAAATTTATATAGACAGTACAAAAGAAATTGTGCTAACCTGCAAATGCCTCAAAATAGGCTTTTGCCACCGCTCTCTCTGACATAAAAAAAGTTAACACAAGTGCAATAAATAACAGTATTGTATCAAGATATAAATAGTCCTTATTGGGTTCTCAAAAAAAAAAATAGTCCTTATTGAAATAATAAAAAGGATAATCTCAGAGAGTTTCCATACATAAACAGATCTACTGATAGACAGGGGCAGATCTGCAGGGGGTGCTAGGGGTGCTTCAGCACCCTTTCAAACCATGCATTTCCATGTAAATCTAGTCTTCTAGGTCTCAAGTCCACCTATTAGACATAAACTTAGCTTAACTATAAAAGGCCCAACGCCCCCTGCAGTCAAATTCTGGATCTGCCCCTGCTGATAGATAGGAGTACATAATTGAAAAAGCCACAAACCATGAGAGAAACATGGGATGCAGCACACGACATAAAAGGAGCCAAATAAGTATACTATATTGTAAATATGAGATTTACCTTTGCCTTCCAATAGCTATATGCAGCCTGGAACACAGCATATCGGATGGATAAGTACTGCAATGCCTGAATTAGAAACACCTTGTCAGCATAAGCTAGTATTCAAATAACCGTGAATTTGTTATAAGACACTAGCCGTGATTCCTTTCAAAGCATAAAAACTAAGGCCTTGTTGGGATAGAGGACAATCATCCCATACATATTGGGAGGGATTGACAGGGAAAAATTGGTTCATTTTCCACTCCAATCCACATGTATTGGGAGGGAAGGGTTTTCAAACAATTCATTAATGATTCTGCGAATCCAAGATCTAGTTCTTAAAAAAAAACTCAGACCTGCGGGGGTTAAGATAGCCCTCGAGCATTTTTCTAAGAAGAAGACCTTCTCACGTAGGTCGAGCAAACCCCCGAACCCCAGTCCCACCCTTACACAGCGGCACCGTAGCCCGTGTGAGAACGACTAACGACCTGGCCCGGGCCTTAGACCTGTGCTTTTGCCGTGGGACAGACCAGGCGATTTTTTTAACCCCAGCATGAAATTAGCTCCCACGGGAAGTCGAACCCTAGACCTGAGGAGTGCTACTGTTAGTAGCTGAACTTCTACTCTCATCGAGAGGATGACACTAGGAGTTGGGGAAATTTTCTGGTTATCTTCTCACACAATGCCATGCCAACCCAAGGGGTTGGGGATACATATTTATAGCGGCCAAGGCAGCCAAGCATATGCCTAGATGCTAGTCTAAGATGCTGTCCTAGATGCTAGTCTAAGATGCTAAGATGTTGTCCTGTTGTAGCAGCAAGACCATCAGCTAGAGGACCAGATGCTGTCCTGTTGGGGCAGCAAGGCCACCAGCTAGAGGACCACAAAGACCAACAGTACAAACACTTATCCTATCATTCTCCCCCTAAATCTTGTGCATCGTCTTGTGGGAAGGTTGGACCATCTCGGTCCTGGAACAGAGCTCAAGGAACTTGATCCTCCCAAGAGGCTTGGTGAGCAGGTCCGCAAGCTAGTCCTTGGTGTTGATATAGCTCGCCTTGATGCTCCCTTCCTCCCAGGCAACCTCGGATGAAGTGGTACCTCACCCGAATGTGCTTGCTCCGTTCATGGAAAACGGGGTTGTTTGCCAGGGCAGAGCGGACTTGCTGTCCACTCTGAGCTCCACCGCTCCAGTATCTCTGCCGAGGAGATCACCAAGCAGTCGAGCAAGCCAGAGCTCCTGAGTCGAAGCGGTGGAGGCCGCTATCAGGGCCAGCCCTGACTTTTTGGTGGCCCGGTGCGGAACTAAAAATGGAGGCCCCCATCCACCATAAAAATACATGATAATTTTAAATAAAGAACTTATTTCATTAACGAATCTCACACTAATAAGTTTAAAATACAAAAGAGAAATGTCTCTAGATCATTTAAAACAATTTCTTCTCACAGTTCTAGATGCAAAATCCGTGATGATAGTGTCAATATCAATCTCATCCAGCAACCCCTTCTCAATGCATAAAGTAGCCAAACCATTTAGCCTTTCCTGAGACATCACTGACCTCAAATATTTTCTCAATAACTTCAACTTTGAAAAGTTTCTTTTAGATGAATGCTCTTCTCTGGACTTTAACAGGCTTGTTAGTACTCACCACAACAATTTTTGGAGGCCCCCTATTTTTGGAGGCCCAGTGCGGGAGCACCTCCCGCACTGGCCCAGGGCTGGCCCTGGCCGCAATGTACTCGGCCTGGCAGCTGGACAGGGCCACCACCTGTTGCTTGACCGACTGCCAGCTAACGAGGCACTTGTCGAGGAAGAAGAGAATCCCGCTCGTGCTCTAGCTGGTGTCGATGTCGCCGGCGTGGTCACTGTCGCTGTACCCGACGAAGTGTGCCTCCCCAGGACACCTCGGGTAGTAAAGGCCGTGGCCTGCTGGTGCTCTGTCGTCGGTCGCTGCATGAACCGACTAACGTAGCCGACGGAGAATGCCAAGTCCGGCCGTGTGTGGGCGAGGTAGCGAAGGCTCCCCACAAGACGCCGGTACTGCGTAGCGTCCACCTCCTCCGTTGTTCTGTCGCGGCTGAGCCCGTAGCGTCCACCTCCTCCGTTGTTCTGTCGCGGCTGAGCTTTAGCCTCTACTCCATCGGAGTGAGAGCTGGGTTGCAGTCAGTGAGCCCAGCTAGCTCAACGACGCGCTTGGCGTAGGTAGAGCTGGTAATGGTCAGTTAACTGAACCAACACTAGCCCAAACCGCTCTTTTTTTTTATCGTGCACTGAACCATCGTGGACCACTTGGCTAGCTAGAGGAACTGAATTGAACCAAACCGTACCTGCATTAGCTCCATTGCAAACCAAAACCACCTGAGATGACAGGCACAGAAGACTGGAGAGGTCGCCGAGGCGCGCGATGAAGGCGTCGAGGGGAAGCAGGAGCGATGAGTGGGAGACGAGCGAATCTGCGGCGGCGCAGAGCGCGGCGCGGGCGAGGTCGTCGCCGCGGCTAGTGACATGCGCGCT
>CM014275.1:33234362-33247988 GCA_004135705.1 Alloteropsis semialata
TAACAAGGTCATCACAAGAATATTCAACATTATCATCATCATCATCAAGTGATACCTTGGTGTCACCTCTTGCCATTAGGCAATGTGGAGTGGAGAAGAGGGATGGAGCCTTCTTGATGGCGATGCCGGCAACCCCTTTCGATTCTTCCTCATCATCGGAGTCGGAGCTATCATCGGAATCCCATTCCACATAATAAGCTTGGCCATTCTTCTTTTTCTTGAAGAACTTCATTTTCTTCTTCTTGTCACCATCCTTCTTGTCCTTCTTCTTTTCTTTCTTGCTTGGACAATTGATGGCAATGTGGCCAATTTCACCACACTCAAAGCACTTTCTTTCTTCAAAGTGATTCTTCTTTGATGTTTGACCTCTCTTGCCAAAGTTCTTCTTCTTCATGAATATTCAAAAGTCTCTAATGAATAAGGCCATTTCTTCATCGGTGTCACCATCATTCCCACAATCTTCATTTTCATCTTCACTTGTCACTTGAGCTTTCAAAGCCACACTTTTCTTCTTCTCATCAAAAGATGTACCATGGGCCTCTTCTTGTGACTTCTTGAAAATATCATGAGTGGTTACTTCACCAAGAATTTAAGTAGGAGTCATGTCTTCAAATTTGACCTCACTAGCAAAGTAATAATTGTGTCATATCTTTTCGGAAGGGATCTAAGAAACTTGTGGGAGAAATCATCACCCGGCACATCAAAACTAAGACCCTTGAACTCATTCACAATATCATTCAACCGATTGAACATATCGGGCACACTTTCATCCTTCTTTATTGCGAACTCACTGAACTTTCCTTTTGAGACATACAACTTGGCTTCTCTCACGGTTGATGTCCCCTCATATATCTCAACTAGCTTCAACCATATCTCATTTGCGGTGTCAAGATTCTTGATGCGGTTGAATTCGGTGATACTTAGAGCACTATAAAGCACATTCATGGCTTGATCATTCAAAGCAATATTCTCATCATCTTTGGCGGTCAATTGCTTGTCATCAAGAATAACAAACCCCTCATGAGCAACTCTCCACAATTGCCTACTCATAGCCTTGAGATGAACCATCATTCTAGTTTTCCAATAGTCATAGTTTTCCCCATCAAAGAATGGTGGCTTCCCCACATGATTATGATTATCATTAGCCATATCCTTACTCTGGGATGGTTAAATCCTTAATGAAATGGAGTCCCTTGCTCTTGATACCACTTGTAGGATCTAGGATACCGACTAGAGGGGGGTGAATAGGCGGTTTGAACAAAAAACACAAGCACTTAAAATTTAATTAGTAACACAAGGGAGTAAAACTATTTCTACTCTTTCTAGCCTATGTGAGGGTTTGCAACCTAGGGTGATAAGCAACAATTCAATCTCTATGAAAGTAAATTGCTCAAAGTAAATTGCAAGAATGTAAATGAGCAATAGAAATAACCGATGACAAGAGAAGAATTTTCCCGTGTTGTCGATGACTTGCCGGTCACCCCTAATCCACGCTGAGGTGGATTCTTTCTTCCAACCGCTCCTCTATCAAGGCACCGCTTGATTTTTTAGCCGGCTTGGACCAAGAACCACTCCACACCTCGATTCCACTAGAGTTGCTCTTCACCACTCCGGCAAGGTGAGCACAAAACCTCTCACAAGAACAACCGGGGCACCTTCACAATCTCCTTTGAAGGGCTCAACAGTTTCCACTCCTCCAAGCCGTCTAGGAGGCGGCAACCTCCAAGAGTAACAAGTCGATGACGCTTGCTTGAAGACTCCCTAGTGCCACAATGCTCAAACTCTTGATGCAATGCACTAGGATGCTCTCAATCTCACAAGAATGCAATCTCAAAGCAAAGTGAGTAAGAGAGTGAAGAAGAAAGGCTCAAGAACATCAAGTTAGCTTTCCAAAGTGCCAAAAGAGGCCACCCATGGCCGGGCAAGAGGTATATATAGAGCCCCCTTCAAAATCTAGCCGTTACTCTCTATAACCCGTGAAATACGAGTTTTCGCGGACCGTCCGCCTCACAAAGCCCGAACGGTCCACCGTTCAAAACCAATGGCTACAGCAGCAATAACTGCTGTCAGACCCGACCGTTACAAGGGGCGCGGACCGTCCGCCCGTCAGGGGCGGACCGTTCGCCGTTCAAGTTTGAACGACGGTCCGAACCTGACCCTCCCTGGCCGCCCGTGAAGATTAGCCGGCGGACCGTCCGCACCCAGGTGGCGGACAGTCCGCCGTAGAAAGGTTTTCAACCACCTAGAAACCGGACTCGGTTCTGGTGGTGCCCGGGGAGAGGGGGCGGACCGTCCGCATGCCCTGCATGGACCGTCCGCCCCGCAGAGATAACATCCACCAGAACCACTCTCGGTTCTGGTGGCCTGGGGTTAAAGGCCTGCGGACCGTCCGCCTGTCCTGCGCGGACCGTCCGCCGGGCAAAGCATTTTGGTCACCCGAAACACCAGGATTCTGTCCACGAAATTGAATCAAGGGCGGACTGTTCGCGACCCCTGCGGAGACCGTCCGCCCTAGCACAGAAAAACTCCAAGAACGACTCTGTGAATAGCTAAGTTAAAACACGATCCGCCCCACCAAAGGGAGACCGTTCGCTTCACAAACCAGTTAGCCGACTTTAAGAAAAACGTGTCGTTCTAAAGCTCATGATGTATGCCACTGATCCATATGCATGCAAATCAACACTTGACCAAGGTGGCACTATGGAATCGTCATGCAAATGACATTGACCCCTCTTGATAGTACGGCTATCTAGCCTATCAACCCGGTCAATGTTTTTTCTCTAATCTCCTCTTTGACCGGCAAAATAGAAATCCCTATTTTATACCTTTGCCTTGAGATTCCACATCACATCATGATTCCAACATTTCCAAGTTATTGAATCCCACATGTCACATCTCCGGGACTAACCCTATTTTCATATCTCAAATGAAATCGTTAGTCCACAATTGTTGTCATTAATTACCAAAACACAAATTAGGGGCCTAGATGCTTTCAGTCGTCAATGAGGAGGTCACGCAAAACCTCCACGAAGAAGAAGACGAGGAAAGACGCTACCCCCGAAACGCCGGGCATCGGCGCCAAGAGCCCGATGATAGGTGTGCCCGCCGCGCCGACGACCGACACGATGGTGACCTCAGAGACCGCCTCAGGGAAAATGCTCGAGACATATGCCACGACCTCAACGCTCGCCATCGCGAGTGGGACACGGTGGAACTCGAACGCCACGAATGCTACGACCGGGACTATGGCCGACCTGATCGCCATCCGTACTAGAAGACAACGACAAAGCGATAGAAGAAGAGGAACGACACGCGGTCCACGAGCTCATGGAACTTGAACACTATGACCTGCGCTACGGTCCCCCCGTGGGACGACAAGCGACCCCGCCGCCCACCTCAGCGGCGGGATGAGCGTGGGCAAGACAACCACAACATCAGCAATGAGACCTTTGACAGCTTCGCCGCCTTCACTGAACGGCTCCGCGCCGTCCAGTGGCCCGACTCCTTCAAACCAGCACAAGTCGAGAAGTTTGACGGTCGCTCTGACCCAAAGCTCTGGTTGAAGACGTACCACACGGCAATCAAAGCAGCCCATGACTCCAATGACCAAGCCGCCGCCTACTTCCCTGTGATGCTAGGCAAAGAGGCGCTACTGTGGCTCGAGGGCCTCCCTCGGGACACCATCGACAGCTGGGCAGACCTCTGCCACGCCTTCACAAAGAACTACCAAGCCAGCTACGCCCGACCGGGGTCCAGATTCGACCTGGATAATGCAAAGTTGAGGAAGGGCGAAAGTCTCCGGGAGTACACGAATCGCTTCTTCAACAACTGGAACAAGCTCACCGACGTTGAGGAACGCGACGTCATCAACGCATACAGACGTGGGCTCATCGACAACCTGCTGTTCAGGACGCTCTTCAAGGCCAATCCAAAGTCAGTCGCCCAACTGATGGATGTGGTCAACCTAGAAATCTGGGCCGATGAGGCCGAACAGGCCCAGTTCAAAAACAAGCACAAGTGGCTGGAGGACGACGACCGAGTTGAGAGCTCAAAACGCCACGAGCCGTCGCGTGGACGCAAGGTAGGCCCAGAGCCCTTTGTAGCCCTAGCAGAAGAAGAAGGCCGACTGGAACCCAGGTTCCTCTCAGAAGAATTCCACGATACTCTAAACTTCCAATGCCCCTTTCATAAGGATGCCAAGCACAATCTCCGTGATTGTCACGCACTGCTCAAGGACCTCGGCACCATGCCGCCGACCAAGAAACAGTGTTACAACAACAACGGCAGCCGCTATAACAACTACTGCCATGACGGCCACATCGACCGCAACTAGCGTGACGACTACCGCCGCAGAGAGGACCGCGACCTCCGGGACGACTACCGTCGTGGCGACGACCGCGGTCGCAAGGCTCCGATCCGCCGAGAAGCTCCACGTCATCAAGATGATGAGCGCCGACCTGCTGCACCAGAAGAAGCTCCCAGGCGCGGCGCCAATGGTGACTTCCAGCACGCCGACCGTCACGTTAACGTCATCATTGGGGGAACCGGTGCCTTCCCAAATAGATGTAAGGGCAAGCTCCACAAGTGTGAGGTGAAGCTGGTCTCAACCAAGCCTGTAGAATACCTCTAGTGGTCGGAGATGCCAATCACCTTCAGCCACGCCGACCATTGGGTTCACCTACCCGAGCCAGGGTCGTACCCACTCGTCGTCGCTCCTGTTGTTGAACGGGTACTCCTCTCCAAGGTCCTGGTCGACGGCGGGAGTGCCCATCATCTTCACTAGCACTCTCAACGGTATGGGGTTCGACTACAGCTGACTCCAGAGCGCTGAAGATCCGTTCTTTGGCATAGTGCCAGGAAAAGCTTCCTACCCAATAGGGAGGGTTGCCTTGCCAGTCACATTTGGCATGCCTGACAACTACCGTACGGAGTTCTTATACTTCGAGGTGGCCGACTTCCAGAGTTCCTACCATGCCATCTTTGGCAGGCCCATGTTGGCTCGGTTCATGGCTATACCGAACCACACATACCTGGTCCTCAAGATGCCGGCGCCCAATAGGGTCCTCTCCATCCGTGGAGACATCAAGACCTCGTTCGAGTGCGACGGGGAAGCCATCAAGATAGCCAAGCTGTCCCGACAACTCGGCAACAGCGCCCTGCTAGCAGAAGTAGCACCCAAGGCGACGACCGGCGAGCCAGTCCTCCCAGAGCAGAAGCAGCAGCCCACGGCGCTGACGCCTGCAGAAGCCCCCCAAAGCGATCAGCTTGGGACTCGACGACCCTACCAAGATGGCCCTCATAGGGCCAGGGCTCACTCCCAAATAGGAAGACGCGCTCACCTCCTTCCTCCAGGACAACTGGGACATCTTCGCATGGAAGCCATCCGACATGCCAGGAGTCCCGAGGGAGAAGGCTGAGCATTCCTTGGATTTGAGCAAGAATGCAAAGCCCGCCAAGCAGAAGCTACGCCGATTCGCTCAAGATCGAAAGATGGCCATTAGGGTAGAATTGAATAAGCTTTTAGCTGCCGGTTTCATTAGAGAATCCAAACACCTTGAGTGGCTTGCAAATCCTGCACTTGTAAAGAAGAAAACTGGTGAATGGAGAATGTGCATCGACTACACGGATCTCAACCGCTACTGCCCTAAAGACCCCTTCCCTCTTCCACGAATCGTCCAAGTCGTAGACTGCACGTCCTGCTGCGTATTCCGCTATTTTCTAGATTGCTACTCAAGCTATCACTAGATAGCCCTCAAGACGTCCGACCAGGACAAAACGGCATTCATCACCCCACATGGCATCTATTGCTACAAGACAATGACCTTCGGGTTGAAGAACGTCGGCGCCACGTACCAGAAGGCCATCCAGGGTTGCCTGCAAAGCCAAATCGGGCAAAATGTTGAAGCCTACATGGACGATGTCGTCATCAAGACGTACGACGCCGACTCCCTCATCGCTGACCTCCAGGAAACCTTCAACAATATACGACGCTTCAGGTGGAAGCTCAACCCAACGAAATGCATATTCGGTGTACCATCAGGAAAGCTCCTGGGCTTCCTAGTTAGCCAACGCAGCATCGAGGCGAATCCAGTCAAGCTGGATGCTATACGCAACCTCGAGGAGCCCAAGTGCAAGAAGGACATCATGAAGCTCACAGGAATGATGGCGGCCCTGAGCCGATTCATCAGCAAGCTCGGCGAAAAGGGACTTTCGTCCTTCAAAATCCTAAAAAAGGCAGACAAGTTCGAATGGACCCCTGAGGCTAGCAAAGCCATTGCCGACCTAAAGGAGTTCCTAGTCAACCCACCAGTACTCACGGGCCCGACCCCTAGGGAAGAACTGCTGCTTTACATCTCGGCTACCACGCACATGGTTAGCACGGCCCTGGTCGTCGAACGACCAGAGGAAGGCCACCCTTACAAGGTCCAATGCCCTGTATACTTCGTCAGCGAGGTACTCGGCGACTCCAAGGTCCGGTACCCTCATCCTCAGAAGCTGCTCTACGCGCTCCTGATAACCGCCAGGAAGCTATGCCACTACTTCCAAGCCCACGTCATCCGAGTCATCTCGAACTTCCCGCTTGATGCCATCTTGCACAACCGGAACGCCAATGGGTGAATCGTGAAGTGGTCCGTAGAACTCGGCGAGAACACTATCAACTTTGAGCCCATCAAGTCCCAGATCCTGGCCGATTTTGTGGCCGAGTGGACAGAGATACAAGCACCGGCCCCGGAGGAGCGACCAGAGCATTGGAAAATGTATTTCGATGGCGCCCTCAACCTTGAGGGAGCCGGAGCGGGTGTGTTGTTCATCTCCCCGGAGGGGCAACACCTAAAGTATTTCCTCTAGATACATCACCAGGCCACCAACAATGGGGCCGAGTACGAAGCCCTTATCCACGGTCTCCGGATCACGGTGTCACTCGGCATCAAGCGGCTCATGTGCTACGGCGACTCCAAGTTAGTCGTCGAGCAAGTCAACAAGAACTGGGACACGATGAAAGAGACCATGAGTGCATATTGCACCGAGGTCCGTAAGCTCGAGGCCCACTTCTATGGGCTCGAGCTCCACCACGTCCTACAGGAGGACAACGTCGCCGCCGACGTCCTGTCCAAGCTAAGGTCTACCAGGGCCCAGGTGCTAGTCGGCGTTTTCGTCCAAGACCTGCGCACCCCGTCCATCAAGATGCTTGAGGACGGCAACCCTGTGCCCAACCTAAAACCATTCCCGAGTGGCCCGGTGACCAATGAAGTTCTCTTGATAGAAGCAGAGTGGCGCCCCCTTTATCGCTTTTGTCACGGAGAGCCGGTCACCAGAAACAAAGGAGGAAATACAAAAACTAACTCAGTGCTTGACAAACTACGTCGTCATCGGTGACACCCTGTATAGGAAGGCCGTCTCCACAGGCATACTCATGAAGTGTGTCCTCCGCGATGAAGGCATTAGCCTCTTGCAGGAAATCCACTCGGGCACGTGCAGCATCCACGTAGCCGCCGGGAGCCTAGTCGGCAAGGCCTATAGGGCAGGATTCTACTGGCCCACGACCCTATCCGATGCCAGGGATCTGGTGCACCGCTGCACCGGGTGCCAGTTCTTCCAAAAGGAAAAACACCTGCCAGCACAGGCGCTCCGAATGATTCCTCCATCTTGGCCATTCGCGGTATGGGGACTCGACAATGTCGGGCCATTCAAAACCACCCCGGGCGGACTCAAGCACCTCTTGGTGGCAATTGACAAGTTCACCAAGTGGATCGAGTACAAGGTTGTGACCGACACCAAGTCCGTTACAGCTGCTAAGTTCATCGAAGAACTCACCCACAGGTTCGGTATTCCGAACCGCATCGTCACCGACCTAGGATCCGAGTTCACAAGACACGAGTTCTGGGATTTCTACCAGGACAACTATATCAATGTCTACTACTCTTCCTCTGCGCATCCCAGGTGCAATGGCCAAGTTGAGCGTGCCAACGGCATGGTCCAGGACTCGCTCAAGAAGGCCATGTACGACGACCTAAACAAGCACGCAAGCCGGTGGGCCAAAGATGTACCACACATTGTATGGGGCCTGCGGACACAGAAGAGCCGAACAACAGGTTACACCCCATCCTTCCTGGTATACGGCTCCGAAGCCGTCCTACCAGCCGACCTTGATTATGGTGCCCCGCACATCCAGCACTATGAGGAAAGTGAAGCAGAAACAAGTCGGCAGTTTGACATCGACAGCGTAGAAGAACACCGACTTGCCGCCTTGATCCAACACGCCCAACATGAGCAACAAGTTCGACAGTACCATGACAAGAACATCCGGGAATGATCCCTAAACGTCGGTGACTTGGCCCTGCGCCGAGTCATGTCCACCAAGGACCAGCACAAGTTGTCAACCCCTTGGGAAGGACCTTACGTCGTCAAGGAAGTCGTTTCGCAGGGAACATACCACCTCCAGTGGGCTAATGGTGACCCCATCCCGAACATGTGGAACATCCAGCACTTCACGAAGTTTTACCCCTAGATGTTTTCAACAGCTATGTATTCTCCCTCTCATATTAATAAAAAGCATTCCTCTTTCTCCAATGACTTCGGTCATATGACCCGCTGTTTTCTCCTCACCCGACAGCCAAGCCGATGCCTAGGGACTGGGCCTGACCCAGGCAGTGTTCAACCGATCACTATCACAGGGAGAGTCCCCGCCGACTCTGACTTCCAAAGTCCTTGCCCGACCCCATGTTCCCCCCGACGATAGCCGAGCTAACCCGGTCGGCCCGAGTCCCTAACCGTGAAACCCTGAGGTCCGTGCTCAACCCGCAGGCTACTAGCGTGCAAGCCTTCTAGTAAAGCATCGCTGAATGGTAAGCCGTCCTCTCCGTGAGCGGTGGTCAGCAGGATAAAAGGGCGCTTAAACGACACAAGGCAGCGACCAATCGGGCGACGCAGAGTTCTAGTCGGCAGGGAAAAGGGCCAAGCTCCTTCGCTACAACCTCCGCCAAGGGCGCGCACTCCTACACCAGATTGTCGAACTGCTCGTCGATGACTCCGTCAGGAACACCCTCGCAGATCGGTGCAAGGACGAGGGATGGGAAGTGCGCCGGATCAACGCCAAGATCCGACTACCGCAGCCGACTGCGGTTTCTTGCACCAACTGCATCGCGCGGGTGGGGCCGGCTTGGAGCCGCTGAACCAACATCAAGGCCGTCGGGCCCGACCCGACAGGGACCAGCGAGTTGGCGTTGAACTCGGCCACCTGTCGCAGCTCCAAAAGCTCAGCACAGATGCCTGCAAAAAGAAGCGCCTAAGTACATAGGCCGACAAGAACAGCAGCAGACCCGACAGGTAGCACTCACCGTGCATGGCCTGGTCATGCTCATCCTTCAGGCCCTGGTTGACCTCTGCCAGGTGCTCGGACTCGACTTTGAGGCGTTGATTGGCCACCTTGAGCAAGCCGATCTCCTCCTCGAGCTTCCGCTTGGCTCCAGACAGCTTCTCCACCTTCCCCTTGAGAACCTTCTCCTTCTTCTCCGCATCTGCAAGGAATCACTATCAGCGACGAAGCCCTGACATGGGACCTGCCCTGGTACATTACAGGAACCTACCTTCTGTCAAGATCTTCATGTCGTTCATCAACTCCTCATTGAGCTTGACGACATCGGCCAGCTCCCTCTCCTTCTTCATCAAGAACTCCTTAGAGTGTTGGCATCCTGGAGCCTCTCCTCCTGCATCTTCACCAAGGTCTGGTGGTCCTTGAGCGCTCGCTGCTTCAAGACAAGGTCTTTCGCAGCCCAGGCTGTAAAACCCTGCACAACAACAGCAAGCAGTTGGCCACCACAAGGACAACAACGTTCACGACGCTAAGGAAACCATACCTTGACGACGCGATCTAGAACGCCGGCCACGTTTTGCAGCTTCCGAAGCTCGTCCTCGTGGTCGGCAATGTCGAGCTCCAGAGCCCGCTTCGGAGTCAGCGCTGACGCGCTAGGCCCGACCCCAAGCCCGGCCATAGCTGCTTTGACTCTTCGACTCTGGGCACCACGACAGTGCCAACCCCGGCACTCAGCTGCTCCCCGAGGAGCTGATCATCGTCGTCTTCAAGTGGAGGACCACTGACTGGGTCTTCCACCCCTGTCAAATTCCCCGGGTCTTCATCCACGCCACCTGTCTCGGGCAGCTCCCCCTGTTTGTCGCCGGCTGAGGGGCTCCCCATCAAAGAGACGTGTGGAGGACTCGGCGGCCGAAGCTAGTCCTCGGCCAACAGGCCACTCAGTGTCTGCTCCGGCAATCCTACTCCGACATCGGCCCCGGACCCTGCATGCACGGCAGATGGCTGCACTGACAATGTCACCGCCTGCTCCTGGAGCGACAACAGACCAGACCCACCTCCATGGCTTTCGAGCCTACATTCAAGATGAACTCAGCTTCAACAATCACAATTCAGGCGACGTTCACGTGTCTAGCAAATTACCCGCTCCTCCGAGGACGCTTGAACTCCACCCTTTTCAGAAGCATCGGTGGCGTCGGGCTGGGCGCCGGAAGCGACTCCGACTGCCCCTCCCTCCCCCTCCCCCCCCCTCCCCGACTGAACAAAGGAGGTCCCTTGACCAACAATGTCAGTCCGGGACGACTCCCCCAAGTCCGGGCTCGAAGGGGACCCGTCGACTTCATCCTCAGCTTTGCTCACCGAGGATATCAGCCTCCTCCTCTTCCTCGCCTGGGACTCTGCCCATGCAGCCTGCCCCGACTTTGGCATCTGCTTCGATGAAGACCCCCGCGCGGTCGACCTCATCGACCTCGATGCCACCACTTTGCGCACAGTAGTGCGCTTTTGCTTCCCAATGCCAACAGCAGCCGTTTGGGCCACCTGATCGTCATCCGACTCCTCCTGGGGAGCCAGAATCAAATCGCCAGCCTCCCACTCAGCCGGCTCCTCGTCTACCACGCGAGGCACTCGGGATGCCTCATCCGCCGTCATTAGCTTCTCCAGCCGAACACTGCCCTCGGGCAATCGAGCCAGGCAGAAGTACTTCGCTGCGCGCTCCTACAAGGCAATCAAGACAGCACCTCAAAAACTCCATAAACAGAACTACACACCTAGCATCAAGCTATATGAGGTACATGGGGAAAGAAATACTGACTGGCGGCGGCGGATTGTGCAGCGAGAAGGGCACAGGCGAACCCTGACTGAAGATCTCTCCCCGCATAAAGCCTGAGACCCTTTCCTTGGTCTCGGGGATGGACACTGATCGAATTTGTTCCCGAGTCGGATCCCTAGCACCCGAGAACTTGTATCACGGGTGAACCCAGCCCTTGATGGGCTACGTCAGACGCCGGACGAAGGAAATCATAATAGCCGCCGCAGTCAACTTGTTCTCCTTCGCCTCGGCAATCAGCTGCAACAACTCCTCGACTTCCCGCAATTCTTTGCCCTCAGGAAGTGATTCCCACTCTATAATCTTCTTCGGCTGATGGCCAGTCCGAGCCGGCAGAGCAGGGGGTGATTTTCGACATAGAACCAATCTGATCGCCACCCCTTGTTGGAGTCGTTCATATCCAACACAAAATACCTCCTGGACATGACAGGCCTCAAGGAGAACCCTGCTCCACCACTAATCTGAGCCGGGCCCTTACCAGCATCCTCACCAATTGTCTTCATACAGTATAACCATCGCCACAGGTTGAAGTGTGGCGGAATTCTGAGGAAGGCCTCGCATAAATGAATGAAGACCGAAATTGACAGAATGGAGGTCGGATTCAAGTGAGTCAGTTTGATACCATAATAATGAAGCAACCCACGGAAGAAATCCCCTGTTGACAGTCCGAAACCACGCTCGAAGAAGGAAGCATAGACGACCATCTCTACCTCCAAGCGTTCCCAAGGTCGTGCGTCGTCTCCAAGAGGCCGCCACAGCAGCTCCTCCTTGGGCCCCAGTACGCCTCGCCGCACCATGGCCTGAAGCTTCTCCTCGGTCGTGGAAGATTGGCCCGAGGCAGGTTCCTGAGGTGGCACCTCTCCAGGCACTCCAGTCAACCCCTTGGCCTCGGCGGAGGCAGTGTCTACCTTCCCAGTGGCATCCGTCCCCGTGATGGCCACAAGCTTGGCGGTGGCACCGCCGCCGCCGCCGGCGACACCTCCCGTGGCCTCAGCTTGGGCCCCGACAGGAGTCGCCAAACTGGCAGCAGCAGCCTTCTTCCCCACGGCGGCCTCCCCACGGCCCTCGGAGACCATCGAATCCGTCGCCCTCAATGGCGACGGGGCCTTCCCTTCCGATGCCGGCGCCTTCAACAAAGCCGTCGGGTCCGCCATCTCCGCCCCAAACACACGGGCGCTTGATCGGGGGGGTGAGTTGCAGCGGTGGCGGTGGATGGATCTTGGCGGCGGCGAGCACGCGGACGAATTGGACTTATGGCGGCGCTAAGCAGTGGCGAAAGGCGGTACGGCTCTAGATCTGGGAATGACAATGGTAAAAAAAACTGC
The DNA here is from genome assembly GCA_004135705.1 of Alloteropsis semialata. Classification (NCBI taxonomy): domain Eukaryota; kingdom Viridiplantae; phylum Streptophyta; class Magnoliopsida; order Poales; family Poaceae; genus Alloteropsis; species Alloteropsis semialata. Next base: position 33,246,826 of record CM014275.1, read on the forward strand.
CCGGCGACCGATTCGATTTATTCCCCCCCTTCCAACGATTCAAATCACCCTAACGGCGCTGTGATTAATGGACGGAATCCGCGGCATATCCGTTAATCGCGGGCCAACGGCTCTCCGTGCGCCAACGACTACTTGCCCAAAGGACTCGGCCAGCTCCGATGCTCGGGGACTCGGCACTCTGACTCTGGTCAACGGGTCTCCATGACTCGGCCAGCCCCGATGCTCAGGGACTCGGCACTACGAATCCGGTCATCGGGTCTCCATGACTCGGCCTGCCCTGATGCTCGAGGACTCGGCACTACGACTCTGGTCAACGGGTCTCCATGACTCGGTCAGCCTTGACGCTCGGGGACTCAGCACTCTGACTTCGGTCAACGGGTCTCCGTGTCTCGACTAGCCCCGACGCTCGGGGACTCGGCACTCTGACTCCGATCAACAGGTCTCCAGGACTCGGCCAGCCCCGATGCTCGGCGACTCGGCACTCCAACTCTGGTCAACGGGTCTCCGCGACTCGGCCAGCCCCGACGCTCGGGGACTTGGCACTCCGACTCCGATCAACGGGTCTCCGTGACTCGGCCAGCCCCGACGCTCGGGGACTCGGCACTCTGACTCCGGTCAACAGGTCTCTGTGTCTCAGCCCCGATGCTCGGGGACTCGGCACTCCGACTCTGGTTAACTGGTCTCCGTGACTCGGCCAGCCCCGACGCTCGGGGACTCGGCACTCCGACTCCAGTCAACGGGTCTCCGTGACTTGGCCAGCCCCGATGCTCGGGACTCGGCACTCTGACTCCAGTCAACGGGGCTCTATGACCCGCCTAAGTCTCGATACCCGGCAACTTGGCTTACCACTCTATCCCCCAAACATATGTGGACGGGATAGCCATCGGGCTGTAGGAAGCGCAAAGCAAATACAGAGGCAGACAACAAAATAAAGGTTATTCACCTATATAATTACAAAGAGGTGTTGGCCTTGTGCCGCCTGCATATACAAAGGCATCAACCAACAAGATGACGGCTTTGGGCACTCGCCGTTGCGCTTAGTGCTGCATCTGCAGTAAGCTTGGTCCACATGAGCTCATCGCAAGCTCTCTTGTAGCATCATGGCGACCAGCGGCGAGAACACCGGACTTGAGGGTTGGGTGAGATTGTCTCCACGCTGCTCC
>CM014275.1:33248988-33293474 GCA_004135705.1 Alloteropsis semialata
GACTAGACTTATGTCCATATCTTTTATTCTCATTTTTCTTTTATAGGGAGCCTAAGCCTTATGACTAGAAATGTTTTTGGAGAGAAATCTCTTTGTTCTGGAGTACTTTATTCTAGTGAACAATTGCTAGGCATGTTGTGCGTACTCCCAGAGTAGAAATATCACACATATGGTGGCGTGTACGTGACTCCGATTTTAAGAGCATGAAATAAATCTTACAAAGATCACAATGAACTTGACAAAACTCAAAGCAATTGCACATGCTTTTTGTAAGTGGTTGGAATAAGAGGCTGTGGTAGGATTTCACTCTTCACTGAGGAGCCTAGAATTTTGTCCTTTTTGAAACAAATCCTCCAAGATCAAGTTTCACTTAGATAGGTAAAGCAATTCTAGCTTATTATATCAGAGCTCCCAACAACCTAGAATCAAAATCAGCATTTGCTACCCACAAGTTTTAAGTTTCCAAGAAAATCATTAATTTAAGCCAACAAATTCAAGACACAAAAGACTACCTTATTGAGACTTGTATAAAAGGGGAAAGTCATAGCAAATGTTCATCACTTCCAAACAAAGCTTCATTTTTCATTCATTTCCATTTTCATCATCAAATTTTATATTTTTTTTAACATAAGCAAAAGGCAAACAAAAAGAAAGGTTTAGACAACTTACCTGTACGGGGGTCCTCCCCCAAGCTGGACTTTTCACTGCTGGCGGTAATGAGGGTCGTTTAGGTCGAAACCTTAGGACCGAAGGTAGGCAGTTAGGTTCTGGTTGCCCGCCTGGATGCTGTTCTGGAGGGTGTTGAAGTTCTGTGCTGACTGATCCCACCAAGCTTGCGACTGCTGCACATGGTGGGTTAACGTATCATCTATACGGTGAGTGGTTACCTCTAGGGTTCCCATGCGATTGGATAACCCATCCATGCTGCTGCGCAAGTCTCTTGCCGAAAATGATCGTCGGGCGTCGAACGGAGGAGGGCCGCCACTTGAGCTGGACGACTGATAATAGCGCGGGTCTTGGGAGTTCCATTGTGCGTGCGGCGCTTCTTGCCATCCCGAACCTCCTGTCATGTATGGTGGAGGCGGCTGCGGCTGCTCCCAGTTCGATCCTTCAGGTATGTACGGCGGAGTTGGAGGCTCCCATGTTGACTGTACCTGCGGCACTCCGGCTTCTCCCCGTCGGGACATGCTTCTTGTCACCCTCCCTGTCACGCTTTGCCTGCCTTCCTGTTGCAACTCCAACAACAATGTTTTGCATCTGTACAACCAATATTCCGGTGCTGGCAACGGAATTCTGGTTGTACTATTATTATAGACTATAATAAGCTTTTGGTCTATGGCATGTGTAACAAGATGACTCTGGATAAAATGAGACTCATCCAAAGTTGGGCGAGGCTGCGGAAGGAACTCGACTCGGTAACTATCCAACAGGCCCATTGACTCGAAAATGCGGGTAACCAAAGATGTACATTCAATGGGACCTTGCCTCTTAAACACACCCATCCATTGATCAATCATGAAAACCACAGGTGAAACTTTTATCTTTTTAACCATTGCATATAATAACTTCAATTCATCAACGCGAACAATTCGTAGATCATTCCGAGGAAACAAAGTCATAGTAATCCAACGGTGCATGAAACGGAGAGTGGGATTATGGATGTGGCCTGTTCTAGGGGGAGTGCCATCTGTGATACCCGAGATATCCCGCCAAAAGGATTCTCTAACAAAAAGCCTCAACACTTTATCAACTTCCAAACTACAACGCTTGCTAAAACCCAAATGGATGCTAAGCTGTTTCCAAGAAAGGAAATACTCTTCTCTGAAAAAGCGAAAAGTAATCCCTTCCTCAGATTTTCTCAAAGTGGTAAGGAATTGGATTGTTAACAAATGACAACCATCCTCATTAATGTGCGCAAAATCTGACCAACCTACCGCATTCCAAACGGTTTCAAAGTCAGTGGCCATACCTGATTTCTCCATGAGTTCACTTGTGAACACACGTGTGTGATCAAAAGTGCGACCCAAAAGAATGTGATATGCCTCCAGTTCGAGACCCCCTTCGATGTCGAGTTGATCGTTGGAGATGAACGCCGGGCGAGGATCGTCTTCGTTGTGGTTGCTGCTGGAGCTGTCCCCGTTCCCATCTCCATTGCCACCGCCGCCTGCAGATGTGGCGCCAGCACCGGTGTAGTAGTACTGATCTTCGGAAATCTCCATGGAGTGCTGGCTGCTTATCCTTTCCTCGAAACCACCGGCTGATTCCATAATCTCCGTACTGGAGGAAATCAGCTCAGTGCTTCCGGAATGGCGGCTCCGCCTTGAGCTTGATCCCTTGATCTTCTTTGCTTTCTTCACCACTCCTCGGACGAAATTCATGATTTCTGCACAGAGAACAACAAGCAACAACAAAAACGACACTTGGAAGACAAAAGGATTAGCGTCAGCAAGTTAGCCGTCCAAGAATTAGTCGTTCTTGCGGGGCGTGGTTGCCTCCACAAAAGTCGTTCTTGTGGGTTTTGACACACCACAAACAAGCGTTCTTGTGGGATTTTGGTTACCTCCACAATACGTTCAAGAATTTCAGCATGAAAATAACGACACCGTTATGCAGGAATGAAGTCCATTTTTAATTGGGTTTTCAAATTTTTATTGATTTTTTTTCAAACTTAGGAGCTAAACACTTAAGAATCTAACAGAGGGAGAGGAGAAACTCCGAGGGCGAAACGCAGCTCGGGTTGGGGCGAAGTAATCAAGCTGCTGGCCAAGGCTTTTTATAGCCGGAGCTCACCCCCGATCGGCCGACCAGGTGGGGTCGGCCGACCCTCCCGCAGAGGCAAATTGGCCAAGCATTTGATCACGATGCGTTGGATACCTGGTGGCTACAGAAACCGTTGAAAACTTTGCAAAAAGAGGAGGCGTGCATCGGGCGATCTGATCAGGTCGGCCGACCAGCTATGGCCACCGTTGAATGCCTCCTTTGGAATTTGTGATGGGCAGCTATGGTAGTCTATGATGGGTATTGAGTGCTCTGCAAAGGCCAAAGATAGGAGTCGGCCGACGTGCCTTGGTCGGCCGATCAGTGCTCAGCTTGGTTCAGGCCTAGCCTTTGTAGAGTGGTGCGTGGTTCAGTGGTGTGATGATTTCTGGGTGTATGGGTAGTGGTGGCCAGGTATCCGAGGAGAAATGAAGTGAATGGCTCCAAAGTTTTAAGTTTTACATGCATAATTTTGTGGAAAAAATAAACATGCTTTGGGAAATCAAAATGCATTATGAAATAAACATGGGGCACATACCGATGTACCTACCGGCGAGGACTCGTTGTTTTTCATCCGTCGAGTGCAGACGTCTCCAAGAAATGATTTAACCTGATGATCTGGCCTCCGCATTTGAAGATGATGCGAAAGCTTTGCAACGCCAATCCTGTTCTGTTTTCTTCACACAAGATGTTGATGATGTTATTGTCTTCAGAGGCTTAACACTTTGTGTGAATTCCTTGGGCAGGGGCAGGAGTGGCTCGCTGTTGGTGACTGGTGGTTTTTGTGGTTTCCATCCATAAATCACCTTGATTTTGGGTCCGTCATACTTTTTGTTTAGTTCTTTCTTGTTTCCTGCATGGTTAGCCAAAATCTCCCGACTGGTCTCTTGTACCACTGCAGCTAACTTGGCTGACTGGGCCTCTAGAATTTTGCTTAAGCGCAGTTGGTTTTTCACAGCTACTGACAAGGCATGGAATCTAGAGCTTAGATCATTCACCTTTCTCTTAGCAGGTATAGTGTATACGCTTCCTCCTTGCTGGGATGGGCCCCAGTTATGTGCTAGGAATAAATCCCTGCACTGCTGCCAAGACTCCATCTTTGCCTGGTGGTTGTAGTACCACTGCAGTGCTCTACCTGTTAATGAGAATGGAAATAACAATTGCTTTGCCCTTCCTGCTAGTTGACTGCATATTGCTGAGAAATGTCGGAGATGTTCTGCTGCATCTGTTATGGCCTTTCCGTTGAATGGCTTGGCTTGCACCATGGTGAAGTACGTTGAGTCGATCATGAAGGTTTCAGTTGCCATCTTGGTGCAAACGTACTCCGAATTCAACCGACAGAATTTGGGGGATCAATTGGGTGCTCTCTTCTAGGTAGAAGAGTTCTTCGGTGAATCGATGATGTACCTTCTGTTTCACACAAAGAGAAACAGAACAAGGGTAAACCTGTCTAGAGATGGTAATTAATTGTGACATAGGTTAATACAGAGGTTAACATATTCTTTGTCCAAAGCTTTCCCCGGCAACGGCGCCAGAAATGCTTGTTGGCATTTCTTAGCATCACCACTACTGGAGTGATGGCACTAGAGATGCCTTAATATAAATCTTAGCGTTACATAAGTTCTGCAAGCGTACAGAAGTACATTGTAGCATTTCACCCGGGAGTATTCCAGAGTATCGTATTTATTTCCTCAGGGAAAGCGTTTGGCAAAGTAATATATATTATCCAATGTATCAACTATATCATAATCAATATACCAGAGCTAGGACAGGGGATAGAATGATATGAAAGATTGAGTAGGTTGACACATAGAAGGTTTCACTGCTCAGAATGTAAGTCTAGTTAATATGAAGGCCCTAAGAGAGAACCAGGGATTCTATGTACTAATCACAAATGGGTTTCATTCCTACAAGTATATACTGTACAAGCTTAATAAGGGATACATGATAGAGGACAAATCGAGGAGTCGTGGGAACCCCTCATCCAATGGTACTGTCACGATGTTTATCACTACGGCCTGCAAACGCCCAAACTCGAACGACGAGGATTACAAGAGACGGACAGGGCTGTCACCACCTGCCGCCTACCTCTGAATACGTGGAGTAGGGTATCCCCAACGGTATTCCATAACCCAAACACCACGTTTGTAATATGAAATACATCTTTACCAATTGTACGGAAAAGTAAAGAACAATCATAGAGATTCATTGGGCCATTGCCATAACATGCATCCTCTATACTAAGGCGTAAGACATACAACTCATATGATGAACACACAAGACTAGAAGTCAAGTAACATAAGCAAGATAATATTTCCATTAAGGCTCTAAGTCTTACAAATAAGCAAAGGATACAAGATAACAGAGCTCTAGGCTTACCAAGACTCCTTCGGAAACCCGTAGAAGCTCAACTCCTAGAACTACTTCTCTACTAACTAAGACTATAACTTGTAGCAATTGGAGCTCTTCCTTCTGGTGTGTGTTGTACAGGAGGCGTTGGCACCTATTTATAGCACTTGGGGGCGGTTTAGGGTCGGTACAAGGCGGTTGAGGGCAAGTGGGTCCACCCCCGGATCGGCCGATCCTTTGACGTCGCCCGACCATCAGATGCACCGACGGTACTCATCCACGGCGTAGATTTGGTCCTGAAGTCGGTGTGGATGCGCACGAGAAGGGAGGACAGCAACGGCCACAGGACGGAGTCGGCCGACCTGGTCCAGGCGCGGTTCGCCACGGTCTTCTTCTGAGTCGCTGTAATGTGGACCCTTGTACTCGTGGAAGATGGGTATGGATCCTCGGAGTAACTGTTGGTTCTCATGTGGGCCCATCAATCCATGTACACCTCCTTATCCTTCTTGTCATCCCTTGGATGTAACCGTCATTGATTCAACGTTCTAGATGACAGGAACTTGTGCTTCTTCTGCATGGCCAAAGCTGGGCTTGGATGGTCATTAGGCCAGGTCGGCCGACCTGGTGGGGTCGGGCGACCTGGGCCTGGCCCTGTTTTGCTTCATCTTTTGGCCCATATCTCCTGCAAACAAATATTCTCCATGTACAAGTGGAACTACGTTATTTGAAATAAAATTCTACTGATTATTGCTAGTTTATTTTATTTAATCATGTTGGCGTTACAAAATAATCATGACTTAACAAACGCCAACACCAATTCATAAGAATTGGCAAGAAGATGTGCGATTTACTTTCGATGTTTCCAAATGTGACTGTATATTTGATGAATTGTTGAAGAACGTGAACATTAAGATGACTCATACTATTCCTTCACCTAAAGAGCTTAAAAGGCGTGCATATTCTAAGTTGCATAATTCTTTTTCGCATGCCACTACTGATTGTAATATTTTCCGTCGACAGGTGCAATCGGCCCTAAATGAAGGACGGTTGACCCTTCATGAGATGTAGGTGGATAAGATGCCTTTCCCTATCAATACCATTGAGATGCAACAGCCTAAGGTACTGGTTCGGTCGCATCAAGTCGAATCAACTAAAGAAAAATTATTGTCATTGGTGAAGAAAAAACTGAAAATCAAAAGGGGAAGCATACGGTCAGAGAGGTTGTGTCTCAGAAGACCTCTGATGGAAGGGAAACATTCAAGATTACATCAAGAACATTTGATCTCGGGGGGCAAGGGCCATCTAAAAAATCGTTTGAGTCTGTTTAGCAGAACAAACCGGTTAAACCGATTCTTGAAGCCGGTCAGACCGGTCTGGTGCAGGAACATCCGAAAATGCTGAAACCGAAGCGTTCGGAGATAGGTACTTGGAAGATCAATATGGCAAAAGATCAGGGGAAAATTGCAAAGAAGAAGCCAACTTTTGATTAGCTGTTATCCAAGTATGTTAATTAAAGGCCAATTGAAGATGATCAGCCATCAAAAAAGAGGACAATGTCACCAAAGCATCATGAGAGATGTGCTTCACCTCCTAGAGCAGCTAAAACTCAGAAATGTGATGTTGTTACATTGTATCCTCCCCATAACCCATATCAAGCTATGCCTTGGGCTCCGTCATCATCAAATTATTCATATTCTCCATGGGAGTCTAATGGGATGTGGATGCCATATTATACTATGCAATATCCTTCTTTTCATCCAGGATGGGATAACACCAGAAAGCCAATACAAGAGCGGATCTCATACAACCGGTCAACTCATCGTCAATCTGGTTGGGATCAGCGAGAAAAGACCGGATTAACCGGGTCTCTAGGCCGGTCTAACCGATTTCTATAGAGAATGTCAGTTTCTCCTCCTCGACAGGTTTATCGTCCCAAGAAGAAAGAGGAATTTGTTCAGGAGATGGACGTGGACCAAGAGAGAACTTCTGGCAATGATGTTATATAGATTGGCAGCATTAATGTGATTCCAAAGGACGACGACAAAAGACCGATTGTTATTGGCAATAAGGTCGAGACGTCTGTCCAGAAAAATATAATAGTTGAGAAAGGTGAGAACAGTGGTGTTAGTGCTGATAATTCTAAATGTTTCTTGCCGAGATGGTGTCCTCCAGGTTTAACTCGCACACAAAGGAGGAAATTGCAGCAACTCCATTGTTAGGAACAGAGGGAGAAGGAGCCTAAAGGGCATAGGGATGAACAGTTCAACAAATACAGGCCCATGGTTCCCCAAGGCAAGGAGAGAAAGTCAAGGTTGATGAGGACATTGGCGCAGCAGCGGTTAAACCGATATCAGAGGCAGTTAAACCGGTTCCAGAAGCAGTTAAACCGGCTCTAGAACCGGTCAGACCAGTTTAGCCTGAAGCAAAGCAGTCTCGTCTTGTTCCAGAGATTTCTGTGATGCCTTCTTTTGATAAAAATTTGTCATCGGATCCGCAGAATATGGATGATGAATAATTGGTTGATTATGAGTCATCACCTGAGTATATGAATGTTGATATCAATGTGGTGTATCTTTCTTCAGATTATTATGTTATTCCAGAGGAAGAATTGGCTCATCTTGACTTTGACCTGAAAGAAGCTATTTTTAAAGGCCAAAGGATTCTGAAAATCATCTTAATGCGCTGTACATGAAGGGACACATTAATGGGAGGCCTGTTTCCAGAATGCTTGTTGATACAGGAGTGATCGTCAATTTGATGCCTTATTCTTTGTTCAAGAAGCTAGGAGGATCAGATGATGAGTTGATCAAGACCAACATGACTGTCAGTGGTGTGGGAGGAGGTGAACCTATGGGTGCTAAGGGGATTGCCTCTATGGAGCTCACCATTGGGAGCAAGACGTTGGCTACTGCTTTCTTCGTCGCTGAAGCCCAAGGTAATTTCAGTTTAATATTGGGTCGAGATTGGATTCATGCAAATAGATGTATACCTTCTAGTTTGCATCAATTTCTTATTCAATGGGTTGGCGATGACGTTGAGGTGGTTCATGGTGATACATCGGCTTGCATTGCTACAGCTGATAGTTCCACTATATCCATACATGATCATGTAAAGTATTTAACTGGTTTAGATATTTCCAACTATGAGATGATCAGTTGTACTAAGGATGGCTTTGTGCCTGCTGTTCTAAAGCCGGTTGAGAATCGGCTAAACCATTTGTTATGAATTAATGAATAGTTCAGAATGGTTGTAGCAGAGACTTGAACACTATCTGGCGCAAAAGAATGATATGTGTGAGGCCATTGAGGATTTTGATGATATGAGCAAATTGGGACAAGGTTTTACGTCGGCTGATCCTTTAGAGGAGGTTGATATTGGTGATGGTTATGTACCTAGGCCGACGTTTGTAAACAAAAATTTAAAAGCTGATTATAAAGCTGAACTAATTGAGCTATTGAAAGAATATATTGATTGCTTTGCGTGGAGTTATCAGGAGATGCCTAGTTTAAGTCGTGAGTTAGGTGAACATCGGCTACCTATTAAACCTGGTTTTAGGCCTTTTAAACAAAGTGCTAGACATTTTAATCCCAATATGTATGACCGAATTAAAGAAGAAATTAATCGGTTATTGGGTGCAAATTTTATTAGGCCTTGTCGTTATGTTGAATGGTTATCAAATATTGTGCCAATTGAGAAGAAAGATTCTGGTAAGCTCCTTAGTGCCATGAGTGCGGTTCTTGCCATGATACTGGCAGAATAGTTTTGAGCCCGAAGGCGGGCCCCTTCCTCTTCCTTGGCCTCTGCCGATTCTTCCTCCTCTTTGGGTAGGATCGCCCCTTGGGTTTAATTGTTGATTTTTTTGGTGGAAAGACTTGTTCTCTTGGAACGAAGGTGAACTCTCAATATTCATGATGGTTTGGGATGGGTAGTGTTGGTAATGGTTTTGGTTGTAGTGGCTTTGCTTGTTTTGGGATTCATACTAGTTTTTCATGACGGCTTCCCTGGCTATTACCTTCGGTTGTCATTGTCGGATCGACAATATATCTTGAATTCCTCATACAGGTCACCAAGAGTAGCTGGTGTTTCTCTTGCGATATGCTATGTGAATGGCCCAGGGTGAAGCCCCTAAATAGCTGCAAACTTGGCGGCTTCATCGGGGATATGAGGAGCTTGAGATCTTAAGCCCACGAACCTGCGAAAGTAATCTTCCAGTGGTTCCTTCAGCTGTTGATGTAGAGTCAACTCTGCATATGACAGTGCTTGGTCTCCCATGATGCTAAAGTTCTTGATCAGCTCTCTTTTCAAATCATACCAACAGTTAATGGATAAGCCTGGTAGCTTCGTGTACCAATTCATTGCAGTACCATCGCAGATGATGATGAACGCGTAGGGCGTACCCGTGACAAAGACTGCCAAAACCATAAAGGGCGGGCTGAGCGCCTCGAAACGAGGTACTGCGTGGCTCAGAGCTTACGCACCGAATAGTGTAATTGGGGTCACACGTGCATAGGAAGCACGGGGCTATAAAATAGATGTGAGGACCCTGGGCCATTACATTGACGAAGTATCTGTGTAGAAGCCAAATAGGGAAGGCCCAAGCGCTTAGCCTTGCCTCAATCATCTGAGAAGAAATGCATAGATGCCTTGTAGTAAGCATGTTGGGGACTTTACCTTGGTTACATCCTCCGGGGATGGATCTTGGGGACTTGTCACTTTGGTGCTAGAAGAGTGCTTGCGATATGCTTGAGGAGTTAGTGAGCATCTGCAGGCTCTTCCGTTTCCTCTTCGCATTGCCTTGGGCCGAGGGCTTTGTAGGGTGAAATGCTTGTAGAGCCGGAGCAAGCGTGGAGACAATCTCACCCAACCCTCAAGTCCGGTGTTCTCGCCGCTGGTCGCCATGATGCTACAAGAGAGCTTGCGATGAGCTCATGTGGACCAAGCTTACTGCAGATGCAGCACTAAGCGCAACGGCGAGTGCCCAAAGCCGTCATCTTGTTGGTTGATGCCTTTGTATATGCAGGCGGCACAAGGCCAACACCTCTTTGTAATTATATAGGTGAATAACCTTTATTTTGTTGTCTGCCTCTGTATTTGCTTTGCGCTTCCTACAGCCCGATGGCTATCCCGTCCACATATGTTTGGGGGATAGAGTGGTAAGCCAAGTTGCCGGGTATCGAGACTTAGGCGGGTCATAGAGCCCCGTTGACTGGAGTCAGAGTGCCGAGTCCCGAGCATCGGGGCTGGCCAAGTCACGGAGACCCGTTGACTGGAGTCGGAGTGCCGAGTCCCCGAGCGTCGGGGCTGGCCGAGTCACGGAGACCAGTTAACCAGAGTCGGAGTGCCGAGTCCCCGAGCATCGGGGCTGAGACACAGAGACCTGTTGACCGGAGTCAGAGTGCCGAGTCCCCGAGCGTCGGGGCTGGCCGAGTCACGGAGACCCGTTGATCGGAGTCGGAGTGCCGAGTCACGGAGACCCGTTGATCGGAGTCGGAGTGCCAAGTCCCCGAGCGTCGGGGCTGGCCGAGTCGCGGAGACCCGTTGACCAGAGTTGGAGTGCCGAGTCGCCGAGCATCGGGGCTGGCCGAGTCCTGGAGACCTGTTGATCGGAGTCAGAGTGCCGAGTCCCCGAGCGTCGGGGCTAGTCGAGACACGGAGACCCGTTGACCGAAGTCAGAGTGCTGAGTCCCCGAGCGTCAAGGCTGACCGAGTCGTGGAGACCCGTTGACCAGAGTCGTAGTGCCGAGTCCCTGAGCATCAGGGCAGGCCGAGTCACGGAGACCCGATGACCGGAGTCGTAGTGCCGAGTCCCTGAGCATCGGGGCTGGCCGAGTCCCCGAGCATCGGAGCTGGCCGAGTCCTTTGGGCAAGTAGTCGTTGGCGCACGGAGAGCCGTTGGCCCGCGATTAACGGATATGCCGCGGATTCCGTCCATTAATCACAGCGCCGTTAGGGTGATTTGAATCGTTGAGGGGGGAATAAATCGTATCAGGTCGCCGGGCAGTTTTTTTTACCATTATCATTCCCAGATCTAGAGCCGTACCGCCTTTCGCCACTGCTTAGCGCCGCCATAAGTCCAATTCATCCGCGTGCTCGTCGCCGTCAAGATCCATCCACCGCCACCGCTGCAACTCACCCCCCCGATCAAGCGCCCGTGTGTTTGGGGCGGAGATGGCGGACCCGACGGCTTTGTTGAAGGCGCCGGCATCGGAAGGGAAGGCCCCGTCGCCATTGAGGGCGACGGATTCGATGGTCTCCGAGGGCCGTGGGGAGGCCGCCGTGGGGAACAAGGCTGCTGCTGCCAGTTTGGCGACTCCTGTCGGGGCCCAAGCTGAGGCCACGGGAGGTGTCGCCGCCGGCGGCGGTGTTGCCACCACCAAGCTTGTGGCCATCACGGGGACGGATGCCACTGGGAAGGTAGACACTGCCTCCGCCGAGGCCAAGGGGTTGACTGGAGTGCCTGGAGAGGTGCCGCCTCAGGAACCTGCCTCGGGCCAATCTTCCACGACCGAGGAGAAGCTTCAGGCCATGGTGCGGCAAGGCGTACTGGGGCCCAAGGAGGAGCTGCTGTGGCGGCCTCTTGGAGACGACGCACGGACCTTGGGAATGCTTGGAGGTAGAGATGGTCGTCTATGCTTCCTTCTTCGAGCGTGGTTTCGGACTGCCAACAGGGGATTTCTTCCGTGGGTTGCTTCATTATTATGGTATCAAACTGACTCACTTGAATCCGACCTCCATTCTGTCAATTTCGGTCTTCATTCATTTATGCGAGGCCTTCCTCGGAATTCCGCCACACTTCAACCTGTGGCGACGGTTATACTGTATGAAGACAATTGGTGAGGATGCTGGTAAGGGCCCGGCTCAGATTACTGGTGGAGCAGGGTTCTCCTTGAGGCCTGTCATGTCCAGGAGGTATTTTGTGTTGGATATGAACGACTCCAACAAGGGGTGGCGATCAGATTGGTTCTATGTCAAAAATCACCCCCTGCTCTGCCGGCTCGGACTGGCCATCAGCCGAAGAAGATTATAGAGTGGGAATCACTTCCTGAGGGCAAAGAATTGCGGGAAGTCGAGGAGTTGTTGCAGCTGATTGCCGAGGCGAAGGAGAACAAGTTGACTGCGGCGGCTATTATGATTTCCTTCGTCCGGCGTCTGACGTAGCCCATCAAGGGCTGGGTTCACCCGTGATACAAGTTCTCGGGTGCTAGGGATCCGACTCGGGAACAAATTCGATCAGTGTCCATCCCCGAGACCAAGGAAAGGGTCTCAGGCTTTATGCGGGGAGAGATCTTCAGTCAGGGTTCACCTGTGCCCTTCTTGCTGCACAATCCGCCGCCGCCAGTCAGTATTTCTTTCCCCATGTACCTCATATAGCTTGATGCTAGGTGTGTAGTTCTGTTTATGGAGTTTTTGAGGTGCTGTCTTGATTGCCTTGTAGGAGCGCGCAGCGAAGTACTTCTGCCTGGCTCCATTGCCCGAGGGCAGTGTTCGGCTGGAGAAGCTAATGACGGCGGATGAGGCATCCCGAGTGCCTCGCGTGGTAGACGAGGAGCCGGCTGAGTGGGAGGCTGGCGATTTGATTCTGGCTCCCCAGGAGGAGTCGGATGACGATCAGGTGGCCCAAACGGCTGCTGTTGGCATTGGGAAGCAAAAGCGCACTACTGTGCGCAAAGTGGTGGCATCGAGGTCGATGAGGTCGACCGCGCGGGGGTCTTCATCGAAGCAGATGCCAAAGTCGGGGCAGGCTGCATGGGCAGAGTCCCAGGCGAGGAAGAGGAGGAGGCTGATATCCTCGGTGAGCAAAGCTGAGGATGAAGTCGACGGGTCCCCTTCGAGCCCGGACTTGGGGGAGTCGTCCCGGACTGACATTGTTGGTCAAGGGACCTCCTTTGTTCAGTCGGGGAGGGGGGGAGGGGGAGGGAGGGGCAGTCGGAGTCGCTTCCGGCGCCCAGCCCGACGCCACCGATGCTTCTGAAAAGGGTGGAGTTCAAGCGTCCTCGGAGGAGCGGGTAATTTGCTAGACACGTCTTGAACGTCGCCTGAATTGTGATTGTTGAAGCTGAGTTCATCTTGAATGTAGGCTCGAAAGCCATGGAGGTGGGTCTGGTCTGTTGTCGCTCCAGGAGCAGGCGGTGACATTGTCAGTGCAGCCATCTGCCGTGCATGCAGGGTCCGGGGCCGATGTCGGAGTAGGATTGCCGGAGCAGACACTGAGTGGCCTGTTGGCCGAGGACTAGCTTCGGCCGCCGAGTCCTCCACACGTCTCTTTGATGGGGAGCCCCTCAGCCGGCCGCCGAGCCCGAGACAGGTGGCGTGGATGAAGACCCGGGGAATTTGACAGGGGTGGAAGACCCAGTCGGTGGTCCTCCACTTGAAGACGACGATGATCAGCTCCTCGGGGAGCAGCTGAGTGCCGGGGTTGGCACTGTCGTGGTGCCCAGAGTCGAAGAGTCAAAGCAGCTATGGCCGGGCTTGGGGTCGGGCCTAGCGCGTCAGCGCTGACTCCGAAGCGGGCTCTGGAGCTCGACATTGCCGACCACGAGGACGAGCTTCGGAAGCTGCAAAACGTGGCCGGCGTTCTAGATCGCGTCGTCAAGGTATGGTTTCCTTAGCGTCGTGAACGTTGTTGTCCTTGTGGTGGCCAACTGCTTGCTGTTGTTGTGCAGGGTTTTACAGCCTGGGCTGCGAAAGACCTTGTCTTGAAGCAGCGAGCGCTCAAGGACCACCAGACCTTGGTGAAGATGCAGGAGGAGAGGCTCCAGGATGCCAACACTCTAAGGAGTTCTTGATGAAGAAGGAGAGGGAGCTGGCCGATGTCGTCAAGCTCAATGAGGAGTTGATGAACGACATGAAGATCTTGACAGAAGGTAGGTTCCTGTAATGTACCAGGGCAGGTCCCATGTCAGGGCTTCGTCGCTGATGGTGATTCCTTGCAGATGCGGAGAAGAAGGAGAAGGTTCTCAAGGGGAAGGTGGAGAAGCTGTCTGGAGCCAAGCGGAAGCTCGAGGAGGAGATCGGCTTGCTCAAGGTGGCCAATCAACGCCTCAAAGTCGAGTCCGAGCACCTGGCAGAGGTCAACCAGGGCCTGAAGGATGAGCATGACCAGGCCATGCACGGTGAGTGCTACCTGTCGGGTCTGCTGCTGTTCTTGTTGGCCTATGTACTTAGGCGCTTCTTTTTGCAGGCATCTGTGCTGAGCTTTTGGAGTTGCGACAGGTGGCCGAGTTCAACGCCAACTCGCTGGTCCCTGTCGGGTCGGGCCCGACGGCCTTGATGTTGGTTCAGCGGCTCCAAGCCGGCCCCACCCGCGCGATGCAGTTGGTGCAAGCAATGGCGGAGCTACGTGGGGGCGAACCTGGGCAGTCGCCCCCCCTTGCCCCCGAAAAAAATTCTTAACAAGTCGTCACTTGTCAGCCCAAGTCCGGTCAGGCCAGCCCACGAGCCACGAGGCCACGAGCAAGTCAGCCCACCAAGACAACCATGGTAGGAACAAACCTCGTCAGCCTTGCACGCAACACGCTCGCTCGACTCGACTGCTCGAGTCCGGAGTCCCCGGCCTGGAGCTGGAGGCCTCGCCGCCGCCGGGTGATACAGCGAGACGGCGTCAGCCCGTCCTCCCTCCTCCCGTCCTCCGCGACCGCGAGCTCGCGGCCTCGCCCGTCGCCGCCTCGCCGGGATAGTGGAGCTAGCGCCCGGCGGCCGGCGCCCCCACGCTCAGTTCAGTTCATCAGGCCGTGGCCTCTACAGGACTACAGACCACAGGCAAGCGTTTGTCTCTTTTTTCCCTCCCAATTTCTTTAGATCCATAGTGTATGCAGGTTAGGAGTGGCTAATTGAGTGATAATTTCTTGTCAATCGAGATCTGTGGTCATTTGTTTTGAGAAATTTTGAGATGCTGCTAGTTTATTTGCCCTAATCCCTGAGAAATCTTGTAGGTAGCAATGGTTCAACAACAGAAACCCATCTATTCGTTTTTCAAAAGGAAAAGAGATGATCCAATTGTGGAGCAACCTTTGCCTCCTGCGCCATTAATTGAATTAGAACAAAGACAAGATGAAGAACAAGCAGATGAACAAAGGCAAGCTGAAGAACAAAGGCAAGGTGAAGAAGAAGCAGATCAGCGTGAACCTGTTGTATTTCAGGGAATTGAATACCTACAGCGAGATCCAGCATTACGGCCACAAATTTGGGAGTATCCAAGTAACCAGCAAGATGAAGTACGGCGGGCATATTTGAAGTTGGGTCCAATGCAGCCCAAATTGAAGAAATATAAGGGTTTTGGACTGGAAGGGAATAAACGCTATTTTAGGTACAATTGGTTTAGTGAATTTCCATCTTGGTTGGAGTATTCAGAGAGTAGTGGTCGTGCATATTGTCTTCTTTGCTTTGTGTCCAGCAAAAATATAAAGAGAAGAAGTGGCTTTGATGTCTTCACAGCACAAGGTTTTGACAACTATAAGAAAGCTCATGATGGAAAAAATTGTTCATTCTTAGTTCATATAGGATCTGATCCTTGCTCAGCACACAACAATGCAGTGACAGAATGCCATAATCTGCTGAATCAACCGAATCATATAGTTAACATCGTGGAGGCAGCAAGCGACCGGGACAAAAAAAGAAACCGTCTACGGCTGAGAACATCAATTGCAGCTGTAAGGTGGTTAACATTTCAATCTTGTTCTTTTAGAGGTCATGATGAGACACCAGATTCAAAGAACAGAGGAAACTTTATTGAAATGTTAAAACTTCTTGCTGAATTTAATCCTGAAATTGCAAGTGTTGTGTTAGAGAATGCTCCACAAGTTGCTAAGTACATGTCACCTGATATTCAAAAGGAAATCTTGAGTATTTTTGCAATGAAAGTCAGGAAGCATATCCGTGAGGAAATTGGGGATGGAAAGTTCTCTATTCTTGTGGACCAAACATGTGATATTGCAAAAAGAGAGCAAATGGCACTTGTTTTCAGATTTGTTGATGATGACGGAATTGTACAAGAACGGTTCTTTGACCTGATACATGTGAAGAACACCAAAGCATTGACACTAAAAAAAGAACTGTCTAATGTATTGTCCAGCTATGCCTTTGATGTCCAGAACCTTCGAGGCCAAGGTTATGATGGTGCCAGCAACATGAAGGGAGAGTTAAATGGATTGCAAGCACTTTTTCTCAAAGAATGTCCTTATGCATATTATGTCCATTGCTATGCCCATCGTTTACAGCTTGCTCTTGTTGCCGCATCAAAGGATGTGGTTCCTGTTACCCAATTTTTTCAGAAGTTGGTCTTTATTGTAAACACAGTTGACTCATCATCTAAGCGTCATGATGAGCTCCATGATGCCCAAATGGATGAACTTGCACGCTTGCTAGCTGTTGATGAGGTTGAAACAGGACAAGGAGAAAATCAAATCCGCTTTTTGAAACGTCCAGGAGAGACTAGGTGGGGTTCACACTTGGGTTCTGTTGCTAGTCTTATGGATATGTTCAATCCTGTAAGTTCAGTTCTACAAAATTTAGCTGCCGATTCATCAGCTGGAGCAAACCGTGCTGATGGAGATACTGCTTTCAACTACCTGACATCTTTTGAGTTTGTATTTATCCTATTGATGATGAGAGAAATAATGGAGATCACAGAACAACTAGGTCAAGCTTTGCAGAAGAAAACACAAGACATAGTAAATGCCATTCGTCTTGTGCAATCAACAAAAGTTTTGCTTGAACAAATGAGATCAGATGATGGCTGGGAAACTTTTATTTGTCAGGTTGTTGAGTTCTGTGTGGTTCATAGAGTTGACATTCCAGACATGGAAGAAACATACATTATGCGCGGTGGTCGAGCTCGTCGTCAACCAGACCATTTTACCAATGAGCGTTATTTTCGAGTGGAGATATTTCGGGCAACAATTGACACTCAGCTGGCTGAATTAAACCTGAAGTTCAATGAGAAGGTGTTGGGTCTTTTGTCCATTAGTGTTACATTGATACCAAAAAATAAATTTGCATCTTTCAGAGCTAGCGAGATATGCAAAATGGTTGAGAAGTACTATCCAGCAGATTTCAACCAACAAGAAAGGCATAGCTTAGAGAACCAGTTGAACCATTTTGTTGTTGATGCTTCCAACAGTGAAGAGTTGAAAAATATTGCAACCATTGCTGAGCTATGTCGATGCCTCGTTGCCACAGGACGCCATAAGACTTTTACCATGATTAATCGATTGCTTCGGTTGCTTCTTATTCTCCCAGTTTCAACAGCTAGTGCTGAGCGTGCTTTTTCTATCTTGAAGATCACTAAGACGAGGCTGCGGAACAAGATGGAAGATGAATTTCTTGCCAATAGCCTGGTAGTAAACATAGAAGCTGAAATCGCAGAAGAATACAATTATGAAGATATAATTGCTGATTTCCAGGATATGAAGGAAAGAAGAGCGGACTTCTAACATGTGTTTGTTCTATAGGAGGTCACTTGTCTTTTGGTATATATATATACTAATTTAGTATTGTGTAGGTCTTCATGAACAATAGACCACAGTCACACTTGTATTTTGTGAATCGTAACAATAGACTCATTTATATGCTATGAGTACATGCTAGTTACAATCTTCCAATTTGCCCCCCCTACATTTTGTTTCACGCTCCGCCACTGGGTGCAAGAAACCGCAGTCGGCTGCGGTAGTCGGATCTTGGCGTTGATCCGCGCGCACTTCCCATTCCTCGTCCTTGCACCGATCTGCGAGGGTGTTCCTGACGGAGTCATCGACGAGCAGTTCGACAATCTGGTGTAGGAGTGCGCGCCCTTGGCGGAGGTTGTAGCGAAGGAGCTTGGCCCTTTTCCCTGCCGACTAGAACTCTGCGTCGCCCGATTGGTCGCTGCCTTGTGTCGTTTAAGCGCCCTTTTATCCTGCTGACCACCGCTCACGGAGAGGACGGCTTACCATTCAGCGATGCTTTACTAGAAGGCTTGCACGCTAGTAGCCTGCGGGTTGAGCACGGACCTCAGGGTTTCACGGTTAGGGACTCGGGCCGACCGGGTTAGCTCGGCTATCGTCGGGGGGAACATGGGGTCGGGCAAGGACTTTGGAAGTCAGAGTCGGCGGGGACTCTCCCTGTGAAAGTGATCGGTTGAACACTGCCTGGGTCAGGCCCAGTCCCTAGGCATCGGCTTGGCTGTCGAGTGAAAACAGCGGGTCATATGACCGAAGTCATTGGAGAAAGAGGAATGCTTTTTATTAATATGAGAGGGAGAATACATAGCTGTTGAAAACATCTAGGGGTAAAACTTCGTGAAGTGCTGGATGTTCCACATGTTCGGGATGGGGTCACCATTAGCCCACTGGAGGCGGTATGTTCCCTGCAAAACGACTTCCTTGATGACGTAAGGTCCTTCCCAAGGGGTTGACAACTTGTGCTGGTCCTTGGTGGACATGACTCGGCGCAGGGCCAAGTCACCGACGTTTAGGGATCATTCCCGGATGTTCTTGTCATGGTACTGTCGAACTTGTTGCTCATGTTGGGCGTGTTGGATCAAGGCGGCAAGTCGGTGTTCTTCTACGCTGTCGATGTCAAACTGCCGACTTGTTTCTGCTTCACCTTCCTCATAGTGCTGGATGTGCGGGGCACCATAAGCAAGGTCGGCTGGTAGGACGGCTTCGGAGCCGTATACCAGGAAGGATGGGGTGTAACCTGTTGTTCGGCTCTTCTGTGTCCGCAGGCCCCATACAATGTGTGGTACTTCTTTGGCCCACCGGCCTGCGTGCTTGTTTAGGTCGTCGTACATGGCCTTCTTGAGCGAGTCCTGGACCATGCCATTGGCACGCTCAACTTGGCCATTGCACCTGGGATGCGCAGAGGAAGAGTAGTAGACGTTGATATAGTTGTCCTGGTAGAAATCCCAGAACTCGTGTCTTGTGAACTCGGATCCTAGGTCGGTGACGATGCGGTTCGGAATACCGAACCTGTGGGTGAGTTCTTCGATGAACTTAGCAGCTGTAACGGACTTGGTGTCGGTCACAACCTTGTACTCGATCCACTTGGTGAACTTGTCAATTGCCACCAAGAGGTGCTTGAGTCGCCCGGGGTGGTTTTGAATGGCCCGACATTGTCGAGTCCCCATACCGCGAATGGCCAAGATGGAGGAATCGTTCGGAGTGCCTGTGCTGGCAGGTGTTTTTTCTTTTGGAAGAACTGGCACCCGGTGCAGCGGTGCACCAGATCCCTGGCATCGGATAGGGTCGTGGGCCAGTAGAATCCTGCCCTATAGGCCTTGCCGACTAGGCTCCCGGCGGCTACGTGGATGCTGCACGTGCCCGAGTGGATTTCCTGCAAGAGGCTAATGCCTTCATCGCGGAGGACACACTTCATGAGTATGCCTGTGGAGACGGCCTTCCTATACAGGTTGTCACCGATGACGACGTAGTTTGTCAAGCACTGAGTTAGTTTTTGTATTTCCTCCTTTGTTTCTGGTGACCGGCTCTCCGTGACAAAAGCGATAAAGGGGGCGCCACTCTGCTTCTATCAAGAGAACTTCATTGGTCACCGGGCCACTCGGGAATGGTTTTAGGTTGGGCACAGGGTTGCCGTCCTCAAGCATCTTGATGGACGGGGTGCGCAGGTCTTGGACGAAAACGCCGACTAGCACCTGGGCCCTGGTAGACCTTAGCTTGGACAGGACGTCGGCGGCGACGTTGTCCTCCTGTAGGACGTGGTGGAGCTCGAGCCCATAGAAGTGGGCCTCGAGCTTACGGACCTCGGTGCAATATGCACTCATGGTCTCTTTCATCGTGTCCCAGTTCTTGTTGACTTGCTCGACGACTAACTTGGAGTCGCCGTAGCACATGAGCCGCTTGATGCCGAGTGACACCATGATCCGGAGACCGTGGATAAGGGCTTCGTACTCGGCCCCATTGTTGGTGGCCTGGTGATGTATCTAGAGGAAATACTTTAGGTGTTGCCCCTCCGGGGAGATGAACAACACACCCGCTCCGGCTCCCTCAAGGTTGAGGGCGCCATCGAAATACATTTTCCAATGCTCTGGTCGCTCCTCCGGGGCCGGTGCTTGTATCTCTGTCCACTCGGCCACAAAATCGGCCAGGATCTGGGACTTGATGGGCTCAAAGTTGATAGTGTTCTCGCCGAGTTCTACGGACCACTTCACGATTCACCCATTGGCGTTCCGGTTGTGCAAGATGGCATCAAGCGGGAAGTTCGAGATGACTCGGATGACGTGGGCTTGGAAGTAGTGGCATAGCTTCCTGGCGGTTATCAGGAGCGCGTAGAGCAGCTTCTGAGGATGAGGGTACCGGACCTTGGAGTCGCCGAGTACCTCGCTGACGAAGTATACAGGGCATTGGACCTTGTAAGGGTGGCCTTCCTCTGGTCGTTCGACGACCAGGGCCGTGCTAACCATGTGCGTGGTAGCCGAGATGTAAAGCAGCAGTTCTTCCCTAGGGGTCGGGCCCGTGAGTACTGGTGGGTTGACTAGGAACTCCTTTAGGTCGGCAATGGCTTTGCTAGCCTCAGGGGTCCATTCGAACTTGTCTGCCTTTTTTAGGATTTTGAAGGACGGAAGTCCCTTTTCGCCGAGCTTGCTGATAAATCGGCTCAGGGCCGCCATCATTCCTGTGAGCTTCATGATGTCCTTCTTGCACTTGGGCTCCTCGAGGTTGCGTATAGCATCCAGCTTGACTGGATTCGCCTCGATGCTGCGTTGGCTAACTAGGAAGCCCAGGAGCTTTCCTGATGGTACACCGAATATGCATTTCGTTGGGTTGAGCTTCCACCTGAAGCGCCGTATATTGTTGAAGGTTTCCTGGAGGTCAGCGATGAGGGAGTCGGCGTCGTACGTCTTGACGACGACATCGTCCACGTAGGCTTCAACGTTTTGCCCGATTTGGCTTTGCAGGCAACCCTGGATGGCCTTCTGGTACGTGGCGCCGACGTTCTTCAACCCGAAGGTCATTGTCTTGTAGCAATAGATGCCATGTGGGGTGATGAATGCCGTTTTGTCCTGGTCGGACGTCTTGAGGGCTATCTGGTGATAGCTTGAGTAGCAATCTAGAAAATAGCGGAATACGCAGCAGGACGTGCAGTCTACGACTTGGACAATTCGTGGAAGAGGGAAGGGGTCTTTAGGGCAGTAGCGGTTGAGATCCGTGTAGTCGATGCACATTCTCCATTCACCAGTTTTCTTCTTTACAAGTGCAGGATTTGCAAGCCACTCAAGGTGTTTGGATTCTCTAATGAAACCGGCAGCTAAAAGCTTATTCAATTCTACCCTAATGGCCTTCTTTCGATCTTGAGCGAATCGGCGTAGCTTCTGCTTGGTGGGCTTTGCATTCTTGCTCAAATCCAAGGAATGCTCAGCCTTCTCCCTCGGGACTCCTGGCATGTCGAATGGCTTCCATGCGAAGATGTCCCAGTTGTCCTGGAGGAAGGAGGTGAGCACATCTTCCTATTTGGGAGTGAGCCCTGGCCCTATGAGGGCCATCTTGGTAGGGTCGTCGAGTCCCAAGCTGATCGCTTTGGGGGGCTTCTGCAGGCGTCAGCGCCGTGGGCTGCTGCTTCTGCTCTGGGAGGACTGGCTCGCCGGTCGTCGCCTTGGGTGCTACTTCTGCTAGCAGGGCGCTGTTGCCGAGTTGTCGGGACAGCTTGGCTATCTTGATGGCTTCCCCGTCGCACTCGAACGAGGTCTTGATGTCTCCACGGATGGAGAGGACCCCATTGGGCGCCGGCATCTTGAGGACCAGGTATGTGTGGTTCGGTATAGCCATGAACCGAGCCAACATGGGCCTGCCAAAGATGGCATGGTAGGAACTCTGGAAGTCGGCCACCTCGAAGTATAAGAACTCCGTACGGTAGTTGTCAGGCGTGCCAAATGTGACTGGCAAGGCAACCCTCCCTATTGGGTAGGAAGCTTTTCCTGGCACTATGCCAAAGAACGGATCTTCAGCGCTCTGGAGTCAGCTGTAGTCGAACCCCATACCGTTGAGAGTGCTAGTGGAGCTTCTTGGCGGATCGGAGCCTTGCGACCGCGGTCGTCGCCACGACGGTAGTCGTCCCGGAGGTCGCGGTCCTCTCTGCGGCGGTAGTCGTCACGCTAGTTGCGGTCGATGTGGCCGTCATGGCAGTAGTTGTTATAGCGGCTGCCGTTGTTGTTGTAACACTGTTTCTTGGTCGGCGGCATGGTGCCGAGGTCCTTGAGCAGTGCGTGACAATCACGGAGATTGTGCTTGGCATCCTTATGAAAGGGGCATTGGAAGTTTAGAGTATCGTGGAATTCTTCTGAGAGGAACCTGGGTTCCAGTCGGCCTTCTTCTTCTGCTAGGGCTACAAAGGGCTTTGGGCCTACCTTGCGTCCACGCGACGGCTCGTGGCATTTTGAGCTCTCAACTCGGTCGTCGTCCTCCAGCCACTTGTGCTTATTTTTGAACTGGGCCTGTTCGGCCTCATCGGCCCAGATTTCTAGGTTGACCACATCCATCAGTTGGGCGACTGACTTTGGATTGGCCTTGAAGAGCGTCCTGAACAGCAGGTTGTCGATGAGCCCACGTCTGTATGCGTTGATGACGTCGCGTTCCTCAACGTCGGTGAGCTTGTTCCAGTTGTTGAAGAAGCGATTCGTGTACTCCCGGAGACTTTCGCCCTTCCTCAACTTTGCATTATCCAGGTCGAATCTGGACCCCGGTCGGGCGTAGCTGGCTTGGTAGTTCTTTGTGAAGGCGTGGCAGAGGTCTGCCCAGCTGTCGATGGTGTCCCGAGGGAGGCCCTCGAGCCACAGTAGCGCCTCTTTGCCTAGCATCACAGGGAAGTAGGCGGCGGCTTGGTCATTGGAGTCATGGGCTGCTTTGATTGCCGTGTGGTACGTCTTCAACCAGAGCTTTGGGTCAGAGCGACCGTCAAACTTCTCGACTTGTGCTGGTTTGAAGGAGTCGGGCCACTGGACGGCGCGGAGCCGTTCAGTGAAGGCGGCGAAGCTGTCAAAGGTCTCGTTGCCGATGTTGTGGTTGTCTTGCCCACGCTCATCCCGCCGCTGAGGTGGGCGGCGGGGTCGCTTGTCGTCCCACGGGGGGACCGTAGCGCAGGTCATAGTGTTCAAGTTCCATGAGCTCGTGGACCGCGTGTCATTCCTCTTCTTCTGTCGCTTTGTCGTTGTCTTCTAGTACGGGATGGCGATCAGGTCGGCCATAGTCCCGGTCATAGCGTTCGTGGCGTTCGAGTTCCACCGTGTCCCACTCGCGATGGCGAGCGTTGAGGTCGTGGCATATGTCTCGAGCATTTTCCCTGAGGCGGTCTCTGAGGTCACCATCGTGTCGGTCGTCGGCGCGGCGGGCACACCTATCATCGGGCTCTTGGCGCCGATGCCCGGCGTTTCGGGGGTAGCGTCTTTCCTCGTCTTCTTCTTCGTGGAGGTTTTGCGTGACCTCCTCATTGACGACTGAAAGCATCTAGGCCCCTAATTTGTGTTTTGGTAATTAATGACAACAATTGTGGACTAATGATTTCATTTGAGATATGAAAATAGGGTTAGTCCCGGAGATGTGACATGTGGGATTCAATAACTTGGAAATGTTGGAATCATGATGTGATGTGGAATCTCAAGGCAAAGGTATAAAATAGGGATTTCTATTTTGCCGGTCAAAGAGGAGATTAGAGAAGAAACATTGACCGGGTTGATAGGCTAGATAGCCGTACTATCAAGAGGGGTCAATGTCATTTGCATGACGATTCCATAGTGCCACCTTGCTCAAGTGTTGATTTGCATGCATATGGATCAGTGGCATACATCATGAGCTTTAGAACGACGCGTTTTTCTTAAAGTCGGCTAACTGGTTTGTGAAGCGAACGGTCTCCCTTTGGTGGGGCGGACCGTGTTTTAACTTAGCTATTCACAGAGTCGTTCTTGGAGTTTTTCTGTGCTAGGGCGGACGGTCTCCGCAGGGGTCGCGAACAGTCCGCCCTTGATTCAATTTCGTGGACAGAATCCTGGTGTTTCGGGTGACCAAAATGCTTTGCCCGGCGGACGGTCCGCGCAGGACAGGCGGACGGTCCGCAGGCCTTTAACCCCAGGCCACCAGAACCGAGAGTGGTTCTGGTGGATGTTATCTCCGCGGGGCGGACGGTCCATGCAGGGCACGCGGACGGTCCGCCCCCTCTCCCCGGGCGCCACCAGAACCGAGTCCGGTTTCTAGGTGGTT
The DNA here is from genome assembly GCA_004135705.1 of Alloteropsis semialata. Taxonomy (NCBI): domain Eukaryota; kingdom Viridiplantae; phylum Streptophyta; class Magnoliopsida; order Poales; family Poaceae; genus Alloteropsis; species Alloteropsis semialata. The sequence goes on from CM014275.1 coordinate 33,273,279, forward strand.
GAAAACGTTTCTACGGCGGACTGTCCACCACCTGGGTGCGGACGGTCCGCCGGCTAATCTTCACGGGCGGCCAGGGAGGGTCAGGTTCGGACCGTCGTTCAAACTTGAACGGCGAACGGTCCGCCCCTGACGGGCGGACGGTCCGCGCCCCTTGTAACGGTCGGGTCTGACAGTAGTTATTGCTGCTGTAGCCATTGGTTTTGAACGGTGGACCGTTCGGGCTTTGTGAGGCGGACGGTCCGCGAAAACTCGTATTTCACGGGTTATAGAGAGTAACGGCTAGATTTTGAAGGGGGCTCTATATATACCTCTTGCCCGGCCATGGGTGGCCTCTTTTGGCACTTTGGAAAGCTAACTTGATGTTCTTGAGCCTTTCTTCTTCACTCTCTTACTCACTTTGCTTTGAGATTGCATTCTTGTGAGATTGAGAGCATCCTAGTGCATTGCATCAAGAGTTTGAGCATTGTGGCACTAGGGAGTCTTCAAGCAAGCGTCATCGACTTGTTACTCTTGGAGGTTGCCGCCTCCTAGACGGCTTGGAGGAGTGGAAACCGTTGAGCCCTTCAAAGGAGATTGTGAAGGTGCCCCGGTTGTTCTTGTGAGAGGTTTTGTGCTCACCTTGCCGGAGTGGTGAAGAGCAACTCTAGTGGAATCGAGGTGTGGAGTGGTTCTTGATCCAAGCCGGCTAAAAAATCAAGCGGTGCCTTGATAGAGGAGCGGTTGGAAGAAAGAATCCACCTCAGCGTGGATTAGGGGTGACCGGCAAGTCATCGACAACACGGGAAAATTCTTCTCTTGTCATCGGTTATTTCTATTGCTCATTTACATTCTTGCAATTTACTTTGAGCAATTTACTTTCATAGAGATTGAATTGTTGCTTATCACCCTAGGTTGCAAACCCTCACATAGGCTAGAAAGAGAAGAAATAGTTTTACTCCCTTGTGTTACTAATTAAATTTTAAGTGCTTGTGTTTTTTGTTCAAACCGCCTATTCACCCCCCTCTAGTCGGTATCCTAGATCCTACAAGTGGTATCAAGAGCAAGGGACTCCATTTCATTAAGGATTTAACCATCCCAGAGTAAGGATATGGCTAATGATAATCATAATCATGTGGGGAAGCCACCATTCTTTGATGGGGAAAACTATGACTATTGGAAAACTAGAATGATGGTTCATCTCAAGGCTATGAGTAGGCAATTGTGGAGAGTTGCTCATGAGGGGTTTGTTATTCTTGATGACAAGCAATTGACCGCCAAAGATGATGAGAATATTGCTTTGAATGATCAAGCCATGAATGTGCTTTATAGTGCTCTAAGTATCACCGAATTCAACCGCATCAAGAATCTTGACACCGCAAATGAGATATGGTTGAAGCTAGTTGAGATATATGAGGGGACATCAACCGTGAGAGAAGCCAAGTTGTATGTCTCAAAAGAAAAGTTCAGTGAGTTCGCAATAAAGAAGGATGAAAGTGTGCCCGATATGTTCAATCGGTTGAATGATATTGTGAATGAGTTCAAGGGTCTTAGTTTTGATGTGCCGGGTGATGATTTCTCCCACAAGTTTCTTAGATCCCTTCCGAAAAGATATGACACAATTGTTACTTTGCTAGTGAGGTCAAATTTGAAGACATGACTCCTACTTAAATTCTTGGTGAAGTAACCACTCATGATATTTTCAAGAAGTCACAAGAAGAGGCCCATGGTACATCTTTTGATGAGAAGAAGAAAAGTGTGGCTTTGAAAGCTCAAGTGACAAGTGAAGATGAAAATGAAGATTGTGGGAATGATGGTGACACCGATGAAGAAATGGCCTTATTCATTAGAGACTTTTGAATATTCATGAAGAAGAAGAACTTTGGCAAGAGAGGTCAAACATCAAAGAAGAATCACTTTGAAGAAAGAAAGTGCTTTGAGTGTGGTGAAATTGGCCACATTGCCATCAATTGTCCAAGCAAGAAAGAAAAGAAGAAGGACAAGAAGGATGGTGACAAGAAGAAGAAAATGGAGTTCTTCAAGAAAAAGAAGAATGGCTAAGCTTATTATGTGGAATGGGATTCCGATGATAGCTTCGACTCCGATGATGAGGAAGAATCGAAAGGGGTTGCCGGCATCGCCATCAAGAAGGCTCCATCCCTCTTCTCCACTCCACATTGCCTAATGGCAAGAGGTGACACCAAGGTATCACTTGATGATGATGATGATAATAATATTGAATATTCTTGTGATGACCTTGTTAATATGATAAATGCGGCCGATGATCTCATGTGCAAAAAGACTGAGGAGATGAAGGCCTTGAAGAGAACACTCAAATCTCTTCAAGAGTCTTATGTGGAGCTAAAGATTTCTCATGAGAATCTTAAGGAAACTCATGAGAAGCTTGAGGAAGCTCATCACTCACTTCTTGCACAAGAGACCAAGAAAGCTAAAGTTAGCATTGGTGTTAGTTGTGATATAGTTGATGATATACCATGTTGTTCAAGTTCAATTAACCCATCTTGTAGCTCAAGTGGCACTTCTTCAAACGATGGTGGATTTTCTTGTGATGGTTCTCTTGTCATGGAGAACAATATCTTGAGAGAAGAAATTTGTTGTCTCAACAAGGATCTCAACAAATGGCTTAGAAGTCAAAGCCAATTATGGTAATGTTTGGATAAGCAAAGGTATTCCATCAACAATGAAGGTTTTGGATATGTTCATAAGCAAGGGAAGCAAGCCTTTGCTCCTTGCAAAACTACCTTTGTTAAGAATGAAGGGAAGTTTTGTGAAAGATGCAAGAGAGTTGGTCATTTGGAAGAAGATTGCCAAGAGAAGAGCGTTATATCCTCAAATGCTTATGATTCACATTATGTTCTTACTAGAGATATTAAGGGTAAAATGTGTGCTAAATATGTAGGCATATCTCTTGGTATTGAAAAGAAGAAAACCGTTTGGGTGCCTAAAGTCTAGGTTACTAACTTGCAAGGACCCGAGAAAATTTGGGTACCTAAAAGATCTTAATTGTCTTTGTAGGTGAATTACAACGCCGGTGGAAGACATTGGGTACTTGATAGTGGGTGCACTCAACATATGTTCGGTGATGAAAATATGTTCACTTCAATTGATGAAGAAGCCGCCGGTTATTATAATATCACTTTTGGTGACAATAGCAAGGGTAAAGTGAAAGGACCGGGTAAAATCGCTATCTCCAATGATCACTCCATCTCTAATGGGTTGTTAGTTGATTCTCTCAATTTCAATCTATTGTCGGTATCCCAATTATGTGATCTTGGTTTCAAGTGCATTTTCACTAGCGATGGTGTGGAGGTAACTAGCTTGAATGGAGATGATTGCATTTTTAAAGGTTTTAGGCAAGAGAGCTTATATCTTGTGGATTTCACTTCAAACCATGCCAACTTGTCAACTTGTTTATTTTCCAAGTCCTCTTTGGGTTGGTTATGGCATAGAAGGCTTGCTCATGTTGGTATGAAGCAACTCAACCGTTTATTGAAGCATGATCTAGTTGTTGGGTTGAAGGATGTGAAATTTGAGAAAGATAAATTGTGTAGTGCTTGTCAAGCCGGAAAGCAAGTACCTAGCTCTCATTCATCCAAGAGTATCATGTCAACAAGTAGGCCATTGGAATTATTGCATATGGATTTATTTGGTCCTACTACCTATAGAAGCATTGGTGGAAATTGTTATTGCCTTGTCATTGTGGATGATTATACTAGATATACTTGGGTATTCTTTCTTCATGATAAGGCCGATACATATGATATTCTCAAGAAATTCATGATGAGGGCTGAAAATAAATTTGAGAAGAAGATAAAAAATGTGAGAAGTGATAATGGATCCGAATTCAAGAATACAAGAGTTGATGTATTGTGTGATGAAAAGGGGATCAAGTATGAATTCTCATCCAAGTATACTCCACAACAAAATGGTCTTGTTGAAAGGAAGAGTAGAACTTTAATTGATATGGCAAGATCAATGCTCTCGGAATATAATGTTTCTGATAGCTTTTGGGCGGAAGCAATCAACACCGCTTGCCATGCTTCAAATAGGCTTTATTGTCATAGACTCTTGTTGAAAACTCTATATGAGCTGCTCACTGGAAGAAAGCCAAATATCTCTTATTTTCGGGTTTTTGGATGCAAGTGCTATATTTTTAGGAAGGGCACAAGGCTATCAAAATTTGAAATCAAAAGTGATGAAGGATTTCTTCTTGGATATTCATCTTGTAGCAAGGCTTATCGGGTTTACAACAAGTCTCTTGGTATTGTTGAAGAATCATGTGATGTTGATTTTGATGAAACAAATGGCTCCCAAGATGAAAAAGAAAACCTAGAAGATGTGAGAGATGAAGGCTTGAGGCAAGCTATCAAGGGTATGACCATTGGTGATATCAAGCCTAGAGAAGAAGATGAAGATGATGACAATAATATCTCATTAAGGGTTATTCCCTCATCCTCTACTCCAAGTAATCAAGATCAACCAATTGATGTAGATGAAAATGTGAATGATGCTCAAGTTCAAGATCAATTGGTATCTCCTTCTATCTCATCTTTCACACCAACACAAGAGCCTATTGTTGCACCAAGAGTTCATCATGCTATTGCAAAGGATCATCCCATGGATCAAATTGTTGGTGATATTAGTAAGGGTGTCCAAACTTGATCTCGTGTTGCTTCATTTTGTGAACATTACTCTTTTGTATCTTCTATTGAGCCTAACCATGTAGATGAAGCATTGAGTGATCCGGATTGGGTGAATGCCACGCATAAAGAATTGAATAACTTCACCCGGAATCAAGTTTGGAAATTGGTTGAAAGGCCAAAGAATTACAATGTCATTGGTACTAAATGGGTTTTTCGGAATAAGCAAAATGAAGATGGCATTGTGGTAAGAAACAAGGCAAGATTGGTAGCACAAGGTTATACACAAGTTGAAGGTTTGGATTTTGGTGAAACCTTTGCTCCCATTGCTAGATTGGAAGCTATAAGAATTCTTCTTGCTTTTGCATGCTCACACAACATAAAGTTATATCAAATGGATGTCAAAAGTGCCTTCTTGAATGGTAAGATTAGTGAGCTAGTGTATGTTGAGCAACCTCCCGGTTTTGAAGATCCTAAGAAGCCAAATCATGTGTATAAACTCTCTAAGGCTCTTTATGGTCTCAAACAAGCCCCTCGGGCATGATATGAAAGGCTTAGAGATTTTCTTATTTCAAAGGGTTTCAAAATTGGTAAGGTTGACACTACATTGTTTACTAAGACTATAGGTGAAGATTTATTCATTTGTCAAATTTATGTTGATGATATCATTTTTGGGTCTACTAACCAAGATTTTTGTGAGGAATTTGGTGAAATGATGTCGAAGGAATTTGAAATGTCTATGATTGGTGAATTGAGCTTCTTTCTTGGCCTTCAAATCAAGCAATTGAGGGAAGGAACATTTGTGAGCCAATCTAAATATGTGAAGGATTTATTGAAGAAGTTTGAAATGAAAGATGCAAAACCAATCAAAACTCCTATGGCTACAAATGGGCATCTTGATCTTGATGAGGGAGGTAAACCGGTTGATTTAAAGCTTTATAGATCAATGATTGGTAGTTTGCTTTATCTTACCACATCTAGGCCCGATGTCATGTTTAGTGTGTGCATGTGTGCTAGATTTCAAGCTGCTCCTAGAGAATATCATTTAACCGCTGTTAAAAGGATCTTTAGGTATTTGAAGTTCACACCTCATATTGGTCTTTGATATCCCAAGGGTGCTCAATTTGAATTGGTTGGTTATTCGGATTCGGATTATGCCGGTTGCAAGATTGATAGGAAGAGCACCTCCGGCACTTGTCAATTTCTTGGAAGGTCACTTGTTTCATGGTCTTCAAAGAAACAAAATTCAGTGGCCCTTTCTACCGCCGAGGCGGAATATATCTCAGCCGGAAGTTGTTGTGCTCAATTGCTATGGATGAAGCAAACACTTCTTGATTATGGTGTGAATTTTGGTGAAGTACTCCTCTTATGTGACAATGAAAGTGCAGTGAAGATTGCATCTAATCCGGTTCAACATTCAAGAACCAAGCACATTGATATTCGGCATCATTTTCTTAGAGATCATGTGAACAAGGGAGATATCAAAATTGATGGAATTGGGACTATTGATCAATTGGCGGATATATTCACCAAGCCTTTGGATGAGAATCGGTTTTGCAAGTTGAGAAATGAGTTAAATGTTATTGACTTCTCAAATATGGCTTGAAGTTTGGTACATGTCTAGCTTATGCTTTCTTTAGCATGTCTTACTAGTTTTTTTATGCATTTTCATATAATTTCTCATTTATACGTGTTTATAGCTTAAACTCTCTAATACTTGTTCATATGCATTTATATTATGTTCATACACATTTTCATAAGTACATCATATTTATTTCATTTTCATATGAGCAATGATCCCAATTGGAATCTCAAAATCATCTCAAAGAAATGGTTCTCGGGTAAGTTTTGGAAGCTAAAGGCGGACCGTTTTCACCCAGATCGCGGATTGTCCGCAGGTATATTTGAGAAGGATTGAATGGAATGGACAAATTTTGTGAAAATTTGGCTGCTGCGAAAATTTGTGAGGCGGACCATCCGCGCCCAGATGGCGGACCGTCCACGGGTCACGGTCAGGAACTCAACAGAATCGATCTCATTTCTGTGGCCGGCCATTTTCTTAATGGTGGACCGTCCGCGCCCCCGGGGCGGACCGTCTGCGCCTGTGCGGCCAGCGTGGGACCGAGCCAGACCGAGTCTTATCACTTGGTTCCCATCCTTTTCTTCTCAAACCGACCAGACCACCCACCAAAGCCTCTCTTTTTCCTCTCAAACAAAGAAAAGGACCCCATCTTGAGGGAGAGCTTTGGCGTGTCCCCGGACCGTCCGAGCACATTCCCGGACACTCTGCGTGATTCTCCACCATGTTCTCCCGGTATTTCATTGAATCCCCTTCTCAATCTTATGGTTTCTGCATATGAAGGTGCCTAGGGTTTCATCTCTTGATCTAGTTTTGGGCCATGGATTCAAGATTTTGTTTGGTGGAATATGTTTGGGACATTGAGGAGTACATATGGCTAAAGTTTGGTTGAAAGTTGTTGGTTAAAATTTGAGATACATAGACTTGAATTTGGGGAAGTACTGTTGCTATTCGTGGCCGAACAGTGGCAGGCGACTGTCCGCGCCACAAGGGCGGATCGTCCGCCGGTCACTGCCGGCTGCAGTTGGGGCTGCTGAGTAATGGTTTAAATTCTAATTGTGGTTCTATATATATTATTGAGGATATATGGGGGTTTTTCAGCAGTGGAATTCAGTGACACTTGATACAAATATAGTCATGAAAATTCTTTGATTGGTCATGAAATCTCTTGAGGGATATATCAAATGGGTTATTCATTTCACACTCTTACATCCCCTCACTCATGTGATTGCAGTCAACGTGGGCAAACAAAGAAAGTGACAGCCAAGAAGAAGGTTGGGTCTTCTTCTAAGAGGCCAAGACATGATGATGATGAGTATGTGCCTGATCAAGATGACTTGGCAGCTGAATCTTCTGTGGCAGAATCAGATACTGAAGAAGATCAAGCTCAAGGTGATGATTTTTGAGGAAATTGATGTGAATGCCTATCCAAGTTCAGTGAAAAGATAGAATGCTCACACCTACTCAATGGAGAGAAGCCCCAATCAATATGCCCTTGCAAGAGATACAAATGTGCTCTTCTTCCACACTAAGGTTCGAGATGAGGCATTCTTTGGGCATCTCATCTCTAAAACGGTATATGAGCACAAAACTATTAATTTAGCTTTCATGCAAGAACAACCTAGCATGTGTGAGTTAATTCCTAAGTTTGATGCTTTGGGGCTCCTTGGTTTTCTTCAACATAAGTGCAATTGGAATGATACTATTGTTAGACAATTCTATGCCACTTATGAGATGGATATGCATGGGGAAACTATTGTGTGGATGACTGGGCAGCGTAGATACACTGCAACCTTTAGAGAGTTTGCCACTTTGAATCAGTTGAATTATGATTTTCTCACTGTTGCAGACAGTAGGAATGTTTTGACAGAAGAAGCATATGATGATGATAATAGAATTCAGTTTTATGAGCCGCCTAGGACACATATTGCTTGCTCTTATGGTGAAACAAAGGGGCTTAGACATCATCCTGCTGTGATTAACAAAATCCTTAGGCTAACCTTTATGCCTAAGAGTGGAAACAAAGAGAGAATCTAGTAGTTGAGCTTCTGAAGGGCTTCCGGAGGAGTCTTGGTAAGTTCTAGAGTTCAGCTTTTGTATCTCTTTACTTACTTGTAATACTCTGAGCTTAATGCAAGTATCTTCATACTTATGTTGTATGCCTCAACTTTACTCTACTTACTTAGTATATATTTCTTATGTCTTGCACCTTATCCAAGCTGACATATGCTATGACATTTGCTCAATGTGCCTTATGGTTGCTCTATTTATTAACATGATAGATAGAGTTGTATTTCTTATTGCAAACGTGGTGTTTGGAATACAGAATATGTTGAGGCTATCGCTACCCCAGGGATTAGTAGAGGTAGGCGGCAGGTGGTGACAGCCCTGTCCGTCCTTTGTAATCCTCCATGTTCGGGAGATGATATTAGGCCTTTATGATAAGACGTCCTCCTGTCGTCCCTTGATGAGGGAACCACTGGACACCTCAATATGTCTTCTGTCATATGTCGCTTGTATGAGCTTATATAGGATAATGTTGTATATCCAAGTCCCTTTTGGGTGATGCTAATGAACCCTTTATGATCTTTATTAATGTTCTACTACTAACTAAGACTTCCTTAATGATGAGCACACGTTACCCCTACACTTCCATATCATTTACCCCTGTCTAGACTATGGTAGATTAATGATGTTGTAAGTAAATACATTGGATGACACATCTCTCTTTAACTAAACGCTTTCCCTGCGGATAAACAAATAACGATACTCTGGAATACTCCCGGGTGAAATGCTACAACGTATTTCTGTGCACTTGCAGAATAATGTAAACGTTAAGAAATACCGACAGCACCTCCGAACGTACCCCGGAGCCAACGTCCATGGACTACAAGGAATAGCAAGAAGAGCAAGATGAACCACAAGCCGAATAGATGGAGGCAGACGAGGTCGGCGTCCCATACATCGACTTGCAAGGTGATCGAGAGAGACAAGCCTACGCCCTTCTAAAGGACCGGTCTTTGACCACACCAAGCACTTCGACTCGGATCTTCTGGAGAGCATAGGTATGGACTCTGAGTTCATCATTGTTTGGCATGCTATTGGATGGACTGAGTTTGCACCTGTTTCTGAGTTTGGCTCTAGGCCCCTCACCATCCAGTTTCTTTGCACTCTTCATGAGGTTTCGGACGGTATCACGTTCTGACTTTTCGGGACGGATCACCATCTTACTTGGAAAGATTTGAGTCGAACCCTTGGTTTTAGCTCGCGCTATGCTCTTGATCTTGACAAAGCTTGCCGCGATTTCTTTCGACATGGTTTTTGGGGTGAGATTTCTGGTCTTGAGGTCACTGGTAAGTTTGCACCTCGGTGCAACGATATTCACCATCCGACCCTTCGTTTGATGCACAAGCCGTTACTCTCTTCCCAAGGGAGGATGTAAGGCCTGTGCGCAACGATGAGTTGATGATTCTTTATGCCATGGTCGACAAGATTAAGATCTCTCCTGTCGAGGCATTGGTTAGACAATGGTTGGAGAATTTTAAGATGACAGGTCCCATTGAGTGTACTTCTTTGATTACTCGCCTTGCTTTGAGGATCGAGGCTCTAGTAGGGGTGAACATTGCCTACATTGAGACGCCTTGATCTCTCATTAACTTGGCATATTTGGTTTATGGCCATACACTCAAGGCGGGTCCGAATGAATCTTTGGTTTTCTTTTACCCCGGTTATACAAATGAAATTCCGTTACCTAACCCGGAGTTTCGCTTGTATGGCAGTGGCCCTCTGACCATACCTCTTGTACCACAAGAGGAAGCTCGTAGGCATAGTGTTTTAGGTGGCAGGGTTACCAGAAGCGCGTCAAGGAGAACCACAGCCGCACAACAGCCGACACCAGCACCTCAGCCTCAGCCTCAGTCGCAGACTCCGCCCATCGTGCAGCAGATGGTTCAAGAGGGTTGGATCACACCTGGGTTGGTACCTGGAGTTGCTCCTGGGTACACAGCTGGATTGGATCAGCCCCCTCACCAGCACGAGGCCGGGAGTTCATCGTGGCAGAGTGCTCCGGACGAGGCGTGGAGACGGATGAGACGCAGGGAGCGTTCTAACAGCTCTAGTTCTGGTGCACCTCCGATGTGGGGCGCACATCGATCGACTTCGTCACGGGGCTACGATGGACTTGCCCAGCAGTTGGGTGAGCTCACCGTATGTACCGGTGACTTGAAGGAGGCCATGCACCAGCACGCTCTGTCTACATAGGACTGGCAGCAGAGGACCAGCGAGCAGATCCTCGCCATGAAGCTAGCGCAGCAGGAGCACCACGAGCAGACGATGGCTTACTGGCGCAGCTTGGGGTACAACCCCGATCAGCAACAATAGCTTAACTCTAGCTTGGGGGAATACGTCAAAGAGGTAACTTGTATCTTTTACCGCTTTTAGAATTATGCATGATAAAAAAATTAAAAAGACCAAAAATATTTACTGCTTTCTTATGCGCGGTGAGAATGCTTTAATCCTTCATGGCTGAAATGATGAATAGTTGCTCTGTTTATTCTTCTCATATACCTTTATACAACTAAGTATCATACCTAAGTCTTGAGTTCGTTGGCTTGCATGATCAACCCTTAGCTTGAAACTTGTGGGTAGTGATAGCATGATCCATGCCTAAGTTGTTGTGAGGTATGATATGGTTTAATAGAGCCGCTATGATCTTGTTTATTGTGATGCTTGATATCTGGAGTTTTGTTTTCAAAAATACAAAAATGACAAGTTCCTCAATGATGAGAAATTCCTATCCAAGGCCATATGTTGATCCTATCTTGTTATAGCCTCCACATATGCAACTTGTTCTCTCATTGAGCTTCGTCAAATTGTTGTGACCCTTAGTGAGAATTTGTCATACTCCCATGATCAAGAATCACATACACACACCATCACATGCTAAACTTCTATCTTGGAAGATGAGCACCCATCATTTCGTTCACCCATCCATTCACCGCCAAAATAAACGCTCCATGTTGTTTCATGACCTCTCTCTCTAAAGTTATTTGTATGAAAGGACTTGGGCTATGCAAAAAGAAATAAAAAAAGATGCATACCCAAAGAAGGTATGCCACATGATCAAAAGGCATGTCATGAAAAAAAGAGAAAAAGAAAAGAAAAGATAGCCCAAGTCTTCGAAAGAAGAAAAAAAAGAGAGAAGGATCATGTGAAAAGGAGTCTATTATATTCATAACCACCATATTCTCCATCCACACACTTGCACATTCTTGATCAAGGTGTATGACTTGTTTCTCCAAAGGATCCAGTCTTTGACTTAGCAACATATGAGAGACAGGTATGGTTTCATTTTCTCACCCTCAGCTCCACAAAAAGCTTATTAGGAGTAGGATGTGAAAAGAAAGGCAAACCCATGCCTTGGTGAGGAATCATACATATTGAGCGATCCGAGAGAACCATTTGAGGAACTTTGATTTCTTTTCAAAAATTTTGCAAAACCTCCGGATTGATAGTTTGATCATGAATGAGTGAATGGTGCTTTACATAACTCATTCTACCTTACAACCACCCAAGGCAGGTGAAGCTACAAGCCCCGCAGGAGTAAAGTATGAAGTAAGATCAATGCCAACTTATTCAATTCTTGGTAGAAGTACTTTGATGTATATTTGGCATAAGTTAAGAGTACAACATTGTATCAACTCCTGATTAGCCACAGACCTAAGTCCAGGTGCTTGCTCGAGACAAGCAAGAGGCTAGCTTGGAGGAGTTGTTGACGGGTGTTAAGCTCCAACAATAGCCGTCAATATCCTCGAATAAAGTGAAGGATTGCTAATACTCACACGCATATTTCCCTTTGAATAATGTAGTTCCACATGTCCTTGGAGAATATTTGGTTGTAGGTGATTTTCTACAAAAATAAAGGAGAATCCACTCTCATGGATCCAAGTGACAACATCCCGATGAATCAGAAGCCGCCACGTGTGTATCACGTGGATTGAAGGGCCCACAACAAACCCAAACCGCCTCAATCCATCGTGGACACATGCAACTACCCTTTGGGACCCACTTACAGCCACCTGGAGAAAGCACAACAGGAGAGGGCCCCCCAAGGGGTTGGTTGAACCCTTGGATCGGCCGAACTGCCTTAGTGGCACCCCATCCTGGCCTTCCACGTGGTGCTCTCTCGTGCTCTCCTGAAGGTCGGTTCGAGGTGGATGCTGGAATATTCTCTCAGAGATGCTATCTCTTGGAGCCTATAAATATGAGAGGAGAGGCTCCAAATGATATGGATGAGTTGTGCTTGTGTTCTTGCTATCATAAGTTGCTAGGCTTATATGCTCATGAGTTAGTCATATACTTCGGTAGTATAGACTTGAGTGCTTCCATACATGTTAGACTTTGCTCTAATTCAACTAGAGTATGGTTTCTTATGCATAACAGTCTCCATGATCTATGCCACGGCATTGGTCCATCGGCCGTTCTTATGGTGGCGTTGATTATAGTCTTATTAGTCCAGAATGGTCAACGTGTTGTGAACGATGCGAGCATGGTGCTCGGGTTGGAATCATCGACTGGATATGAGTGTGCCCCACGGTTTGGCCGGGGTAGGCCGCAGGTGGTGACAGCCCTATTGGACCCTCTGAAATCCCCCACGTTTGGGTATTGCTGTAGGAGTTCATAAATGAGTTGTCACTTCACCATGTGTAAGTGGCGCGGGAGGCTATCTCCCCATGTGCCTGGGTGCATATGCTTAGACTATATATGTGTATGAATGCTTTCCTGTATCTTGTTTAGTGCAGTATATAGGAAGTACATTAGAACCTAGATGCTATCTCTTAGTCCTTCTCCCTAGCCTAGTTAGTCCTGAGATGATCCCATGTGTGTCACACTACCATTATATCCTATCATCTTACCCCTGTCCTTTGTATATGATTCTATCCATGCTATTGCTATATTCATGATCGCAATAGTATTCTTAAACCAACTGCCTTCCTTTGGGAAATACGATACCCTTGGGTGAAGTGCTACAATGGTATATCCATGCGCTTGCGGATTGATTCGCATTTGTTAGAATACCATAAGGCATATCCTAGCGTTGTTGCTAGAACTAAACATTCTAGTGGCGACGTTAAGAAATGCCAACAATAATGAGCTATGAAGCCGCAATAGCTTCAGCTGGAGGAGGTGATGTGGTACTAGCAAAATCTTTCATCATTGTCTGTGATGGCGCTGCAATGAGCTGGTATACGGAGCTGCCAGGTCTATCCATTAACAGCTGGTATGAATTGAAAAGAGAATTGATCAAAAACTTCAGCATCACTAACTGTACGTCAGCAGCCGAAGGAGCCCTTGGAAGAATACTTTCGCAGATTTGTAACCTTAAGATCCCAAGCTCCCCATATTCCCCACGAAGCTACCAAGTTCGCGGCTATTCAGGGGCTTCGGCCATGCCCATTCGCATAACATATTGCAAGGGAAACACCAACCACTCTGGGCGACTTGTATGAAGAGTTCAAGAAATACTGTCGATCTGACAATGATAACTGAAGAAGGTTAGCCAGAGAAGCTATCATGAAAAACTAGCCTGACTCCCAAAACAAGCAAAACCACTGCAACCCAAACCATTACCAAAGTTACCCATCTCAATTCATCATGAATGTAGAGAATCCACCTTCGTTCCAAGAGAACAAGCCTTTTTTACCAAGAAAACTCATATGCAAACCCAAGAAGTGAACCAAGCCAAAGGGGAGAAAGAGCCGGCAAAGGCCGAGGAAGAGGAAGAGGCCCATCTTCGGGCCTAGAGCTATTCTGCCAATATCATGGCAAAAATCACACTCATAGCACCGAGCAGTGCAGAGACATCAAGAAAACCATAGAAAAAATGAAGGCACACAAAATCCAAGCAAACCAATAGAAGCCACCATCGGCTTCATCAAGCAACTCCCAAGCCATACGGCCATATTGCCCAGTTTTCCCATCCCTAAACTCTAATATTGTACATCCAACAACCATGGCGGCACAATATTCGCCTTCGCCACAAACTTTCCAACACTACTTCCCACAAACCATGTACCCACAACTATATTCCCAAAGTGCACCCCCAACTATAATTGAACACAAACTAGCAATCAACCTAGAAATAAGGCCGAAGAAGCAAAAGCTAAGAAAGATGTCCGAAGAGAAAATAAATGCAGTCAAAGCCGAAGTGCAAAGATTGCTCGACGCCAATGTTATCCGAGAGGTACAATACCCAAAGTGGTTAGCAAACACTGTGCCAGTTCAAAAGAAAAATAGCAAGTGGAGGATGTCCATTGACTTCACTGACCTCAACAAAGCATGCCAAAAAGATGACCTCCCACTCCCAAGAATTGACAAAATCATTGATCAAGCCGCAGCAAGTGAGATGATGTCTCTGCTGGATTGCTTCTCTGGGTATCATCAGATATGGATGAAAAAGGATGTCTAAGAAAAAACTAGCTTCATAACACCTGTTGGCACATTCTGCTTCATCAGAATGCCCGAGGGACTTCGCAACGCATGTACCACCTTCTGCCGAATGTCTTCCACAGTGTTCAGAGAAGAGCTCTTCAAAACTATACTTGCATATGTTAATGACATCTTGGTGAAAAGCGTCAAAAGACAAGATCACGTCTTAGACTTGGCAATTGCCTTCGCAAGAATGAGGGAAGCTGGGCTCAAGCTTAATCCTGAAAAGTGTGTCTTTGGGGTAACCAAGGGGAAGATACTAGGATGTTTGGTATCAGCAAATGAGATCAAAGCCAACCCTGACAAAATCAATGCAATACTTGACATGGAAGAGCCAAAGTGCATAAGAGATGTACAGAAATTGTTAGGAAGAATAGCAGCTTTGAACAGATTCATCACAAAAGCAGCAGAACGAAGCTTGCCCTTCTTTGCAACACTCAGAAATGCAGCAAAATTTGAATGGGGAGAAGAACAGTCCAAGGCCTTCCAAGAGCTAAGGCAATACTTAATGCAATTAATGACGCTAATAGTACCTGATCCGAAGGCACCTCTACTACTATACATTGCAGCTTCGCAATCGGCTGTAAGTGCAGCATTAGTAGCTAAAAAAGAAGTGGGAAAACGAAGGTACAACAACCAGTGTACTATGTATCAGAGGCATTGGCCGGTTCGAAGCTGTTTTATTCAGAGGCGAAAAAATAATACATGCTGTGGTGATGGCTTCTAGAAAGCTAAGACACTATTTTGAAGGGCACCGCATAAGAGTCCTCACAGATTAGCCAACAAACGAGTTGCTCAACAACAAAGAAGCTTAGATGAGGCTGTGCAAATGGGCAGCGGAGCTATCTAAGTATGTAATGGATTTTGAGCGAAGGACAGCAATCAAATCCCAAGTGCTAGCTGACTTTGTCACAGAATGGACATCTCCTTCGGCTGAAAAATTTGACTTAGAACAAAGCTGGCTCATAGAGATAGAATGACTCCACCGTAAACGTGAACGAGAGTAAAGAAAGAAGGATATTTAGCCAGGAGTGGGATCAAGCTTTTGAAAGTGCCTTACGCGGGCCAGTTTAAAAACATATCCTATTTTTTTACTTGTTTCTTAGGTAAGCAAGCCTGGTGCAAGAAAAAAGACCAAGAAAATGGGGACGTGTGATAATTTAGATATATGTTTTCTGCTGACATTGTTTGAAAGCTAGCCTGACACCTCTCTATCTACCTGAGTATGCCTCGGGAACAAAGCCCAAAATAAGCTCTTTGGGACACTTCCTGCTTCGCTTTTCTTATCTTTTCTGTAAGACGAAGTCATACTCATCCTTCGGGCAAGCTTTATTTAGATCGGTGTAGTCCACGCACATCCTCCACGTTCCGTTGGGCTTCTTCACCATGACTGGGTTTGCCAGTCACTCCGGGAAAGGGGCCTCTCGAACGAAGCCGGCTTTGAGTAGTCGGTTGATTTCTTCGTTAATGGCGTCTCGCTTCTTCGGGGTATATCTCCTTTGCTTCTGCTTGACTGATCGGACGCCAGTTCATATGCCAAGCTTGTGCTCGATTACCTCCCTGGGGATCCTGGGCATGTCAGACGGTTCCCAAGTGAACACATCTGCGTTAGCCCGGAGGAAAGCAATGAGCTCAGGTTCCTATTTGTCACCCAGATTAGAGCCCACCTGGGTGGTCTTGGTCGGGTCTGCCTCATCAAGGGCCACCGATTTGGTGCCCGGTTCGGTGCGCTTTGCCGGTGGCGCTCTTGGCGAGGCGGCGGCTGGCGACTCGCCTGCTTACTGTGATGGCATCTCCTTGATCGGGGTCTGGTCCACCACAGTCTGCTTCTCGGCGGCGCCGTCATCGGTCTTCTTTTCTCCCGCAGGCACTGGTTCGGGAACTTCTTTTCCCTTGGCCCTTGATCGGGCCTCTGCTGCTCGAGAGGTTTCTGCCCCTGCTGCCTTTGCGGCAGCCTTTGGCAGGCTCTTGGTCTTTTTCTTGGCAGGTTCGGCAGCCTTGGCTGGCTCCTGCTCATCTCCCTTGATCATGTCCAGGGTCTTCATGTCGCACTGGACCGCGTAGTTGCGATCGCCGCAGACGGTGATCGGGCCCAATGGCCCTGGGACTTTGATCATGGAGTAGGCGAAGTGGGCGACAGCCATGAACTTTTTCAGGAACGGTCAGCCCAGGATGCAGTTATAGGCCGACGTGATGTCAGCCACCTCAAAGGTGAGGAACTCTGTTCGGATGTTTTTGCCCTCCATGAGGGTCACCTGCAGATCGATCCTCCCTAAGGGAAAGGCTTGGATGCCTGGTATGACCCCGTAGAAAGGCTTCTCCACCGGGGACAAGGACCTCCTCGGGATTCCGAGCTCGTCAAAGGCATTGACGAACAGCAGATTGAGGGCACTTCCACTGTCGATCAAGGTTCGCCCGATCTTGCGGGGCCCGATCTAGGGTTTGATGCATAGTGGGAGTAGCGGCCCGTCGTACAGCGTCTCGGGGTGATCCCTCTGATCAAATGTGATCGGGATTGTTGGGTTAGTGGCCGAAGCCAATGAGCCCAAGCAATGGAAGAATCTGAGTAACAAGGACAAGCAATTAAATATTACTTATCAACTGTGTTCTCGAGAATCAACAACCTTTACATGTGGGAGTCGGGTCTCCTTTTATAGGAAGATCAAGGGTCTTTACATTCCCTTTATACCCTCAAAAACCAGGCATCATCCTCTAGACTATACAACATGAACGGCACAGGGGTACTTTAGTACATTTACTCCTCCCCATGTGAATGCGTAGACTTGTAATACCGTGTTTGACTTGGCTTGGACTTGATCTTCACCTGCTTCGCTTGCAAG
This sequence comes from Alloteropsis semialata, assembly GCA_004135705.1. NCBI lineage: Eukaryota > Viridiplantae > Streptophyta > Magnoliopsida > Poales > Poaceae > Alloteropsis > Alloteropsis semialata. Next base: position 33,290,822 of record CM014275.1, read on the forward strand.
TCCGAGCTCTTTAGCTCTTCATTTGGCTTCGTCCGGATCAGGACTATCGAAGCAGTTTCCTCGCGCCTGAAAGCCAACGGTTTCTCTTAAAACCTGCAATATAGAGCAAACCAAAGCTATCCAATGACTCAATCATTGCTTTTGACACTCAGTAGTATCAATACTTCACCAAATTGGCTTCTAGTACAATCGGGATGAATCTGCTTTGGTACACTGCTGGATGTGATGACCGAAGCCGATTAGCTTTGGTTTAATTTTCCTGACCGAAGCCAAATTAGGGATCTATAGAGTAATTGAAGCTGATTGGCTTCGGCTCCTTTGTCCATTGCTGCCTTTACGCATGAGAGAGAACAAAACAAGTAGAAGGCGTTTGTCGGCGGGCCAGATCCCCAACAGTAGCCCTTCGAGGACGAGGGCTTTCTTCAACAGGCCGAGCTCCACGAACTTTGGATTGCTTGCCAGCCCGAGAAACGCCTCCTCCTTGTTGGAGAAAGCCCCCAAGTGTTTTTATTTTTAAATTGGTTGATTGATTTTTCTTCGTTTGTTATTTTGATCTTTTGTCCATTGGCTTTTTGTGTTTCTTAACGGTTGAATTTTTGTACCGTTGTCGTAACTTTGCTTCGGTTTGTTTGAATTTGAAGCGCTGGCTCATTTTTTGAGATTTTTAACGGTCAGATTTTACTGCCCTATAAATAGGACCGAAGGGGAGGGTAGAATTTCACTTGCTTCGCTTAGCGATTTTCTCACTTAGCTTGTGTTTGACGCTTTCGCTTGCTTTGGAAGCTCTTGAACTCAAGTTTTGGCTTTTTATTCTCGTTGCAAGTAAGTTTTTGCTTTTTGTACTCTATGATTTCCATCGTTTTTGCATTTCTATCTTTTTGCTGTTTCGTTTGCTTATTGTTTTTTGTTTGTTCTAGCGGCTCGCACAAAGCAAACCGCTCGTCTGATTGACTCCGATTCCGAAGGAGACGACGCGGACGCCGTTGATATGGATGCTGCCGAAGCTGAATCCTTTGCTCAGGAGCTTGAGGTCAACGTGGCCGTAGCTCGAGGACCGGAAATTGCTAAGGAAATTGATGATAGGGGCAAGGGTCCCACCGAGGAGGGTGATGCTGCCGGAGGCGATGACACAGAGGATGCCGAGTCTGTGGCAGGTGATGCCCTCGAGGATGTAGAAGCCGATGTATCAGATCTTTTGGATTATTGGAAGAAGCCAAAGACCACTGTCTTTGGTAAATCCTTTGTTACCCCTGAGTTGATCCGCTTTTACGAGTCAAAGGGATACTTCTCAGCCGGTCACGGACGAGCCCCAGGCACAGAGACTACCCCGACACCTCTTGAGGACGAAGCTGTGGTGTTCAAGGAGTTCTTCTGCGCTGGGCTTCGGATGCCCGTTGACAATATAATTGCTGATATTCTTGGGAGGTTTGGCTTGCAATTCCATCACCTCACCCCCAATGCTATCACTCATCTGCTTCGTTTCTTTTGGGCCGTGAAGACGAATGCATCAGATGTTAATGCGGACTGCTTCGTCCGCTACTTTGAAGGGCATCGCCAAACAAAAAGTGTTAAGATTGACGGCTTTGAATACGAGCCGGACTATGGCAGTGTTACCTTCTGCGCGCGATGGAGGCAGACTGAATTGCAGAAGGTAGAACTTACCTTTTGTCAGAAAAACACCTGGGACAAGAATTGGAAAAGCTATTGGCTTTATGTCAACGTGCCAGCGCTGGAGACTGTGTTAAAGGATGGAGCGAAGCAGATATCATTTCCTCTGCACAGTTCTATTGGGCCTTGTGATTTTGTTGCTTGCCCTCCGTTCAACAAAAACGTGCCCGGCTACGACCGCTGCGAAAGCGCCTTTTACAAAGCCAGCCGAGTCTCTAGCAGCCGGGACTTGGTTGAAGAGGGACTCGCTGTTGGGCTTAACATTTTATCTGCGGATTGGAAGCCATTTGCAGTTGAGACGAGGCTCTACAGAGGGATTCCTCACATTTGTTTTCCTAAGTTTGGGGTGAAGAAGCCAGAGAACATGTCTGATTTTGCTTTCGTTCAGTCTATCGAGTTGATGGCTGAAATTATTTGTGGGAAGTATACTTCCAAAGTGCATGAAAGCTATTTGGCTTTGGTTGATGAAGTCCGGCTTAACAGAGTCTTTGATGAGATGAAGGTTAGCTACCCTCAGCGCACGGCTCCATCCAAGCCATCTAAGAAATTTTCTGCTGAAGATCACCCCAGCTTGGTTCCTCCCACGAAGCCGGGTCGAGGTCGTGGGAGGAAAGGTCGTGGCGGAGGTCGTGGAAGCGGTCAATCAGACGAGGGCGGTGACGAAGCTGGGGGCAGCAAAACCGGAGCCCCCTCTAGCCGGGGTGGGAGCCAAAGCCGAGGAGGCGCCTCAAAGGTGGTGGCCACGAAAAAACGGATTACTACTTCTTCCTTGGAGGCTTCCAAGCGTCAAAAGCTTGTGAAGGCTCTTCCCGTCGTTCCGCTTTCCAGTGCTCCTCCTCGTCCCGTTGCTTCGGCTGTAGAAATGCCTGTTACTGCCGCACCTATGCAAGTTGATCCTGCAGCTTCCGCTACAGTTGATGTACCTTCTTCTGGAGGTTTGTTTCTTGTATATCTTGTCTTTTTGTATTTAGCTTCGCTTTGCTTA
>CM014275.1:33309297-33372420 GCA_004135705.1 Alloteropsis semialata
GAACAGCAGATTGAGGGCACTTCCACTGTCGATCAAGGTTCGCCCGATCTTGCGGGGCCCGATCTAGGGTTTGATGCATAGTGGGAGTAGCGGCCCGTCGTACAGCGTCTCGGGGTGATCCCTCTGATCAAATGTGATCGGGATTGTTGGGTTAGTGGCCGAAGCCAATGAGCCCAAGCAACGGAAGAATCTGAGTAACAAGGACAAGCAATTAAATATTACTTATCAACTGTGTTCTCGAGAATCAACAACCTTTACATGTGGGAGTCGGGCCTCCTTTTATAGGAAGATCAAGGGTCTTTACATTCCCTTTATACCCTCAAAAACCAGGCATCATCCTCTAGACTATACAACATGAACGGCACAAGGGTACTTTAGTACATTTACTCCTTCCCATGTGAATGCGTAGACTTGTAATTCCGTGTTTGACTTGGCTTGGACTTGATCTTCACCTGCTTCGCTTGCAAGGCCGAGCTCTTTAGCTCTTCATTCGGCTTCGTCCGGATCAGGACTATCGAAGCAGTTTCCTCGCGCCTGAAAGCCAACGGTTTCTCTAAAAACCTGCAATATAGAGCAAACCGAAGCTATCCAATGACTCAATCATTGCTTTTGACACTCAGTAGTATCAATACTTCACCAAATTGGCTTCTAGTACAATCGGGATGAATCTGCTTTGGTACACTGCTGGATGTGATGACCGAAGCCGATTAGCTTTGGTTTAATTTTCCTGACCGAAGCCAAATTAGGGATCTATAGAGTAATCGAAGCTGATTGGCTTCAGCTCCTTTGTCCATTGCTGCCTTTATGCATGAGAGAGAACAAAACAAGTAGAAGGCGTTTGTCGGCGGGCCAGATCCCCAACAGTAGCCCCTCGAGGACGAGGGCTTTCTTCAACAGGCCGAGCTCCACGAACTTTGGATTGCTTGCCAGCCCGAGAAACGCCTCCTCCTTGTTGGAGAAAGCCCCCAAGTGTTTTTATTTTTAAATTGGTTGATTGATTTTTCTTCGTTTGTTATTTTGATCTTTTGTCCATTGGCTTTTTGTGTTTCTTAACGGTTGAATTTTTGTACCGTTGTCGTAACTTTGCTTCGGTTTGTTTGAATTTGAAGCGCTGGCTCATGTTTTGAGATTTTTAATGGTCAGATTTTACTGCCCTATAAATAGGACCGAAGGGGAGGGTAGAATTTCACTTGCTTCGCTTAGCGATTTTCTCACTTAGCTTGTGTTTGACGCTTTCGCTTGCTTTGGAAGCTCTTGAACTCAAGTTTTGGCTTTTTATTCTCGTTGCAAGTAAGTTTTTGCTTTTTGTACTCTATGATTTCCATCGTTTTTGCATTTCTATCTTTTTGCTGTTTCGTTTGCTTATTGTTTTTTGTTTGTTCTAGCGGCTCGCACAAAGCAAACCGCTCGTCTGATTGACTCCGATTCCGAAGGAGACGACGCGGACGCCGTTGATATGGATGCTGCCGAAGCTGAATCCTTTGCTCAGGAGCTTGAGGTCAACGTGGCCGTAGCTCGAGGACCGAAAATTGCTAAGGAAATTGATGATAGGGGCAAGGGTCCCACCGAGGAGGGTGATGCTGCCGGAGGCGATGACACAGAGGATGCCGAGTCTGTGGCAGGTGATGCCCTCGAGGATGTAGAAGCCGATGTATCAGATCTTTTGGATTATTGGAAGAAGCCAAAGACCACTGTCTTTGGTAAATCCTTTGTTACCCCTGAGTTGATCCGCTTTTACGAGTCAAAGGGATACTTCTCAGCCGGCCATGGACGAGCCCCAGGCACAGAGACTACCCCGACACCTCTTGAGGATGAAGCTGTGGTGTTCAAGGAGTTCTTCTGCGCTGGGCTTCGGATGCCCGTTGACAATATAATTGCTGATATTCTTGGGAGGTTTGGCTTGCAGTTCCATCACCTCACCCCCAATGCTATCACTCATCTGCTTCGTTTCTTTTGGGCCGTGAAGACGAATGCATCAGATGTTAATGCGGACTGCTTCGTCCGCTACTTTGAAGGGCATCGCCAAACAAAAAGTGTTAAGATTGACGGCTTTGAATACGAGCCGAACTATGGCAGTGTTACCTTCTGCGCGCGATGGAGACAGACTGAATTGCAGAAGGTAGAACTTACCTTTTGTCAGAAAAACACCTGGGACAAGAATTGGAAAAGCTATTGGCTTTATGTCAAGGTGCCAGCGCTGGAGACTGTGTTAAAGGATGGAGCGAAGCAGATATCATTTCCTCTGCACAGTTCTATTGGGCCTTGTGATTTTGTTGCTTGCCCTCCGTTCAACAAAAACGTGCCCGGCTACGACCGCTGCGAAAGCGCCTTTTACAAAGCCAGCCGAGTCTCTAGCAGCCGGGACTTGGTTGAGGAGGGACTCACTGTTGGGCTTAACATTTTATCTGCGGATTGGAAGCCATTTGCAGTTGAGACGAAGCTCTACAGAGGGATTCCTCACATTTGTTTTCCTAAGTTTGGGGTGAAGAAGCCAGAGAACATGTCTGATTTTGCTTTCGTTCAGTCTATCGAGTTGATGGCTAAAATTATTTGTGGGAAGTATACTTCCAAAGTGCATGAAAGCTATTTGGCTTTGGTTGATGAAGTCCGGCTTAACAGAGTCTTTGATGAGATGAAGGTTAGCTACCCTCAGCGCACGGCTCCATCCAAGCCATCTAAGAAATTTTGTGCTGAAGATCACCCCAGCTTGGTTCCTCCCACGAAGCCGGGTCGAGGTCGTGGGAGGAAAGGTCGTGGCGGAGGTCATGGAAGCGGTCAATCAGACGAGGGCGGTGACGAAGCTGGGGGCAGCAAAACCGGAGCCCCCTCTAGCCGGGGCGGGAGCCAAAGCCGAGGAGGCGCCTCAAAGGTGGTGGCCACGAAAAAACGGATTACTACTTCTTCCTTGGAGGCTTCCAAGCGTCAAAAGCTTGTGAAGGCTCTTCCCGTCGTTCCGCTTTCCAGTGCTCCTCCTCGTCCCGTTGCTTCGGCTGTAGAAATGCCTGTTACTGCCGCACCTATGCAAGTTGATCCTGCAGCTTCCGCTGCAGTTGATGTACCTTCTTCTGGAGGTTTGTTTCTTGTATATCTTGTCTTTTTGTATTTAGCTTCGCTTTGCTTATTTATTTTTGTCTTATTACAGTTAAGGCCGTTGTTGCACCTCTTCGTCGTGAGCGCCTACCTGGATGCATTGACGACGAAGAGGAAGAAGTGAGTTACAGCCGTCTTCTGAGGGAGGATGAGATGAAAGATTTTGCTCTTGTTGATCCTGAAGCATCATCCACTCCGTTCCAGCCAACGTCCTTAGACATGTTGGCTGGTGCAGCGGCCAAGTCCCTTCCGATTTCTGAGGGGCTTACGCAGACGGCTTCTGCTTCTTTACTTCCTAACATTGAGGAGCTTCCACAGACGGCTTCTGCTCCTGAGACTGGGTAGGGTTCTGGCGATTTGGTGACTCCAGCAACTGTTTCGCCAGTTGATTTGGCTCATCCAGCTGATGCCGGGCTTTCTGCCCCTATTATGGGCGCTGAATCGGCTCCTGCGAAGCTAGCTCCTGAATCTGAAGGTACGTTTTCGCTTTGTTGTATGTTTTTTCTTATTTGTTAATTCTTTTACCTCAGGAGCAAGTTATATTGGTTATGGCCCCATCGCAGATCGCCTTCGACAGAGTGGTTTTTGCCCTCCCAGCGACATTCCAATTATTGCTCCAAAAGGTTACATTTTTGTATGTTATTTCGCATGAAGCCGATTGAGTGCTAATTTTTGTCTTAATTTTGCTTTTGCTTTTTCAGAGCTTGAGACTCGTGTCAAATCTTTGGATTTGGACACACTTTCAATCTCCAGCCTTAGTGGCAATATCCAGGTTTGTTCCTTCTGCTTCGTTTTCGAGTTTGTTGTTTTACTTTTTTGATACTTATACTTTTCTTGTTTTAGTCTATGATGTCCATGCAGGAGCTTTTTGCTCGCCTTCCGCTTCGTCTCAACGATGTTGAGAACGAGTGGGCTGAGCTTGAAACTTTAAGGAAAGAACGCGAGAGCTTCCTTCAGCTTAAGAATTCTTTGGAGAATGAAAGCTTCATCTTGTGCGGGAGTTCGCCACGTCAGAGATTGCTTCGCTCAAAAGCAAAGTCTCTTCGCTCGAGTCTGCCCGTGAGCTCAATGTTCAGACTATCAAGGGGCTTCGGAACAAATTGGTCGAGGGTTCACTTTAGAGCATAAATTGAAAAATCAAGTAAAATCTCTCGAAGCTGATAAGGAAAAGGCGACGTCAGATGTTGAAAAATACAAGAAGGAGCTTCTTGTTGCTATTGACTTGAAGAACTCCCTCATATCTGAGGCCAGTCAACTCAGGTCTCAAGTGGAGCAGCTTAGGGCTGATAAAGAGAGCTTAGATTCTGAGATATTTAGCCGTAGCTCTGGCATCTACACTGAATACGAAGCTGCTCTTAAGTAATATGGAGCCAAACCGCTGCCTTTCCCTTCTGATGATTTTAACCTTGGGAAGCTTTTCGAATGGCTGGATGACGAGTTCAAGTCCCTACCAGACGTCTTGTCCAAAGTAGGTGATTATGCTGCTTGAAGATGCATCACAAATGCCATTAAGATGCTAGCAGATGAAGGGTGTTCTCACTATAAGAGCTTCTTGAGAAGGGACTTTCATTTTCCTTCGGCTTTGAATCCTGACAAGAAGGAATTTTTCAACGAAGCTGTTTTGGCGACTCGTGCCACCTTTCTCAAGAAATTCTGGTCTGCCACAGGGAGAGAGTGTGCCCGAAGCACTGCGTATGATCGTCTCGTTAAGGTTAGCTTCTTTTTACCCTTTTGGTTATTTTTGCTTTCACTCGTATCTTGCTTATTTTACTTTTAGTATTGATTGTTTGGTTTATTTTCAGTACAAAGAGGCGATTGCCCTTGAGCAGCAGCAGAAAGCCGAAGCCAAAGCTACAACTGCTGGCCCTTCTTCATCTCATGCTGGTGTTGATGAGACATACGATGGAGAGCCGAAGGTGTAGATTTGTTGAGGCTATCACCTTGTTTAGCTTTTGCTGTAAAGTAACACTAAGTGATGTAATATTTGTATATACTCAGATCCCTGGCGAGGGGGTTCTTGAACTCATGCCCATCACCATGCGCGATGGCCCCTTGTGTGTGTCCGGCTTCGCATGGGAATAGTATCAACAACGTTATCCAAGTCAAAGACTTGATGATTTTTGGGAATTTTGTCACGAGTTCTTTCGTCATTGCGAATTTGATGTGTCTGACTTTTTTAACTCTTTCATCGTTCAACGTTCTTCTCGTGTTGAACTTGCTCGTGCAAGAAACGCCGAAGCTGCTCGTCTGCTTCCAGTTAAGGTCGAGCCAGAAGATTTAGATGGTGTTAGAGATTTTTCTTATGTGTTTAATGCTCCAAGATTTAGGAGATCTGGCCAGCAATTTGATGGCTATATTTTTGAGATGTTTTGAGTCATCTCTTTGTAAAACACTTTGTAATTCGCTCGGTCATTATTTTGATTTGAAACACATGAATGAATGTAAGCTCGATTTGGCTTCGTTGCGAGAGAAACGCCTCCTCCCCCCCGAAGCGAGGTTTATTCATTCAAGTGTTTTGTACTTGCGGGTACCTGTTGCTCGAAGCCACTTTAGCTCTTTTGAGCTTTGTACTTGTGCGTAAATATGAGAATGTATGAGAATATGTTGTGCGTGAGTTCTGATAGGTTGCCGAAGCCCCTATTACTTGTGCTTGCATAAGTTTCGCATGAATACTGTTAGCCGAAGCTGTTTTTGATTTAAAATAGTTGTCTGAGCCAAAGCCCCTTTTACTCTGTTTAGCGTAAGCGTTTCTTGACCCAAGCCCCTTTTACTCCTTTTTTGGAGTAAGCTTTTCCTTAGATCTGAATTGGCCTTACTCTTAGTAGGGTCAATTCAGTTCTATTTGAATTATCGAATACCAGCGACTTGGTCGAAGCCAATTGCTTTCGATGTTGCTTTTTTTTGGGGAATACCTCGTTCATATATAGTTTGACGAGTTACAGTAAGCACCGCCTTGTTAAAAACCTCACCCCTTGGTCAGGGTCCCCTTGTGAGGAAAAGAGTACGGGCTTTTGGAAAGAGTAAAAATGCTATTCTACTTAATGACTTCGTTTATAGAACACGAAGCCATTTTACATCTTTTTATAAATAATATTTGCGTAAGCTGTCTGCATTCCATGAATGTGGCAGCTCATTGCCTTCGTCGTCGCCTAAGCGAAATGAGCCAGGCCTGTTGCTTTTGATGACCAAAAATGGGCCTTCCCATTTCTGTTGCAGCTTTCCAGCGGGCATGCTTGGGTTTTTCCTTAGGACCCAGTCCTCTACCTTGATATCTTTCCTGACTACCTTCTTGTCTTGCCATTTTCTTGTCTCAGCTTGATACTTGGAAATATTTTTTGCTGCTTGCAGCCTGTATACCTCAGTGAGATCCTTGTCGATGGCTTCGCTATCTTTGGGAGCTTCTTATTGGGTGCGAAGCCCTTTGTGCAGTATTTCCTCTAGGCATACTGCTTCTTCACCATAAAGCAGTTTGAATGGAGTAAACTGTGTTGCCCTTGATGTGGTGGTGTTATGAGCCCAAATCACCTTCAGCATCTCTTCTACCCACTTGCCTTTTTTCTTACAATTTGCAAGGCACTTCCGAATGGCTGTAAAGATTAAGCCATTGGCTCTTTCAACTGCTCCATTTGTTTGTGGGTGATAAACCGAAGCGAATTTCACCTTCGTTCCAATCGACATGCAATATTGCCTGAATTCATCGCAGTCAAACTGCTTCCCATTGTCCACTGTTATTTCCCTTGGCACTCCAAATCGGCACACGATTTGCTGCCAGAAGAACTTGATCACTGTTTTTGCTGTGATGTTAGCCAATGGTCTGGCTTCGATCCACTTGGTGAAATACTCAACTGCTACTGAGATTTCCTTGAGCTGTTGGAAGTGGGACAACTAGATCAATGCCCCATCTTTGCAGAGGCCATGTTTGAGTTATCAGCTGTGACTGCTCCGAAGGAGATTTTCTGTTTGCTGCACACTTTTGACACTGGTCACATGTCTTGACTGTGTTTGTTGCATCGATGATGATTGCAGGCCAATAGAATCCTTGCCTCATTGCCTTCCCTACTAAAGCTCTTGCCCCAAAGTGTGCTCCACATAAGCCACTATGTATCTCTTGAATCAGCTCTTTGCCTTCGTTGTGAGAGATGCAACGAAGCCAAGGAGCTACAACTCCTTTTTTGTAAAGGACATCATCTATTATCTGATAGCATCTTGCCCTTTGTTGCATGGCTTTTAGATCATCGTCGTCGATTGGCTCATAGGATCCCCGAAGATAAGCTATTATTGGGGATCGCCAATCCTCTGAGCTTATTGCATTGATCAGCTTCGGCAGATCATCTGAGTCCTTTATCGATGGTGTTGTTAGTGTTTGAAAGAATACATCCGGTGGAAGCTTGTCCCCCTTTGCAGCTTCCTTAGCCAACGCATCTGCCTCTTCATTTTTTGCTCTTGGGATGTACTCCACAGTGAAACCTTTGAATTTTTTCTCCATTGAGCGTACAGTGACCAAGTATTTGATGAGTTCTGGTTGCTTCGCGATGCTTTCTTTTTCAATGTGGTCTGCTACCACCTTTGAATCTGTTTTGACAGTGAATCTCTGAGCTCCCAAAGCCCTGGCTTTTCTGAGCCCCAGTAACACAGTTTCGTATTCAGCAACGTTGTTTGTGCTTCTGTCGCTGTTTTTGCAGAACTCTAAATTTGCTGCATATCTCATTTTCACACCCGAGGGCGATTGCACAACTGCCGCGATGCCAGCTCCTTTGTCCCCCCAAGCACCGTCACAATGTATCAGCCAGTTTTCTTCTCTGATAGAGTTTTGTGGCTTAGGCGATGTCCACTCTGCTATGAAGTCTGCTAAGACTTGTGATTTGATTGCTGTTCTTCTTTCAAAGTCCACGACATACTCTGAAAGCTCCGCAGCCCACTTGCGTATTCTGACGGAAGCCTCTTTGTTGTTCAAAAGCTCTTTTAGAGGCTGATCCGTGAGGACTTTGACGTTGTGGTCCTCAAAATAGTGTCTGAGTTTTCTGGAAGCCATTATCACTGCATAGATCATCTTCTCAATCTCTGTGTAAAATAGCTTCGACGCGGCCAATGCCTCCGACACAAAGTATACTGGCTACTGAATGCTTCTGCCGTCTATCAGCTTTTCTGTGATAAGCGCTGCGCTTACTGTTGATTGTGATGCTGCGATGTATAGTAGTAGTGGTGCCTTTGGGTTGGGTACTGTTAGCTTCGTGAGCTACATCAAGTATTGCCGTAGCTCGTAGAACGCTTTTGATTGCTCTGGCCCCCATTGGAACTTAGCTGCATTTCTGAGTGTTGCAAAGAATGGTAAGCTTCGCTCTGCTGCTTTTGCGATGAATCTGTTGAGTGTAGTGATTCTGCCCGACAGCTTCTGCACATCTCCCATACATTTTGGCTCTTCCATGTCAAGGATTGCCTTTATCTTGTCTGGATTAGCTTCTATCTCGTGAGCTGATACCAGACAACCAAGGATCTTTGCTTTTGTCACTCCGAATACACACTTTTCTGGATTTAGCTTGAGACCAGCTTGTCTCATGCGAGCGAAGGCAATTGCCAGATCTGATATGTGGTCTTGCCTTTTGACACTTTTGACCAAGATATCGTCAACATATGCCAATATTGTCTTGAACAGTTCATCTTTGAACACTGTGCTTGACATTCGGCAAAAAGTGGTTTCTGCATTCCGGAGCCCCTCGGGCATCCTGATGAAGCAAAAGGTGCCAACTGGTGTGATGAAGCTGGTCTTTTCCTCATCCTCTTTCTTCATCCAGATTTGATGGTAGCCAGAAAAGCAATCTAAGAGGGACATCATCTCGCTTGCTGCTGCTTGATCAACAATCTTGTCAATCCTTGGCAGTGGGAAATCATCTTTTGGGCAAGCCTTGTTGAGATCCGTGAAGTCGATGCACATTCGCCATTTGCCATTCTTCTTCTGAACTGGCACAGTGTTGGCTAGCCATATTGGATATTTGACTTCGTGTATGACATTGGCATCTAGCTGCCTTTGCACTTCAGCTTTCACAGCATCGGCTTTTTCCTCTGACATCTTTCTCAGCTTTTGCTTTTTTGGCTTCATATTAGAACTGATTGCCAGCTTGTGCTCAATTATGCTTCTGTCAACACCTGGTAAGTCCTTGCTTGACCAAGCGAACACATCCTTGTTATTCCTCAGGAATTTAATGAGCCTATCTTCTTCGTCCGGCTCCAAGTCTGAGCTGATAATCACTTTTCTGTTAAAAACGTCAGGCTGTAGCTGCACCTGCTTCGTCTCTGTAGCTTCTTGTATCTTTTTGCTATCTTTCTCAGCATTTAGCTTTTCTTCTGGGTAAAATGGATATTTTTCTTGAAGCAAATGTACGTTTCGTTGACCAGGTGCTCTAGCTTTCTCAATGTTTCTGGCTTCCCTTTGGTCACCGTATACAGTGATGACTCCTTTTAGAGCTGGCATCTTCATGCATAAGAATGATTGCCTTATGATGATATCAAAGGTGTTTATAACTCCTCTTCCGAAAATGACATTGTAGTCAAAAATCATGTCTACGACATCGAAGGTGATGTACTCGGTTCTTGTATTGGATGTGTCACCGAAGGATACTTGCAATGAAATTTTCCCGAGTGTTTGGGTTCGTTTCCCCCCGAAGCCGACCAATGGAGTGTCTGATGGCTCCAGGTTGTCTAGGTTGATATTGGTCATGTTTCTGAGTGTTTTTGCTAGGATGATGTCAGCGGAGCTTCCTGTGTCTACTAGCACCTTTCCGATCGTCCAGCCGGCAATATTGGCTTCGATCGACATCGCGTCATTGTGTGGGAAATTGTGGAGTTTGAGATCTTCCTCAGTAAAGGTGATGGGCATATGAGACCATTCTGACTTTTTGTATGGACCATCAACAGAGATGTTGTTGACTTGACGGAAATAGCTTTTCCTTTGCTTTTTGTTCTCAAAAGCAAGCGATGATCCTCCAGAAATGGGCATGATATGTCCATAGCTTGAGAGTAGGCTTGGAGCTTCTTTTTGATTGGCTTTTTGTTGTGGAAGTGGTGGTGGTAGCTCCTCAACCTTTATGTTTTGCGAAGCCACTTGCTGGGAGGTTTGAGGGTATAGGTGAGGATATATGGCTTGTGGGTAATAATGCTGAAAGGTTTGTGGCAAAGGCAAATATTGAGTTGCTATAGCTGTTGATGGGTGTACAGTGTTTGAGTTTAGCGAGGGATATACTGGGCAGTATGGTTGGATAGCTTGGGAATGATTTTAGGTGTTTGGCTGCGAAGGCGATGTTGGCTTCGTTTGAGTTGCTTGAATCTTCTCTGCTCTTAGCTTTTCTATTGTTTTCTTGATGTCTCGGCACTGTTCTGTGCCATGAGTGTGGTTTTTGCCGTGGTATTGGCAAAATAGCTCAGGTCCCGATGGTGGACCTCTTCCTCTCCCTCGGCCTCTGCCGGCTTTTCCACCCCTTTGAGTGGGCTCGTTTCTCTGGTTGTGGAATTGGCTTTCTGGGTAAGGTGGTTTGGTTTCATAGGAAGATGGTGGATTGTCTACCTTCATGATTGTTTGGTGGGAGTAGTTTTGGTAGCTTTGATTGTGGTGGTGGATTTTGGCTTGTGGCTCGTACTGGTTTCTCATGATGGCTTCTCTAGCCAATCTCATTCGGTTGTCATTGTCAGATCGACAATACTTCTTGAATTCCTCATATAGGTCTGCAAGAGTAGCTGGTGTCTCTCTTGCGATATGCTGTGCAAACAATCCAGGACGAAGCCCTTGTATTGCTGCAAATTTTGCTGCTTCGTCAGGGATATGTGGGGCTTGAGCGCGCAGAGTAACAAATCTGCGGAAGTAGTCTTCTAGGGGCTCCTTCGGCTGCTGGTGTAACGTGAGTTCAGCATATGAGAGTGATTGGTCTCCCATAATGCTGAAATTTTTGATGAGCTCCCTCTTCAAATCATACCAGGTATTGATTGATAGACCTGGCAGCTTCGTGTACCAGTTCATTGTTGTGCCATCGTAGACAATGATGAAAGATTTTGCTAGAACAACATCATCTCCCCCAGCCGAAGCTATTGCAGCTTCGTAGCTCATGAGGAACTGCTTCGGGTCAGTGAGGCCATTGTATCTTGGTAGAGAAATAGGTTTATAAGAAGGTGGCCATCTTGCCAATTGAAGGCTTTCTGAGAGTGGGCAAGTATGGTCGATAGGACGGGTATGAAGTGTTTGGAAGCCAGTTTGGGATGAGGAGTTGTGGTTCGGTGGGTTGGTAAGGGTGTTTGGCTCATTGAGCTCCGCTTGAAGCTCAGCAACTTGTTTTTTGGCTTTTTCGAGTTCTTGTCGCAGCTTTTCAGCTCTGGAGCCTGTGTTGTTCAGTCTCCTCTGCTTCGCCTGCCTTAGTTCTTCCAGCTGCTTCTTGACTTGCAGCAATTGATGCTGCTGCTCTTCTTCCTCCTCTTGCATTTCCTGCTCTAGTTCGAGCTGTGCAGCCACCAGCTCTCTCTGCTGCTCGAGGCGTCGAAGATGAAGCCTTTGTTCAAGCCAGCTCATTCTCTCTTCAGTGGTAAGGGTTTCGTCATCGACTTCTTGCCCGTCGATAACGGCTTCGGTTATTGGTGGTAGGTTTGTTGGTGGGATTGGGGGTTGAGGAGCGACTTCGGTGTGGGTGGTGGTATTTTCCATGGCGAGGGGTGGTTTGGTTGCTTTTCTTGGTGGCATGGTGGTTATCGTGGGTTTTGTTCGTGCACTGCACAAACGGTGGGCGCCAGTTGTTGGGTTAGTGGCCGAAGCCAATGAGCCCAAGCAACGGAAGAATCTGAGTAACAAGGACAAGCAATTAAATATTACTTATCAACTGTGTTCTCGGGAATCAACAACCTTTACATGTGGGAGTCGGGCCTCCTTTTATAGGAAGATCAAAGGTCTTTACATTCCCTTTATACCCTCAAAAACCAGGCATCATCCTCTAGACTATACAACATGAACGGCACAGGGGTACTTTAGTACATTTACTCCTTCCCATGTGAATGCGTAGACTTGTAATACCGTGTTTGACTTGGCTTGGACTTGATCTTCACCTGCTTCGCTTGCAAGGCCGAGCTCTTTAGCTATTCATTCGGCTTCGTCCGGATCAGGACTAACCGAAGCAGTTTCCTCGCGCCTGAAAGCCAACAATTTCTCTAAAAACCTGCAATATAGAGCAAACCGAAGCTATCCAATGACTCAATCATTGCTTTTGACACTCAATAGTATCAATACTTCACCAAATTGGCTTCTAGTACAATCGGGATGAATCTGCTTTGGTACACTGCTAGATGTGATGACCGAAGCCGATTAGCTTTGGTTTAATTTTCCTGACCGAAGCTAAATTAGGGATCTATAGAGTAATCGAAGCTGATTGGCTTCAGCTCCTTTGTCCATTGCTGCCTTTACGCATGAGAGAGAACAAAACAAGTAGAAGGCATTTGTCGGCGGGCCAGATCCCCAACAGGGATTTTGGACCACTTTAACGGATGGTTGAGGGGCTCGGTGCTTGCTATCTGCCTCTCGACCGGCTTTAGCTGGGACTTGGAAGTTCGGGTAGAATAGCCACCGAAAATTGTGGCAATCTCCAGATCCTCGGGAAGGTCTGGCTCATCGTCACAATCCATGTAGTTCGCCGTTCGAGGATTATGAGTGGCCTAGTTGCGTGGAGCCCCCTGCTGCTGGCTCTCCTCCTCCTGCTTTTGCTTCTTGTACACCATGCAATCGACAAAGTGATGCTTTGTTGACCGGTGAATCGGGCAATACATCAGGAGATCAGTAGGCTTGCCTTGACGCCTGTACGGGGGTTTGTTGTCCACGGCCATGACTTCGTCACCCTCGGTCTTGCACTTTTTGTTCTTGTGCTCATTCTTTTTCTTGCCTTCCCCAGTTGGCTGGCTTTGTTCGGGCTTTCCATGGACCCGTGCTCGGGCATCCGCCATCTTGGCGGTCTATTCCAGGATCCCATAGAGCTCAGCCACCGTCTTCGGGTTCTTCTTGGCAAGCTCCTCCGCTGTTCGCTCGTCCTTGCAACCCTGATTAAAGGCCACAATCACCCGATCATCCACCATGTCGGGGATGGTGTTACGGGTGTCGCTGAAGCAACGGATGTAGTCCCGGAGGGACTCTCCAGGTTTCTGCACATAATTGAGCAGATCTCCTTCATGTCCGGGGCATTTGTAGGTGCCTTGGAAGTTGGCTTCAAACATCTCCCGGAGATGGCTCCATGACTTGATGCTGGCCTCGGGCAGGTTCATGAGGCCATGTTCGGGCTGATCCCTGCAGGGCAATCGGCAAGTAGTTGGCCTTGACGTAATCGTCACCTCCAGTGGCGTCGATGATCGTGGAATAAATCTGAATCCACTCGCGGGGGTTGGTCGTTCCGTCATACTTTTCGATGTTAGTAGGACGAAACTTTTCTGGCCACATGACCTTGCGCAGGCCTGGGGAGTATGCGAGACATCCTCCTGTGCCTGGTCGGGGGTCACGTGGCGGCGAATCTGGATGGGACCGGTAGTAGCCCTCACGTGCTCGGTAATCTCGATTGTAGTTGAGAGTTTCTGAGCGTCGCGAGTGCAACGGTTGCATTCGAGCTGCGGCCTCATGTCACGCCCTTCATGCGAGCGATAGCGGGGTCGTCCGTTAACAGATCGGGAGCGAACCGGTTGCGGTTCACCATGCCTGTTTGACGGAGCCGGTGGTGCGGCAGCGGCGGCCTCGAGGCGCTTTTTGGCCTTGTCCGCTGCTTCCCGAGCCTTCTTGGCGATAGTGGCCATCGGGGTTCCCTCGGACATTGCCTCCATCGTCTCCAAGAGGGTTCGGATTTGCAGGTTGTCCTGCTCGACTGCCCAGAAATCGTTGTTGAGATTTTGGGGAGCCAGTGAGGACGCGACCTGCTGTGTACGGGTTTTAGCTGTCTGAAGAGTTGGTGCATTGCTGAGACGCAGAGGAGGTATGGATCTGCGCGAGTTGGAGGACTCGGCGGCGGCCTCGCTCCCGTTTGCAGCTAGCACATGGATGCGGCGGTCTTCGGGCTGTTCCGACCCATCGCTAGATCCACTGTAGTCGAGATCCAACTGTGCAGTGCGATCGGCAATGTCTTCGGGAGTTGGCTCCATGAAGGTGGCGAAAACTTCCCGACCGGCGCATGTGAGATCGGGATCATGGATCCCTGTCAGCTTGAGCTCGTAATTGCCTTGATGCTCGAACACGAGATCCCCGAAGTGGATCTCCCATGTAGGCACTAGATGGCTGTGAGCGTAGAGATCGGAAGCGGAAGCAGAACTCCCGATGGCCTCCGACTTGACGGAACTGGGCATGTAGGGCATCGATGAACTCGACGCGTCGGCGATCCAGACTCCGTTGACGATCGGCACGATCTTTCTTCACGCGAGGGCACCTACCTGGCGTGCCTCTGACGAGGTTGTACTCGGCAGATATTTGTCCGGCAAGCACCCCGCTTCGTGCGAAGATTGATCACGGTGGATGAATAGAAAGACACGGAATTTTATATTGGTTCGGGCCCTCGAGATCGAGTAATAACCCTACGTCCAGTTGCTGCTTGTATTATTTTGGCGAGTACAGATTACAATGGCGTAACAAGTACCCTCGAGTGTATTGGTTAAGATTGGAGATACCCTCTACGTGTAGGACCCCCCCACTATTTATATCCAGGGAGACGTGCCTTACAAGACAAAACAGACCTAAACCTAGTAGGACTCTAACCATCTTCAGGCCTTCCTTCTGCGATCCAGTCATCGTGTCTTGTTCGGAGTCTTCTTCGTTCAGAGTCGGTAATCCACGTGATCGGGCACCTTGGTATTATGGCCTCAACAGAAATCATGAGCAAAACACCAAAAATCACGAACAGAGGCATTCGGATGACCACGCTGGTACTCCTTCCAAGCGAAGCCAGAGGCACAAACAGAGCCATCACGCATTCTTAGAGGAATAAGTTCAAGGGCGTCACCCTCGCCAGGGATCTGAATATACACAAATTTACAAGTCCAAAAGATTTGTCCACTTAACAAAGCTCTAGATCTATTTACACACTAGAAGGCCTCTACACCTGCAGATTCACGCTAGGTGCGCCTTGACTACTTTGCCCACGCGATGAAGGGGCTCCGGAAGTTGTCTTCGTGGCGGCTTCCTTTGCGGCAGCTTCTTTAGCGGCAGCTTCAGCTTCGACCTTCCTCCTTTTGCGCAGCTCCTTCGCCTGTGATAGCATAAGCTGTCAAACAAAGGGACAGGAAACTAAGAATAAAAACTAAATAACGAAGGTAACCAAAGGAATACCTTCGCCATCCAATCAAAAGCAGTCTTGCGGGCAGCTTCACGTCCGCTGGCAACCCAAAAATGCTTGCAAAAAAGAGCCTTAGTAGTCAGAATAGCTTCATCAAACACGGCCTTATCGCTGGGATCCTTCGCCTCTGGAAATTTATATCCTTTCTCAAGCGGAGCCTTGTGATGTTCGCATCCTTGGTCTGCAAGAATCTTCAAAAGGTTGCACGAGCAGATCGAGGGGGCATAGTCACCAACAGAGCGAAGAACACCAGGAAGCGAAGCAAACTCGGAATCAATCCAATCAAACAGCTTCTCATGGCTGTATTCCTTATTAGGAAAAGGAAGAGGCTCAGCTCCAAATTGAAGCAATGCGTCCTTATACAACCGGTACAGTTTGAGGCCCGCTCCCATGCAACAGTGATAACGTCTTCGTGTTCTTTGCGAAGGGAGACAAGTGAAGACCGAATGGTACCAATCTCTTGTTCAACTAACTCACTGCGCGAGCGAAAGTGTTCAACATCGTGAGTGAGTTTTACCTTTTCGCCTTCGAGAGTCTGGATCTCGCTCTTCAAAGTGGCAACAACGCTCAAATCATCAGCAACTTGCTTGTGAAGGTTCTCAAGGATGCTATCTTTCTCTACTGTTTGAGCTTCCAAAAAGGCAATCTTGTCCTTAAGTGTTTGAGCTTTGCTAGCAACCGCCTCAATGACACCATTTCGGTCTGCCAGTTGAGCCTCCAAAGAGGTAACCTTATCCCTCAAAGTTTGAACTTCACTGGCAATGAACTCTTGGTCTTGGCGATATCGATCTTTTTCTTCTTCAAGGCTTTGCTTCAACAAGTCAATATCGCTTTGAACACTCAAAAGCTCTGCATTCTGTTTCCTCAACCTCTCTAATTCTTGACGTTCGGCGGCAATAGAACCTAGGTTGGAGGGTAGGCGAGATTGCGGTTCATTCATAGCGATGACAGACTGCACCATGCGAACACATCAAGACAAAACATACGAAGACAAAGTACGCATGAATGTATATAATGCAAAGGCAACAAAACAAACCTGCAGACTCACAGCTAGTATACTGGATCCCAAGGTCTCACCATCATAGGATTTAATAAGCTCCTCGTATTCTGCAAAGGGAAAAGGAATAAGTATAATGAACAAAGCAAAAATCAAGCCATTGTGCAACAAGTCATTACCATCGCAAACAAAGCCGGACGGCCATCAATTGAGTGAAAACGCGAGGACCCGACCCCGGGCACCCTAGCCTGCCGAACACCCTCATCACCTGAATCATAAACATTTTCAACATCATCCCCAACCGCCCGGACACTCCCATCACTGGAGCTAGAGGAGGAGGAGGTACTACTAGTGCTACCTTCGGTAGAAGAAGGGTCTTGAACCCGCACGGTGACAGTAGCATCAGTTGGAGCAATCAAAGAGTCAGCTTCAATTACACCCTTCCCTGTATCTCTAGCATCGCCGCCAGCAGTTTCGGCCACGTGAGCCAGAACTTGCAAAGGATCTTCCACTCTGGGAGGCTGTTGACGGTCCTTATAACGAAAATATGACCGTCAATTGGCTCAGAAAACTAATAGAGATCAAGCATAACTTAGACATTTGCATTCAAATAATGTTGTAACATGCATATATAGAATATATTTGAGTACAGGGACCCTGGTGCAAAAGATAGAGGAAAATGGGCCCAGGCCGAGGTCAGCCGACCTGGCTAGGTCGGGCGACCTGGCCTGGCACCCATTTGATCCCAATTTCCCTGCAGGCAAAGAAGCACAACATAGAGTCATCGTGAGCGTTGATTCAATGACGGTTGAAAGCAAAGGACGAGATTTGGCCTCAACACAATCACATGGATTGAAGGGCCCACAACCGGAGCTTCGTGCACCCAAACTGACGGTACCCACCTGGAACCGACCTCAGGACCCACACGGCAGTCTCCCAGAGAGAAGTGGGCCCGAGAGGCGGTGGGGCTGGGTCGGCCGACCCCCCTAGGTCGGCCGACCACCCCGCGTGCCCGACTCGGCCTTCCCTTGACAAGTACCAGTAAATCGCCTTGGAGATCACATCTGAGCCATGCGTCACTGGAGGCGGTGCATCGGAGGGTCGGCCGACACCCCCACTTCGGGCGACCTGGGCCCACAGCCAAACGGCCTCAACTGCCTCTGGCTGGCTCTCCAACACCTATTGATGCTATAAATACCTGCAAGGGGCGCCGTACTCAACACACACCAGAAGAAGAGCTCTCCTTTGCTACAAGCTTAGTCTTAGTCTTAGTAGTGATAGTTCTAGTAGTTGAGCTTCTGAAGGGCTTTCGGAGGAGTCTTAGTAAGTTCTAGAGTTCAGCTTTTGTATCTCTTTACTTACTTGTAATACTCTGAGCTTAATGCAAGTATCTTCATACTTATGTTGTATGCCTCAACTTTACTCTACTTACTTAGTATATACTTCTTATGTCTTGCACCTTATCCAAGCTGACATATGCTATGACATTGGCTCAATGTGCCTTATGGTTGCTCTATTTATCAACGTGATAGATAGAGTTGTATTTCTTATTGCAAACATAGTGTTTGGAATACAGAATACTGTTGAGGCTATCGCTACCCCACGAATAAGTAGAGGTAGGCGGCAGGTGGTGACAGCCCTATCCGTCCTTTGTAATCCTCCACGTTTGGGAGATGGTATTAGGCCTTTATGATAAGATGTCCTCCTGTCGTCCCTTAATGAGAGAACCACTGGACACCTCGATATGTCCTCTGTCATGTGTCCCTTGTATGAGCTTGTATAGGATAATGTTGTATATCCATGTTCCATTTGTATGATGCTAATGAACCCTTTATGATCTTTACTAATGTTCTATTACTAACTAAGCCTTCCTTAATGATGAGCAATGAACTTCAATGTGCCACATTACCCCTACACTTCCATATCAATTACCCCTGTCTAGACTGTGGTGCATTAATAGTGTTGTAAGTAAATACATTGGATGACACCTCTCTTTAACTAAACGCTTTCCCTGCGGATAAACAAATAACGATACTCTGGAATACTTCCGGCTGAAATGCAACAACGTACTTCTGTGCGCTTGCCAAATAATGTAAACGTTAAGAAATACCAACAGAGGCGAAGCAGGAGGAGGCGACAGAAAACTGACCATCACATCAGTAGTAGGGGCTTCGGCCATAGGCTCATCACGAGCTAGGATCTCCTCTTCGAATTGGCTCAAATCAATGTCATCATCAAAGGGATCCACAATCTGTTCACCTCCAGGTGTTCTAGGGACACCTTCACAAGCAATATTAATGTCAATAACAGGATTCCTCCACATATACCTTCGCAGCAAATGAAGAGTACTGCCTAGCAAAGAATTCCCATAGAGCTCCAGCTCACCAGTGAAGGTAGTATCAGAATCTTCATGCTCCAAAATCAAAGGCACAATAGCCGGAACGGCTCGAGAAGACATAACTAGGGCTGCCAAAGGGACCCGAGGAGGCCGAGGAGGCAAGCCAGTAGCAGGAGCAGCAACAGTAGGAGCAGCGATGGACAAAGGCACAGTCGCAATAGCTTGTTCCTGATGGCGTTTCTTTTGAGCAGCTTCCAAAGAACTTGTGCTGCTGCGTTTAGTAGGAGTAGTCGAAGACACTGCCTTCGTGCTAGAGAGCTTCTTACTTTCACCACGTCCGCTACCCTACCCACGGCCTCCACCACTGTTTCTACCTCTTCCACGAGCCGCACGCGAAGACGTCGTTGAACCACCTTCAATAGCAGTTCTTCCTTTCCCCTTCTCCTTCTTCGTGGGGACTGGGGCTTCACGATCAGAATAAGAAATTTTGAGTTCGTCAAAAACTCTGTTTAGTCTCTTACCACCGATGAAATCCTCATAGATGTGGTGTTCCTTCATGTTGTAAGTGCCTAGAATATCCTCGACACCGCGTTCAACTGATTGAATGAAATCATGTTCGGACATGCCTTTAGGGATCTTCGCCCCAAAGTGAGGGAAGGCCACCTTGTCATAGCCTCCATAAGGTTTGTACTCAACCTTAAAAGGTTCCCAATCAGCATATAAGAAATTTTTTCCAGTGGCAAGGCCCTCTTCCACAAGATCACGACTACAGCTAACCCACGAAGCAGACCGGAACACTTGCCAACACTTCTTAAAACCAAAACTACCCACATAAATTCAGGGCAAGAGACAAAGTTGAGCGGCTCAACCTTGCAATGCAGGGGAAAGGTCAGTGTCTTTGTCCCATCAGTGAAGACAATCTCTTCCAAAGGCACCTTCACATACAACCAATACTTTTGCTAGTCCTTGCTCCACTTGTTCCTTTGAGCGAAGAACAGTTCTACCTTCGCAAAAGCAGACCCGCGACGGCGTCCGAAGAAAGTAATACAACCAAAATCCAGAATAAACAATTCACTGTCAACCTCGACAGACTTACTATGATTGTGCCCCTCATGAAGACTAAGAAAACCGTCAACATTTACTGGCGAATCATTGGTCTTGACAGCCCAGAAGAAGCGAAGGAGATGGGTAATGCCATTAGGGGTTAAAGGATGCAGACGTAATCCATAAGGAGCTAGCATCTTCTCGATGATGTTGTCAATTGGCAGCCTCAAACCAGCAATAAAAAAATCATAGAAGACAACAACTTCATCTTTATGAGGAGCAGGGACAGTGTCATCACCAGGGGCATGACCATGACCCTTAGGAATATAACCTTGCTTTCAAAGAAGGCAATATCTTCTTTGCTGACCCTCGACTTACCAAAAACCAAAGTTTTAGGTTTCTTGGAGGAGTCAACAAGATCTTTGGGATCTGCGTCGACATTTTCCAAATTCTCCACATCTTCACCATCAATGGAGTCTTCGGCCCCATCATCATCATGATCATCTCCTTCATCAAGGATATCCTCAACGACAGGAGTCTCGTCCTTAATCTGCTTCACGAGGCGTTCAGCCTCCACATCAGAAAGTCCAACATGCGAAGAAGAAGTACCCTTGGTGGTCATTGCAAAAGTTAATAAAACAACTTCAATGACCTTAAACACAAAGCAAAAGTAACATTAAGAATAAGCTAAAAACAAACATATGAAGACAATTCTATCATCACATCAAAGCTATGAGAAAACAAAAGTTTAGAACAATAAAAATACCTCTCGAACCTGTAAGCGTAGAACCAAGAATCAAAGAGCTTCGCAGAGAGCAAAAATTGAAGACTGAACGAAGGCAAAAGCGTCAGCAACAAGCAATTCGCAGTGAAAACAAGTGAAGGTAAAACAAATACCACCCCTTAGGTCCTTTATATAGGGGGGTAAAAAATGTGACCGTTACTAGCCTCAAAAAATGAAACGTCATGGCCCGATTTAAAAAATAATGAAATAATACAAACTCAAACAAATGAAGGAAAAATAAGACCGAAACCAGTTCACGACTCGGTATTTTCTCCAACAGGAGGAGGCTGGACAGGCGAATGCAATCCTGAAAACTCGAGGACCTCGGCCTGTTGGAGAAAGCCCTCATCCGCGAGGGGCTAGTGTTGGGGGATTAGCCTGCCAAGAAACCACTCCAGAGTGTTGATGGCCGTCTCAAGGAATTTGCCTTCGCTATATGAGATCATAAGTTGATTGCCTTTGATCAGTGATTCAAGGCAGTGCATACATTGTCGCCTTTGGATCACGATTGCGCTCGTCCATAAAGAGCAAAGGCAACCTCTGGCTCATAAAGACCAAATGCCTTGGGTCTATCCTTCATTATGACTTATGACAGGTTTACACTAGCACTTGGTCGGCTTCGGCTTTTGGGCAAGAGAAGGCGGCCTTACCTGAAGACACCTTGGGTGACGAAGGCGTTTGAATCCCCCAAAGCCATGGCGAAGCCTAGGAGAAGCGAGGTCAACGTGCTGCCAAAGGTCAAACTGTTCACACTGTGAGATGTAAATGTACCACTATACCCCTAGATTATTCAAGTTGTATACACTAGAGTATGATGCTTGGTTTTTAGGGGCATAAGTGGAATGTAAAGATGTCTCTTTACCTCCCTATAAAAGGAGAACCCTCACCAATGTGTAAAGGGCTGATTCCCGAGAATACTATTGATGAGTAATATATTGTTGCTTGTCTCTTGTTCTCAGTCTTAGCTAATGTTTGTGCTTATTGCCTTCGGGTGTAACACAACAATCTCAAACCCGTAGTGTTATTTCGGGCATTTCCTGCAAGACAAGTCAAAACACCAACACTTGTGGAATTCATTAGTATTAAACCCTATAACTATGTTTGGTGTTTAATTTGGAGTATTTTCAGCAGGAATTGATGGTTAAAAGTGGTACTTAAGGACAGTCAACAAGCTCCCCCACACTTAGCCTTTGCTCGTCCTCGAGTAAAATTGAATTACTAAGGTGAAAACCATGACTCCTCCTGATATGAATCTAGCATATAGATTATTCCAATACATACCTGTACTTGTGAATTTTGAAGTGTCTATCATGTCATCTTGGATGGTTGAAAAATAGAACAGACTTGATTCAAGTCATCTCCACTCTTCTGGTAAGTAAGTTGGGTTTTGAAAGATTTTCAAAAACAAAACCTTATCTAGCTCCTCAATTGCTTCTCTCAGATCGCTCAATGTGTATGATTCCTTACCAAGGCATTGCTTTCATCCAACTTCTAAAAGGCTTATGTGGAGCTCAAGGTAGGAGTAAAGAACGGGCATACTTGTATCACATGTATTACAAAGTCAAAAACCGGATCCAAGAAGAAAACAAGTCATACAATCTGATCAAGATGTGCATGTGTGTGGTGAAGGGGAAAATGCGTGAGAACTCCTTTTTTATGATCTCTCTCCTTTGATTTTATTTTGAGAACATGGCTATCTCCTTTTTTTCCATGCTCAATGCTTTTATGAGCATGTATTTTTTTCTTTCTTCTTTTTTTTCTTGGACCTTCATGTGTCCAAAATATTTTTTTCTATAGCCCATGTCTCTTTTGCAAAGGATATTTGGAGAGAGATTCCTAAAACATTTGGAGCATTTATTTGGTGGACGAATGGATATTGTTAGCTTCCAGTGTAGAAGTTTAGCATGTGTATGTGGAGTGTACGTCATCTTGATCAAGAAAGCATGAAGAGCATCTTACAAGGGTCACAACAATTTGAAAAAGCTCAATGCAATAACAAGCAGCATATGTATAAGGTTTTCAATGTGAGCACATATGGTTTTGGTAGGAACAGAATATCATTAAGGAGCTTTGCAAGGTTATTGATTTTAAACTTTTGCAAGAAAACATCCCAAGTACTTTAAATAGAAAGAGCAAGATTCATCTTATCATACCATATCTCATTCGTCAACCATTTAGATAGCATGCTTCCCTAATGATATATGTTCACAAGCAACAAGAAAATGTGCAAGGAATAAAGAATATGCAGGCCAATCAAGGATGAACATATAAGCCAAAGGAGCATCAAGTTTCATTTGAGTTTAACTTTAATGATCATCTTAAGATTATTTTAAACTCATGAATGATAGAGAGTGAGGAATTGGCGAGCAAACCATCGCATTGGACAAAATGGGAGACGTGGTGTACCAGAGGACCTTTAGTTGACAAGGAATTCATTTGAACCCCTCTGGTGCCCGACCGTCGTGATCTTTTTGATGTCGGTCCATGCGATGTTTGCGTGATGTGGTTGTGGGTGGTCTCGACTGTGTGCACGTCAAGAAGCCCGAGAGACCCCCCACACTTGATCTTGTACCTACGTTTATTCAAACCAAGGAGGAAACAAAACAACGACTCCACTGGCCTTGTGAACCAGGGAGCCTGACCTTTATTGAAATTTAAATATTTTTGGTGCTTTTATGTTATGCACATTTTTATGCATTTTTCTTTTATTTTTATTTTTTCATGGCAAGCAAAGCCTTTCAAGGTAATTTAGCAGGGAGATTAAGGGTAAATATGCACAGAGTGTTTTGGACACTTCCCTGGCGAAATTCTCCCAAGCTTTGATCTCGCAAGTGAATACAAGATTTGAGGCTAAGAGTGCCAAAAGATTTGTCCACTGTTCATCTTGCTTCATCGTGCAATTTTCTTCCATGTGACTAAGGGTGTCGGATGTTGAAGTTATGTTTGCCGCCCTTTAGTCATCACTTCATCCCTGCAAAACGTTAGTGTACAACAAATACCCAAAGGACTATAAAGAACAAATTAGTGTTGCCATCAGGTTAGTTGTTCGCATCCACGCTTAAAAACAGATTGGTCCGTAATGTGTTAAGCGTAGATCCTGTTTGCCATTATTTTGATATTTATTTTCAAGTTTTTTAAAAAAATTATTTTCACCACTTTTCATTAAGCACAACTCAAGCAAGGCTGGATTTAAATCGCATCAACATGATCACAATGGGGTTTTGCAAAATACTCACAGTGAATCTTCGAAAGGTGATGAACCTTCTTGTATGTTGTGCAAAATTTGTTGCAACACATCCAATGCCATGGTTTACCTCCAATTTGAATCAAGCTTCAAAAACTTACCCGCTCAACTTTGAAAAATTTTCTGCAGGGTTTAGTCCATATATACAACCAATATCTATGAAAGCATTACTCCAAGGTTCATTAATCAAACTCGACACCATGTCTTATTTGATTAAAGAAGACTATTTAACCTAAACATCATGCTTAATTTAAAAATCCTATGAGTGCATTCTGCAGAATACATTCAAACTAGAGCATATGAGCATAGATAAAAGAAGCATGAGAACATGATCAAGTTATTTTCAAAAAGAGATAAACATGAGATTATGAATGGTGAGGTTCGGGTTACCTCCCGAAAGGGCTTTGTTTAAAGTCAAAAGCAGGACATGACACTTACCTCAGTATACTTACCGTTGGCGTTGGATGATGAGTTTAGAATTACCATCGCGGTAGTTCCTTGGCTCTTGGTGGTGTCATTAATGGTGACGTGGTTGCGCGTGGATAGCACGTGTGCGCTAAATGTTGGGATGCCCCCAACAAGTAGCTGGCACATATGCAAAACAAGAGCATGCAACAGACACCTTTTCTCATGAAAGCGCGGACAGGAACCAAGAATGCAAGGCAAGGTGAAGCTAGGAGGCATATGGGGACTACCGAGGTGCAACGGCTCTGTGGCTTGCACACCCAGATGTCTTAATCCCACTGAGCCTCGCAGGCTAGAAATGTTTTTTTAAATGCAATCATGGTTGGGAAACAAATATGCCTACGAATTTAAAATGTATGAACAAAACAAATATGCTGTGAGGCTGGAAATTTAAACGAGGGCAAAACAAAACATGATATGCAATTTGTAAGAAACTCGAGGTCTAGCATTTCTCAAAGCGCAAACTGATTAACCTTTTGATCTACATGACGTGGTGGGAGTCAGTTCCATTTAACCCTATTGATCGGTCTACCAACCACGTTTGGCAATGAAGGGGCTGCAATGAGTTGGACTAGGAACCCAAATAGATAGGTGATGAAAGACTTCGCCACCCACCTAGACTAGGCGCAGTGCCCGAATACAGTTCAAAGCCGAGGAGCCACCCATTCAAAAAGAAGGCGCTTGAGTTTTTACAATTCAAATCAAATATGATGTGCAACATGAATGCTTGCAAACGCAAGGGATAATGCCTGGTTATCTCCAGGCAGGCATTTGGGATCTTTTTTTAACAGCAAGAAAGGATACATGAACTAGCATCATCTATAAACCAATGATAGAGGATAGTGTGGATTTTTTATGCCTCAGAAGCAATCTAACTCTCTCTTTACATTTATCATATTTTCCGTAATTTTATTTACTAGAATTACCATGTTAAAATAGGTTGCAAACCTTTTGTGTGATTTGACATAGTGACATTCTTTAAGGTTAACGGACATATTGATAGACGTACACAAGCCATGCAATGTGGGCGATGCAGATCAGGATCAATGCGAAGAATGAGATTATGGTATTTTCACAAATTGTTTTTGCCGAAGGTCATTGCTTTGCCAACAGTCACTGTTATGCAACGTCCACCACTATGTAGATAGCAGATTCAGGTTACTTTAGGGATGAAACTACATATCGCCAAATGTTCGCCTTGGAGGATCTATGAAGAAGCCTAAATCAAAATGTTGACATGGATCTACTCCCAAAAGACATCAGATTAGAAGAGTGGGGAGTTCTCTTATCAAAATGGCATCCATATCCTTAAACACGGAGACTAACTCTATCGCATGGATCTTAGAGAATTTGAAAATTTCTGGACTGCATCCTTATATAGAGAGATGACCTTTCGAGGAATAATCAACAAATGGTTGATGGATATTTGGAGAGCTAAATTACCTTTGAAAATCCAAGTTTTTTGTGGCAAATCTTTAATGTCAGGATAAAATCTACTGAATAGTTAGTTAAACGGAATTGGCCTGGTAATATTGAGTATAAGATGTGTGGAGAAACGGAGACCACCGATCACATCATGTTAAAATGTGCTCTTGCACAGTTTTATTTGGTGAGTTGTATGTAGAGGTTCTTTGGGATAGTGTTCCTCCCCTCTAAATTATGTTAGCTTTGAGGACATGCTTTATTTGTCTGTCTTACCTGGAGTCTTTGGCTCACTAGGAATGATTATGCTTTTAGGAATGTTATAGCTTCATCGCCTAATGTTGTGGTATACCATATGGTATCTTTTATACAGAGATGGAAAATTTTGAGCAAGGAAACTCGCTTGGAAGTGGTGGTGGAGAAGATACAGCTCCAGCTAGGCAGATCCGCTGCAGCTGAAACTCCAAGCAATTCCAATGCTGATGAAGAAGCAAGTGTTGATAGCTCAACTTCCGGTGGGTTTGGATTGTCTTTCCTAAAGGGGCAATAGAGGTTGTGCATATTATCAAAACCTGAAATCTTATTTGTTGAGCTTTCGTACTTTAAACTATGCTACTTTGCCTTTCGTTCCTCACATTGTATCGCTGGTATCCCCAGCCTAACATGTTACAATCGCTTTATAAAAAGCAGGGCAATAGCCTATTGTCCAAAAAAAGAGATCAGGTTCCTCTTTGGCGCACAAATGAATCGCAACCATAGTTCCAAAGATTGCACCCATATTGGGCCCAAACCCTAGTGCCAAGGAACAGAAAATTTCTTTCAGATTCATTTGTGTGCTACAATTGTTTAGCCTTGATGAACTTTTTCCATTTTGTTACGTAATTGCATGATATATTGCACGCTTGATTACCTTGAAACAAATTTTCATGCCATCGTGCTTACATTATATTCAACCATGTCCAATCGATTACCCAGTTGATGAGTGGCAACTCGTTCGTAGGTTCGTGCATCATACAGGAAACAGGATGCATGGATACTGAATGTGATGATATTACTAATATTGTATCCAGATAGTTAACACATTTACAAAAAATCAACAATACAAATCTTGTCCACAACTACATTAGAATCAATGATTATTAACAAGACATACAAAACAATATCCTTACACGTGAGAACAAATGAAAACAAAGATATGAGCACAAATAAGCTAAAGCTACACAAGACCACCATGGAAAACAGGTGGTGCTCCCGTTGGTATCCAAAGCCGATATAAGGCACTTACCAAAAAAAAAAAAGCGATATAAAGCATTTTCAACTGAAAATAGCACCATCATGTCAGTTTGATTTAGTGACCCAAAATCTGTGAAATGCGTCGTTCAGCATCCATAGGTATCTCTCTACCAGGTACATTGACCTTTAGAACACTTAGGTATCTGCACAATGATCATTTGGACCAAAATGAATACAGCTCAAGTGTCCAACTATAATAAATGATGTGGTAAAGTAACAAATAGTTGGTAGGCTTACTCTTTTGCAGAAAATAAATATTCATGTTCCGCGATGAATCCAAGCAAAGACTGCAAAACTGCAGTGTAAAACACATTGAAAACTAGGAATATTGTTAGCATAAGTTAAGTGACGTACCTCGAAAGGCAAATTTAATAACTCATAGAATGTTCGAACACGATCCAATCTCTGTTGGACTGCTTCACTATCTATTGATGGTATTGCCGCAAGAGCCTGCAGAGATTTAATTTTGCATGAGTAACTAATATAGTGCTTCCTTTTACTGTCAAATGGATGTGCAGCTGCAGGCAGCTATAGCATAATATAGAAGATATAATATTTATATAATGTTATTATATATAAAACGCTCACCTGTTCTAGAGCTATCGAATTCCTGCATATTTGCTGAACTCCTAACAAGTTGATTGACTTCATTTGAGCAAGTGCCTAAATAAAAATACAAAGCGTAGGCAAGATACCTCAATTTACATTACTGGCTTATAGCAAGAAACATACAACAACAGCTAAAATAAATACAAACCTTTATTGACGCATTAGCAGCAACACTGGAAATCCCACCAAATACATAATTCCTTTTTGATTCTGTGATATAAGGAGCCATTTCTTCATCCCGACGTGCGATCTGTTGGCATTGGAAGAACAAGCTTACAATTAACTTGAGCGTTTACATCGTTGCCTAGGCACCTGAATGTCCTTTTTTCAACTTTTAGTATACACATCTGCGTATTCTCACTACAGTGCAAAATTGTCTATTAAGTGAGAATTGCAAGGAAGCCCCAGCTTTTCTTGATTAGATATTGTTGTTCGTGAATCCAAGATATGTATGTATGTATGTATGTATGTATGTTGTGTGTGTGTGTGAGACATACATACATACATACATACATACATATATCGTGTGGTGGGGAGAGGAGAGAGAGCCAAGATGGCAAGAGGAGCACCGCGCTGGGCATGGAGGAATGGGCGGACGGCAGCAAGACTCACAGGTCTCACTGCGGTGGACAGCGTCAGACGCACACGACCTGCGGAGGCAACCTAGCAAAGGGAGGGCAGGGTGGGATGGGACCCAAGGCCCGGGCTAGGCATTATACATAACCGCTTTGACCTTACATGCGCGTGGGCCCTAGCATAAGACCGAGCTCGGCAATATACGCTTCCGATGCCCTAATGGAGATATACAATTCGAGCATGCATACCTGAGTTGTAAGGGAGATAATAAAATCATCAGGATCTTCAGCGTCTTGATCTTCGATGTATTCTCTTTTGGTCATTTCCTGTTCACATTTATGTTGATCAAAAAAATTTGGCAAATAATACATCTAACGGATTGAGATGCCAAAAGGAACTTTAGTGCTAACCTGCATGTGATATACCGCCTCTAGTTGCATTTCCAATCTCAATACTCTGACACAGTCAATAGCTAGCCTTCTGTACTCATTAGCCAGAGACGCAAGACCTTTTGGAATTGCACTAGATGAGCGAGCATGTTGACCATGCTGGCTGTGATTGGTGGTTGGTGGACTTATGAATGATTCCCCAAGCCTGCAGTTCCTCAATACACAAAAATATTACGAACTCATTTAACAACATATATCAGGCAATGTCGAGTATTGGGGATGCCAAGTGCAAAATATTAGGGATGGCTACTGGTGATAATAGTTCTTTTTAGGCCAAAATTGATTCTAATAATTATTTGCAGATCTGTGCGTGCACGTTTCTCCAATTTAATGTGCCAATCAGCTAGATTCAACCAAAGTAATTTTTTTTTCTCGAATACGCAGGAGAGCTGCGTATCTTTGTATTAATAGAGAGAATAAGTCGGCCCCTTACAAGCAGCACACCTCACTCCGAGCCGAGCTGTGAGGGGCTGAGATACAGAATTTTAAGTTTCTTAAAAGTAAAAGAACACTAGACCACGAGACCCATTCAGGACAAAAAATAAAACTTATCCTAGTCCAATGGCTTGACCAGCACTCAAGGAGTTAAGGCTCCGAGCACCTGCAAGACACCACAAATGGTGTTCATCCTTGAAAGCCTGAAACAAGTTGTCCAAGCTCGGTCTGGCACCCTCAAAGACGCATGCATTTCGGTGTTTCCAAATGATCCAAGCACCCAACACAACCAATGTATTGAAACCTTTCCGTTTGTCTTTCTGGATCTTTTTGAACTCTTCCTCCACCATTCTGAGAAAGAGAATTCATGTCTTGAGGGGACACAAAGCTGCAAACCAAAACTTGATAGGACGCGAAACCAGAAATCTCTGGTGAATACGCAAGTGGTGAGTATATGTTGGATATCTTCGGCTTCCTGATCACAAAGTAAACAGCGTTCAGGATGAGGAAGATTTCTCCTAGCCAAACGGTCTGCTGTCCAACATCTATTTCTTACAGCTAACCACAAAAAAATTTTGCACTTTGCAGGTGCCCATGTTTTCCAGATTCTGCGCCAAGGTTCAAAAGTAATTGCTCCATTGAAAAAGGCCAAGTATGCCGACTTAGCTGTATACTGTCCTGAGACATCCAATCTCCAAATGTGAATGTCATCTTCTTGAGTAAGCACGAATTCAGATAGAATATCTGCCAGCTGGAACAATTCATATAGCCCGATTAAAGATAATCCTCCTTGTATGTCATGCGCCCATCTGTGATCAACCAAAGCATCTGCTACTAGGCGTATGTTGCGAGCACATGTCGGGACCGCAGCAACCACCGTTGGTGCGAGATCATTAATCGAGTTACCATGAATCCATTTGTCTGTCCAGAATTTAGTAGTAGACCCGCTACCAATTGTTGTTTGCAACGCAATCTGAAAAAGTGCAGCCACATTGGCGTGTATAGGAAAATCCAGGGAGAGCCATGGTTTGCTTGTATCAGTTTTTCGGAGCCAAAGCCATCTCGCCTGTAATGCCCAACCAAAGTAATTCATCACAGAGTTTAGCAACTCCCAGGGAAAAGACGCTTTCACTTTGGAGCTTTTTGGACCTTTATGGATGGCTTCATGGACACAGTTGAGGCAGCCTGGACTTCCATTCAGCCCCAGGTCTGTCTTTTGGAATCTTGGTCCTTGAAATTCAAAGCTACAGCAAGAGCACTTCAGAGTTGGAGTCAGAAGAAGTTTGGGCACATCTCCTCCCAACTCTTGCTAGCAAAAGAGATTATTCATCAGCTGGATATCGCCCAAGATAGTCGCCGCCTACAGCAGAATGAGTTATGGCTGCGCAATAATCTCAGGAAACATGCTCTAGCCCTTAACTCCTTGCTAAGAACAGTAGCAAGGCTACGGTCAAGGATTGGGTGGCTAAAGGAAGGGGATGCCAACACAAGATTATTCCATTTGCATGCCAGACATCGAAAGAAGAAAAACTTTATTGCCAAACTCAAGGAAGGAGACGAGATTATTACAACACATGAAGGAAAGGCTGCTGCCATATGACTTCTATTCCAATCTGATTGGTGCGTAGAGCAACAGGGATAGAACAATCAATCTTGAGGCTCTGGAGCTCCCAAGATATAATCTGGACTCCTTGGAATTTCCCTTTACAGAGGAGTAAGTATGGAACACTATCAAGAATTTACCATCAGACAAAGCACCCGGCCCAGATGGATTCACGGGAAGATTCTACAAAAACTGTTGGCCAATAATCAAAGTAGATATAATGGGGGCCTTGCATTCCATTTGGGGAAAGAATTTCAGGATTCTCTAGATGCTGAATTCTGCTTATATTACTGGTGAGGACATCACCACACTGCATACACACGAGCCGGCCTCATCACCGAGTTCCACTTCGTTGCCAACTTGGACTGTGTTCGGTTCGGCTTGAGCCAGACAGCCCTGCACCGAAACGGCGATATCTTCCTCGTCCGGCGTCCAATGGAGGCGTTCTTTGATGCGTTGGAAACTAGACAACGAGATGCTTCTTTTGGTTCTGGTCCTAGCTCAAGAAGGATCGTGGATCATTCTGTGTGACCACGACAAGGTGCTGCGTCACCTTTTTGAGCCGTTTCGGGCCGTGTATCGAGTCGGGCCTTTGGCCCAAGTTGAGGGCGCCCCACTGGCCGCCCCCAACCCTAGGTCGTGTCGTTTCCTCTCTTAAACTTGGCCGCCGCCGCTGGAGAGCGGGGTTTTGCTTAGACTATTATGTCGAGAACAGTTTCGCCGTTCATCGGTATGTGAGATCCCAACTTCGTGAGTTTAATCATACATCAGCAATTTGGTTGCATTCTTTCTTGTTCTTGCTTGTGTTCTTCGATTCGCAGGCAAGGATTAGCCTTCTTGGCGAGGTCGACCGTGCATCGCCAGTTGATAACCTGAGAAGACGTGGTGCTGCGATTGCGGGGTTCGGAACGTGTTGTTCAGAAGCCGGATCGATTTGTGTTGCGACTCCACCAATGCGAGAGTTATCCGAACCTATCAGAATATCGGGAACCCTAGTCCCCATCAAGTGGTATCCAGAGACAGGTTTACTGTCAGGTTCGCCCTTACCCTAGTTCGTGTGTTTTCGCCTTCGTCCTAAAGTCCACAGAAAAGCCCCAAAAAATTTTTCCTCATCCCAAACCGTGTTTAGCCTTTTGCATAATTCTCTTTCAGAGTCCGTAGTGTTGAGTTTGTGTCCTAGTTCGTGTCTTTGTTGCTGGTTTAGATCGTGTTTTAGTTCGGTTGTGTGATCCCCTTTTCCGCTGCCATCATCCCACAATTTTTCCTCCACCCGATTCGCATCCAACTCCGTTTCGACCACCACAAAAACCTAATTCGGAGGGTCCTCTTTAAAACGGGCATAACTTTTTACTCGGAACTCCGATTGAGGCGTTCTTTTTTTTCCCAGAAAGCTCTCAAAATTTTGCACATACGATTCACCCGCTTCGCCTGTCACGTCAAATCCAAAAAAATTAAAAAAATCAGAAGGCACTTGATTCGAGCTTCGAAGTTCCAGCACCAGTTTTTACAAACGCTCGTGAATTTGTACCGATCACATCTTTCATCGGTTTGAGCTGATACTTTGTGTTCCTATTCTTGTGCCCCTGGTTGAGAAAAAAAGAAAAAAAAGAAAAAAAATGTGATTTCTACTAGTGCTAAAAGACAAAACAAGAGGCATATACACTTGTTGTTTCTATGCGGGCTGCTGGATCCTTGCTGATATTGTCATTGTTGTTCATCGTATTCATCCTTGTTCCTTGCTTGTTGACACTACTGTTCTAAGGACACGAGTAGACCAGCAATTAAGGGCTAGTAGCTTTGGAAATTTATTCAGCATTACTATCTGTTATTGAATCGTGTTCCACTCACATATTTGGCCTTCCTATTCCATATACCACTTCTGGACAGCAGGTTTTTGACCCTTGCAATCGCAGAGACGCCTCCCCGATATCCTTTGTCTTGCTGGTAAAAACCTTGTAAGAACTAGGTAAAGTGTTTTCCTTTTGTGGTGTCGATTGAGAGGCACCATTGTCCCTGCGTAGTAGATTATTAGGGATAACCTTCACTGTTTGTTCCTGTTTTTGTGTCTACAATGCCAAGTGACGATGGAAGTGGCACCCCCAAGGACTTCAACGAGTGTGTGAGCCAAGATCAACTACACGAGGCCATTGAGCATGGGCAGAAGGTGATGACAGACACTATCACCCAGGCAATCACCGCCGCCATCAGGGACCTCAAGCTCCCTGAAACCATTAAGAGGTTGGATAAATGGATCTCCACTCTAACCGACAGAGTGGCTGCGTTGGAAACTCGTTCCCCACCCAATGAAGATGAGGACGTTGTGTTTGATGTCCATGTTAAGAAAGATGAGTCCGCTACCAAAGAAGCGCGACTACGACGTCGTCTCCGCACCAACACCACAGGTATGGGCGGTGTTCATAACCGTGCTCCCGATGACCCTTATGCTAAGGTTAAATTTACGATACCTTCATTTTCGGGATATTATGATGCTGAGGGATATCTAAATTGGGAGATGACAGTTGAGCAAAAATTTAGTGCCCCCTTGTGCCTGAGCAACATAGAGTCAGACAAGCCACTAGTGAATTTAAGGATTTTGCTATCATTTGGTTGACCGGTTTAGTTGCAGCGGGTGTTTCACCTACTACTTGGGAAGAACTTAAAATTGCTATGCGTGATAGATTTGTTCCCCCCTTCTTATCATAGAGACCTGTGTAAGAATTTGATGCGCTTAGAACAGGGAGAAATCTGTACAAGATTATTATGGTGAGCTTCAAAAAGGTTTGATGCAATGCGGCATAGTGGAGAGAAACGAAGATTCTATTTGTCGTTTTTACTCGAGCTTGCGGCACGATATTACGGACATAGTGGATTATAAGGATTTTAACACTGTCAACCAGTTGTTTCAGTTTGCTATGCTTGCAGAAAAGGAATTGCAGGGGCGTGTTTTGCAGGACACGAGCGAGGTCGGCAACACCTACACGCTGCGTCCAGCACCATCTTTGGGTCTGACCAAGCCCTCATCTTTCCGGGCGCCACCACCAGCAGCAAGCAACCAACGGCATCCGAAGTGGCTACACCATCACCACAAGCGCCTACAGACTCGAGGTAAAAAGATTTTTCAGGAACCATCCAAGAGTGCCTCCATTGCCTCGACGGGACGCACTACCGACCTTCAGTGCCACCGCTGCAAGGGATTTGGCCATGTGCAGAAGGACTGTCCAAGTCAGCGGACATACATTGTTACTGAAGATGGGTACATCAGCACCTCTGACGTAGAAGACGATGCCGCCGATGGGCCTATTCTTTGTGCCGCAGATACGTTGGGCTACAGGAGCATTATTGTTCAGCGTGTGCTCAGTACGCAAATTTAGCAGCCCGAGAAGATACGATGCCACAACTTGTTCCAGACTTTCTTCGTGATCAACAACCGACGTGCACGTGTGATTATTGGAGGAAGCTGCAACAACTTGGTGAGTTCAAATTTGGTCAAGAAGCTTGGCTTGACCACACGACCACATCCACATCCATACCATATTCAGTGGTTCAATGACTCTGAACAAGCAAAGGTAACACAAACTTGTAGAGTTTCTTTCTCCATTGGTGCATATGCTGATTTTGTTGATTGCGATGTGGTACCCATGCAAGCTTGTTCTCTTTTGTTGGGTCGTCCTTGGGAACATGATAATGATGCTACACACCATGGTAGAAATAATAATTACACTTTTATGCATAAAGGACAGAAAATTACTTTGGTGCCTGTGACCCCCGCTGAAATTGTGCAAGCTGATAAAGAAAGAGCTGAAATTAGTAAACATGATAAAGATCTTGTTGCCAATTCTGAGAAAGAACATGCTTGTGATCCACATACTGTTCCACCCAAAGAAATTAAGTTGAAGAAAGGTGCTTTACTTGCTACTACATCCCTGGATGCTACACGTTATTTAACTAATGAGCCATGCCATACCATGCTTTGTACACGTGTTGTATACATAGCGCTTGGTACCCCGCTGTTACTAACCTTTTGCAGGAGCTTGATGATGGGATGGAGTCGAGGACGACTCCAATTAAAGAGGGGGAGGATGATGAGGACATCTCCACACTGCATACACACGAGCCGGCCTCATCACCGAGTTCCACTTCATCGTCAACTTAGACAGCGTATTCGGTTCGGCTTCAGTCCGACAGCCCCACACCGAAGCGGCGATATCTTCCTCGTCCGGCGTCCAATGGAGGCGTTCTTTGATGCGTTGAAACTAGACAACGAGACGCTTCTTTTGGTTCTGGTCCTAGATCAAGAAGGGTCGTGGATCATTCTGTGTGACTACAACAAGGTGATGCGTCACCTTTTTGGGCCGTTTCGGGCCATGCATCGAGTCGGACCTTTGGCCCAACCATAGGTCATATCGTTTCCCCTCTTAAACTTGGCCGCCGCCGCAGGAGAGCGCGAGTTTTGCTTAGATTATTCTGTCAAGAACAGTTTCGCCGTTCATCGGTTTATGAGACCCCAACTTCGTGAGTTTAATCATACATCTGCAATTTGATTGCATTTTTTCTTGTTCTTGCTTGTGTTCTTCGATTCGCAGGAAAGGATTAGCCTTCTTGGCGAGGTCGACCGTGCATCACCGGTCGATAACCTGAGGAGACGTGGTGCTGCGATTGCAGGGTTCGGAACGTGTTGTTCAGAAGCCGGATCAATTTGTGTCGCGACTCCACCAAATCGAGAGTTATCAGAACCTTTCGGAAGATCGGGAACCCTAGTCCCCATCAATTACTCTCATCCCTAAGAAGACTGAGGCAGAGCAAGTGAAAGACTTTAGACCAATAAGCCTATTTCACAACTTTGCTAAATTGGTGACTAAAGTTCTGGCAAATAGGTTGGCTGGACATCTGAATGACATGGTCTCGCCCAACCAAAATGCCTTTCTCAAAAAAGAATTCATACAGGACAACTTCATGATGGTCCAGCAGACTGAGGTATTTACACTGTCAAAAACAGCCACGAATTCTGCTGAAATTAGACATCTCGAAAGCCTTTGATTTGGTGTCATGGCCCTTCCTCACGGAGGTCCTCAGAATACTGGGTTTTGGTACGAGATGGCATGATCTGATTTGTAGGCAGTTAGCATCATCCTCCACTCAAATCCTCCTAAATGGCACCCCGGGTGAATTTATCCACTCTCCCCAATGCTCTTCATTTTAGTTTATGGATGTTCTTAACTGGATGGTTACAAGAGCCTCAGAAGCAGAACTCCTACAACCTGTGTCTAGGAGGCCGATCCAACACAGGATAT
Organism: Alloteropsis semialata; assembly: GCA_004135705.1. Lineage (NCBI taxonomy): Eukaryota > Viridiplantae > Streptophyta > Magnoliopsida > Poales > Poaceae > Alloteropsis > Alloteropsis semialata. The sequence goes on from CM014275.1 coordinate 33,345,264, forward strand.
TGTTATATGCTGATGATGTAAAAACCAATGTTTAGAAGAGTAGTGTGATGCCGATACAATGCTCTGAAGAAAATATGGCCTTGGTAGTTGGTACAGAATCTGCTACCTTGTGAAGTCACAAACTTCCCATGCAAATATCTCGGTTTGCCGCTGTCCCTTGGAAGGCTCACCAAAGCACAGTTCCAGCCCATTATTGACAAAATCGCTGATCAGCTACCAGGATGGAAGGCTGAACTAATGACAAAGGCTGGAAGAGTGATTCAGGTACAATATGTGTTAACAGCAATGCTGATTTATGTGGCCATGGCGATTGACCTGCCTCCATGGGCCATCAAGGTCATTGATAAAATTCGAAGAGGCTTTGTCTGGAAAGGCAGGAAGGAAGCAAAAGGCGGACACTGTCTCATTGCTTGGCCTAAGGTATGCCGATCCTGGGAACTTGGTGGATTGGGAATTTCTGATCTAAAATCTCTTGGAGTGGCACTAACGGTGAGATGGCCATGGCTTAGGAAATCTGAACCTAACCGGCCATGGGTAAAATCTACCACTTCAATCCAGCAAGGAAGTTGAGAGCCTCTTGTCCTTAGCAATGATCACTGAAATTGGAGATGGGGCAAATACGCTATTCTGGAAGGACAAATGGCTGGCGGGCAAAAGTATCCAGGACTTAGTCCCTCGGGTATATGCCTTGGTACCTAAAAGAAGAGCAAACAGACGCTCTGTCTTGGAGGCACTAACTAATGAAACAAGGATTGCTGATCTACATGGAGATATCTCCCTGGAGGTACTTCTGGATTATTTCCAACTTTGGGACATTATCTCAAGTGTGGAGCTCAGTGAGGGGGTCCCTGATAGGTATATCTGGCGGCTGTCTAATTCTGGGGAGTATACAGCAAAATCAGCACTACGATGCTCTTTTCATGGTGCTATTATATTTGAGCCTTATGAGAGCATTTGGAGATCTTGGGCTCCACCCAAATGTCGTTTCTTTATGTGGCTGGTTGTTCATAATCGCTATTGGACAGCAGATAGACTGGCAAGGAGAGGACTGCCCCATCCAAGCCAATGTGTGTTATGTGATCAGGAACAAGAAAATATCAACCACTTCCTGGTCGGGTGTGTTTTTGCAAGGCAATTCTGGCATTATATCCTCCAGCGTGTCGGCCTCTCTCCGCTCACACCTCAGCCTGATGAACCATCTTTGGATGAATGGTGGAGAAGATCAGAAAAGGCCTCAATTCCCTAATCATTCTTGGAGCCTGGACATTGTGGAGACATCGGAATGACTGTGTTTTCAATGGAGCAACTCAGAGTATTGACACAGCCCTCTCCTTTGCTAGAGAGGAAATTCACCTTTGGTCTATGGCAGGAGCTAAGGGACTCACCCTGCTCACTGCCCGAGTCATGGTCTAGCTGAACTAGATGGTCCGGGGTCGTCTCTCCTCTTTTCTGTACTAGCAGTATAAGTGTTCTAGTGTGGGTGTGGGGGTGTGTTTTGGGTCTTTCTGCATGACTCTTCTTCTCCTTTCAATATAATGATACGCAGCTCTCGTGCGTGTTCGAGAAAAAAAATAATGGGTGTCACAAGTTTATTGTAAAACAATCAGTGTTGTTAGGGGCATGGCAACCCACCTGTCAGCAATTTTACTGGAAAAAACGAGGGAGCAAAGAAGGTTTTGGAAGGGACTAGGTTGTACACTAAGCTACAAGATGGTATGAGAAAGGATATTTGGCAACAATTCACACGCCAATTCCATCACGACCGCAGGTTATGCAAACCCTGATTATTTAGCCAGCTGGCAACAACTTTAACCAAATGGTTAACAGGAAAAAAAGGATAATGGTCAAGATTAACTATCTTAATAAGTGCACAGTAAAAAATCAACAGTTACTAACCATCCAGTGCAAGTAAACGGTATAGTTCCATCTCAAACCAACAAAAAAAAGTAGCAGCAGGAAAAAGGAAAGAAAAAGGCTGGCCCAGACCATGCAGCATTGTTCTCTTGCCTCCCCATTCTCTCTCAACATCATCAGATCCCTAATCCTCACTTCCCTGCCCCTACCTGCTGTGACCTCAAACATTGGTTACACTACCAACCAACACCCCCCCCCCTCTCTCTCTCTTTGTTCTCCATCCATCCTTCCCTCGCACGGCCACTGGGCATGTGTGAGGGTGCCTAAGTCTACTGTAGAACCTTGTTAAATAATAGGAGTTACCTTTCAACTGAATCAGCTAAATATTCCAATGAGTCACTAAGAGAAGCCAACAATATCAGTTTCTGGTCATCATGGATCAAGTTTTCCTGCGTAGAAAAGCAAACAACGGAAGAGTTAAAAGCTGCAACAAGCTAACAGGATCTTATAACTTATGAAGTAACATCAGATTGTCACTGCACAGCATCACATTCCAGCTATTTTCCAATCTGTACATACTTGCAGCCATTGACCATGATTTTCCCTTTGGGTGCTGTATCGACTTCTTTGAAGTCCTAGTGAGAAAAAAGTTGAACAAGAAAGTATGCCCACTTGATCCAAACTAGAACAATACAGTCCCAAATCAATTCCTATATTTCACTGTAGCACATATCAACCAGATCTTTAAATTTACATTATTATAAGTTTTGAATCAAGAAGAAATTGTGGTTAAAAAAATAGCAGCTAACCTATTATAACCTAAATGTCTTGCAGAAAAGTATGCAGGATATATCCAGAAAAATGCCCACAGGGCTGGTCCGTGATTCTAATGGATGGCCATAGAAATTAAAAAATAAAATAAATAATCAACGTAATAAAGAATTGGAAAGGTATTCAACAAATTTGAAAAATATAGAAGGTACCTGTTTTATCGGGCACATATCTAATAAGAGATCACTTAATTCAATCTCTACTTCGACTGCCTCAGCATCAGTAACATTGTTATCAGGTTGACCAGTAGAATTTTGCAAATAAACGTTTGCTGGTTCCAGGCGCATTAAACTTTCAACATCATTCCTTGAAAGAAGAATATAACTTTGCTTTTCAAGGACAGCCTGCAATTTTCGCATACAATAAAAGAATCATGAACGCTGCATGCAAGACTAGAAAACAGTGTACTAGGGTTGATAACGATCAGGGTCGATCTGAGATTGCTTCAAACTACTTTCGGAGTCAAATGTTTTCCTCAAAATTGGAATAAAACGATAATACCAGAAACAGGACTATTGGAATCTCACAAGCAGGACTGGCAAGAATTGAAATATGCCAGCTCAAGGCACGAAGTCTGCTAGCTCAGTCAGCATAATATATCTCACATTTACATTTAGAAAATATATCTATGTTGCTAAAAGGAAGAACTCTATAATACATTTATAGAAGCTAACAAACTAATGAGACTATGACAGTAATTTTCAAGAAAATTCTTATGATTTTACTAAATATGTTAGAACTTGCGAGACTTCAAAGATTTTATCAGGGGGTAGATGAGATGTGAATGTTTTAAGCTGTCAAGCCATTAGAATTCTGTAACAACTTTTATAATACCCAGATGTGTGGTGTGCGTTGTACGGCTATTTTGGTTTATTTTCCTCTCTTAATGCAATGATACGCAGCTCTTCTGCATATTCAAGAAAAAATTAATAACAGCATGATTATTTACATTGCAAGTAGCATCAAGGACTTAGGTGGCCAACATTTGAGTTTTAGGTACAGTTCAGTTTTGTTAAATTTAGCTTTCTGCATTGCTATGTCCTCATTTAATATACTAATGGGCGACGTGATGACGGTCCTTCCCTCCCACCCTGCCCCACCCGGCGCCCGCCTCACACTGGCGTCTAGCCCAAGCCCGGCGACCACCTCATCTCCCTTTCCGTCCCAGGAGCTAGGAGACAACCTCCCCTTCTGCACCCTGTGCGCCACCGCTAGACGTTCCAAGGACCAGTGGTGGAGGGATGTTTCCCCCTCCTCAGGTGAGTCCAGATGATGGCGCTCCGTCCTTTCTAGACATTCTTCTGGCCGGCGTTCCCCACCCCCTTCCGCGTTGGAGTCANCTCTAATGGCTGGGAAAAGGTGGAGAGCCGCCTGGAACGAAAGAAGCGCCGCCACCATGAGCTCTCCTCTCGGCGCCCGGTCCCGGCAAACCTTCATGGCCGCTGCTTCACCCAAGGCCATCATGCGGTTGCTTGCAGGTCGTTCCTTGGGACATCGTTCTCGAAACGACACATGACGGCTCGCCAACTCCCGGCCATCCCTGCCTGGCGTCTGGTCTGGCGCCCGACCTCCTCGACTCCATCCCCGGTGTCCGCGGCGCCGATCCCTTCCTCGGGAAGTGACGGCCACAGGCATAAGCGGCGGCGCTGGGCGCAGGGATCGCGCTCTGGCAGCAGGGCAAACCCTGATGAAGCTCCGATAGACGACGACGATTGCCATACACAGAGCCTCTAGAGATGAATCTCCCGGCACGTCGTCTTTTCCCTTTTGTCAACAGCCATCCCCTCCTCGAAATGAGGATTTTGAGTTTCTCTTGGATTATACTAATCCTGTACCGGTTCCCATTGGACCAGTACATTCTCTTCTGATGATCATCATGATGATTCCGCACAGCCACGTGCGTCTACACCTAATGGCGTCCCCGCGCAGCCACGTGCGGTTACTGCTTCGTCTGCTGGTACACCGACAGCCGCTGGCCCACTGCTGGATGGCGTCCAGTGTTAGATAATTACCCCTCTCTTGCTTCTATCCTTAGGACATGACTTGCTTGCCAAGTTTTGACAGCAGTCGGCAGCAAGAAGACAGCAAGTAGATAGCAATAGCAAAGTTGCAGTTTGGCAACAGTAGATTGGAGTAATTACAAGTAGTTATAGTCAAATTTGATTTGTACTGTGTACTGTAGCAAGTCGGTTACTGTAGCACCGACCTAAAAGTCCTATAAAAGAACATGTACCCCTCCTATGTGAGTTGAGTTGCTTGTGCTATAGAAATAATTCGAGAAGCAGCCCCATCTTCTCCACTGTGTGTGTGTGCTGCGGGTGTTGCGGCCATTTTAGCCAACAATTGGTATCAGAGCCACGGTTGGGTGATCTTGTGTGCCTGCGATGGCTGAGCAGCAAAGAGGAAGGGATGGGCGTGGGCGCGGCAGAGGCCGTCGCCAATCCACCGGTCGCCGGAGGGAGTCCATCTCACCACGTCGCGGGGCGACATATGTGGTGAAGAAGACCGTCCGGGACGTCGGAAGCGCCCAGTTCCCCGTCCTCACCCGCAGCAACTACGCCGAATGGGAGGTAGTCGTCAAGGTGATGCTGAAGGCCCGCGGACTTTGGAAGGCCGTGGACATCGGCACCGAGGACGAGGAAGATGACCAGATGGCCATGGAGGCCATCCTCAAGGCCGTACCGGCGGAGTACCGTGTCGCGCTGGGCTCCAAGGACACGACGAAGGACGCGTGGGACGCGTTGAAGGTTATGCGGCTCGGCAACGAACGCGCGCGGAAGGCGAAGGCGCAGCAGCTGCGCCGCGAGTACGAGGCACTCGAGTTCCGCGACGGCGAGGCCGTCGAGGACTTCGCCCTCCGCCTCACCGGCATCGTTACTCAGATGGGCGCGCTAGGCGAGCCCATCACTGAGGAAGCCGCGGTGCGCAAGCTCCTGCGCACGACACCGGAACGTTTCGACCAGCTGGTGATGTCGATCGAGACATGCCTCGAGATGGAGGAGCTCACGATTGAGGACGTCACCGGCCGATTGAAGGCGGCGGAAGAGCGTTTCGCCAGCAGGGCGGCGAAAGCTACCACCACGGCGAAGTACAAGCACCAAGCTGCTTCTCAATCAGGAGGAGTCAAAGGCGCGCTCGAAGAAGATGGCAGCAGGGGCGGGGTTCTCTGCTCCACCGCAAGGCGGTGGCGGCGGCGGCGGAAAGCAGAAAAGGAAGATGAAGAAGAAGGGCGGCAAGGCAGCCCCTAAGGACATTTGCCTCAACTGCGGCAAGGCCGGGCATTGGGCCCGTGACTGTAAGGAGCCGCGCCGGCAAGGCTGAGCGCACCTGGTGCAAGAAGATGTCGATGAGTCGACGCTGCTGATGGCGGAGGTCTGCGCGCTCAGTGAATGCATTCAGGAGGCGCCGAGTACTCGAGTAGTACTCGACGAGACGCGAGCCGTCATCAACCTCGGGTGTGAGGGCATCGAGGATGCCGAGCGCTGGTACCTCGACACCGGTGCAAGCAATCACATGTCGGGGAATCGCGAGGCGTTCCCCGAGCTCGACACCAGCATCACCGGCACCGTCAAGTTCGGCGACAACTCCGCCGTGCACATCCAGGGTCGTGGGACGATCCTATTTGCCTGTAAGACAGGCGAACACCGCGCGCTCACTGATGTCTATTACATTCCCAAGCTGCGCAGTAACATCGTCAGCCTCGGCCAGTTTGACGAGCGGGGCTGTGAGGTGTTGATCAAGAGCGGTATCCTCCGCATGCGCGACGCGAGCAGAAACTACTCGCCAAGGTGGAGCGCGGCAAGAACCGGCTCTACATCTTGGAGCTGCGCGTCGCCAGGCCGGTGTGCCTGGCAGCTAGGAAGGACGACGATGCGTGGCGGTGGCACGAGCGGTTCGGCCACCAGAGCTTCGACGCGCTGGCGAGCATGGCGCGCCACGACATGGTCCGAGGGCTGCCGCTGATCGAGCGGGTGGGGGAGCTGTGCGACATTTGCCTCGCCGGCAAGCAGCGGCGCGCTTCGTTCCCGAAGAAGGCCAACTACCGAGCAGTGGAACTACTCGAGTTGGTGCACAGCGACTTGTGCGGGCCAATCACACCGGCAACGCACGGCGGACGGCGCTTCATCCTCCTCCTCGTGGATGACAGCAGTCGGTATATGTGGTTGACGCTGCTGTCGTCCAAGGCAGAGGGGCGGAGGCGATCAAGAGCTTCAAGGCGTGCGTAGAGGCCGAGACGGGGAAGAAGCTCAAGGTGCTGCGCACGGATCGTGGTGGCGAATTCACTTCGGTGGAATTCACCCAGTACTGCGCGGACGAGGGCGTTGGACGCCACCTCACCGCGCCGTACTCGCCACAGCAGAACGGCGTCGTCGGGCGCCGGAACCAGACCATCGTGGGGATGGCCAGAAGCATGCCGAAGGCGAAGGGAATGCCGGCGACGTTTTGGGGAGAGGCGGTCACGACGGCCGTCTACATCCTGAACCGGTCGCCGACAAGAAGTCTAAAGGGCGTCACGCCGTATGAAGCTTGGCATGGGAAAAAGCCGGATGTCTCGTTCCTGAGGACATTCGGCTGTGTTGGGCACGTCAAGGTGACGAAGCCCAACCTGGCAAAACTCAAAGACAGGAGTGTGCCCATGGTGTTCCTGGGGTACGAGGCCGAGAGCAAGGCGTACCGGCTCTATGATCCAGAGACACAGCACGTGGTGATCTCGCGCGATGTGGTGTTTGATGAAGGCGCGGGTTGGAAGTGGGAGGAGTCCGGCGACGGGGAAGACGGAGGCGGCGGTGTCAGCAGCAGCTTCTCCGTCAAGTACTCGGAGTACTACGTCACGCCGAACGACACTGCAGAGTCAGCGCAACAAGATGGTGCGGGCGGTTCCTCTGTTTCGGAAACAGGGGAAGCCTCCTCTGCTCCAGGAACAGGAGGGGCAACTCCGCCGGCGGCTACGTCACCAATATCCCCGGCGGCAACACCACTAGGATCTCCTGCTGGGCAGGGGACACCAGCATCAGCGGCGTCAAGCTCCAGCTCGTCGATTCGTTTCGTCACGCCCCCACCGAACGCGTCGCCGCACGTCGACGCCGAACACGAGGGGGAGCCACTCCGATTCTGGGCGATCAGGGATCTCGTCGGGGACGAGAGCCCGCCTGGGCACGCGGAGCGTGTGTTGGATGATCAGGAGCTCCACCTGGGCACGGCTGAGGAGCCGGCCACGTTCGAAGCGGCGGAACGTGAAGATTGCTGGCGCGCCGCGATGCTGGAGGAGATGGCGGCGATCCAGGAGAACCACACCTGGGAGCTCGTGGATCCATCGATTGGCAGCAGGCCGATCAGATTGAAGTGGGTGTACAAGGTGAAAAAGGATGAGAAGGGCAATGTCGTGAGGTACAAGGCCCGACTAGTCGCGAAAGGGTACGTGCAGCGCGACGGCATCGACGTCGACGAGGTCTTCGCTCCTGTCGCGCGCATGGACTCAGTGCGCGTACTACTCGCGATGGCGGCAGCACGAGATTGGAACGTCCATCACCTGGACGTGAAGTCCGCGTTCCTCAACGGGGAGCTGGCGGAGGAGGTGTTCGTGCAGCAGCCGCCGGGCTTCGCTGTTGCCGGGCAGGAGCACAAGGTGTTCCGCCTTCGCAAGGCGCTGTACGGGCTTCGGCAGGCGCCAAGGGCGTGGAACGTGAAGCTCGACAGCACGATGATTTCGCTCGGCTTCTCCAAGTGCGACACTGAGCACGCTCTGTACACCCGGCGGTCAAGGCGGGGCCTTCTGATCGTCGGGGTGTATGTGGATGATTTGATCGTCACCGGGGAGAGCGAAGATGACGCGGCGGAATTCAAGCGCGAGATGATGAGGAAGTTTAAGATGAGCGACCTCGGCTTGCTCACCTACTACCTGGGCGTAGAGGTGGAGCAGCGCAAGGATGTCATCACGCTGAAGCAGAGCTCTTACGCGCGGAAGCTGGAGGAGAGGGGAGGTCTGAGCGGCTGCAAGCCGTGTCAGACGCCCATGGAGATGTTGAAACTCTCCAAGGAGAGCACGGCGACGAAGGTGGACGCGACCGAGTACCGGAGCATCATCGGGGGATTGCGCTACCTCACGCACACGAGGCCGGACATCGGGTTCGCGGTCGGCTATCTGAGCCGATTCATGGCAGATCCTAGGGAGGATCACGCCGTCGCCGTAAAGAGACTACTCCGCTACGTGGCTGGGACGATTGATCATGGGATCATCTACCCGAGACGGAAGGGGAAGACGCTGGAGCTGACCGGGTTCAGCGACAGCGACATGGCTGGAGATGTGGACGGCGGAAGAGTACGACGGGCGTCTTGTTCGTCCTCAATTCGTGTCCCATCACCTGGCAGTCCCAGAAGCAAAGAGTCGTCGCCCTCTCGACATGCGAGGCAGAGTACATTGCGACGGCGACTGCGTGCTGTCAGGGACTCTGGCTGAGATGGCTGGTGAAAGAGCTGACCGGGGAGACACTCACCACGCCGGCCTTGATGGTGGACAACAAGTCTACCATTTCCTTAGCAAAGAACCCAGTTCTTCATGATCGCAGTAAGCACATCGATGTAAGGTTCCACTTCATCCATGACTGCGTCGAGGAAGGGCTGGTCAAGCTCGAGTACGTTGAGACAGCTCAACAACTCGGGGACATCCTCACCAAGCCATTGGGTCGTCTTCGCCACCAGGAGTTGATGATCAAGGTTGGAGTTGAGGAGATCAAGCAAGAGAAGTGCAATTAGGGGAAGAATTGTTAGATAATTACCCCTCTCTTGCTTCTATCCTTAGGACATGACTTGCTTGCCAAGTTTTGACAGCAAGTAGATAGCAGTAGATAGCAGCAGCAAAGTTGCAGTTTGGCAACAGTAGATAGGAGTAATTGCAAGTAGTTATAGTCAAATTTGATTTGTACTGTGTACTGTAGCAAGTCGGTTACTGTAGCACCAACCTAAAAGTCCTATAAAAGGACATGTACCCCTCCTATGTGAGTTGAGTTGCTTGTGCTATAGAAATAATTCGAGAAGCAGCCCCATCTTCTCCACTGTGTGTGTGTGCTGCGGGTGTTGCAGCCATTTTAGCCAACATCCAGCAGCCCTGCTGGTTCGGCTGCCTCGGTTGCTGCTATTCCAGTCGTCCCGTCGTTCGCCCGAGATCGCTGCAGCTCGCCTGGCCGCTGCAGCCCAGCCCTCTGCTCTTCAGGGGGCAGGTGATCCAACGAGGATACGACCTCTTCGTGACTTCGCCAACGTCTGCTCCCGCCGGGCTGTGCATCGCCCCATTCGGTCCTCACCTCGACGGCTGCGTCTTGCGCCGCCACCCAAGGGGGGCGCTTCCCGTGCCGCCTGTGACCAATCAGCATCGTATGACTATGCGAGGGAAGCTTGGTTTTCGCCAGCCCGTGCTCTATCATGCAGTGCCGTTGTCTCCTGTCCTCACAGCTACCAAGGTGGTCTTGCTGATCCAAATTGGCGAATTACAGGCAAATGGGTGTTAAGTTCAAGTCTGACGGTACTTTGGGGCGATACAAGGCTTGCTGGGTGTTACGTGGTTTCACAGAGCATCCTGGCATCGACTTTGATGAGATCTTAAGTCCCGTGGTGAAGTCGGCCACCATCTGTAGGGTCCTCTCTTTGGCGCTCTCTCGCCAATGGCCTGTTCATCAACTGGATGTGAACAATGCCTTTCTTCATGGCACCTTGTCTAAGACAACGTATTGTGCTCAACCCACTGGTTTTGAGGATCCTGCTCATCCGGATTATGTCTGCCAGCTTAATCGCTCGCATAATGGCCTTAAGCAAGCTCCACGTGCTTGATACAACCGCTTCGCTTCATATCTCCTTCAACTTGGTTTTGTTGAGGCCAAGACCGACACATCCTTGTTTGTCTATCACACTGGTGCTGCTTTATGTTGATGATATTGTTCTCACAGCTTCACCGGCATCCCTTCTTCGTCGCACTATTGATGCTCTACAGCGGAAATTTTCAATGAAGGATGTTGGCGAACTTCATCACTTCTTGGGTATGCATGCCCAGCGATCTGACAGTGGCTTTCTTCTGTCTCAACGCCAATACAAGTTAGCCATCCTGGACCGTGCCGGCATGAGTGGTTGCAAGGCTTGTGCTACTCCGGTTGACACCAATCTGAAGTTGTCCTCTGATGCCGGTGCTCCTGTTGCTGATCCTACTGCTTTCCGCAGCCTGGCTGGAGCTCTTCAGTATCTCACTTTTACTCGTCCAGACATTGCCTATGCTGTGCAGCAAGTATGTCTTCATATGCATGATCCTTAGGAGTCTCACCTTGCTGCCCTGAAGCGTATTTTTCGCTACATTCGAACAACCTTACACATGGGATTACGTCTTCGGCCTTCAACATAGTACCATTACATGTAGGAGGTGGTCAAACATCTGGTCTGGGTAACAGATAAATCGCCCTCTTATTTATACCTTTCCCTATGTACCTCTTGCCATCCCCTTACATCTCCCTATCCTTACATATGTGCTTATTGCCCGTCCGTCCCTCAAAATTTATGTTCTCTGTTGTTCATTGCATTTTGCTGCATTCAGCATCAAGGTGCCTGGCCACAAGGTCTCAAGGTCTAAATCTTATGATATTCACATCTTTTGTGAAAAGAATAGAATTAATTCTATTATCATGAATGCAACATAACCCATTTAAGTTCATTAAAATACCTCCATATATGATGCACGACATCTTTCATGAGTACGTTCTAAAAATGTGTGTACATACTCCACAAGCTCAGTTGCATAGTTTGGCATTAATTGAACCCATCCAAGAACCTAAGAGGAAAATATGGAATTACTGTAAAGAAATATATCAAAATTAGAAGGCGAACACAAAATCTTTTTTTTCTTTTTGGTTCAGGCATTACCTCTTTGGCTATTATATCAACAGCTAGAAGCCCTTGTAGCACAGGACGTCCAAGTTCCACTGATGAATCATATACTGAGGTTGCATGCACACGTGGTCTAAATGCCGCTGGGCCTGTCAAAAGATGTATTGTAATAATGTTATACAGATATGAAAGAACAAAAATATATAATTACTTGCAGTCATCATTACTAAAGGTTAACGAAGCTTTGGAACTGAATGTCCATTTCTTCACACGGTCAGGTCAGAACACTACTGTAACAGATGATCCACTGTTTAATGGTCCAGCTACAACCATATGCACATATCTAACACCTCGAGTCCAAAATCTACTTATGGCCAAGCTCATAGCTCCTCTCTTAAACTTTCGTCCTCGCATCAAGTAAAAGAGTCAACCAGAGGTCCTAAGTTTGCAGCGACAAGGATTACAAGTAGGCCACCATCCACCTGAAATTCTAATGTGGTACGGAACTACCACAACCACCAAAGGGCAACATGGGCCAACAACACCACTACTCAGGCTACTAGTAGGCCAAGGTGTTACAACACATCATAAGTTAGTGAAACAAACATATATTTGTTCTCTTTCCCTATGTAATTTGGAAAGTTAAATAATTTCAAGTTTCAAGAAAACACTAGGCACTAGGCTGAGTAAACGTAGATTAAATGTGATTAAGCGTTGTGCTTTTTTTTTCTTCTTTTAATGTTGGGAGCAAGGCCATAATATATGGTATATACCAGTACATATGAAGGCCAAAGTTCTAAGGGCATGTTTGGTTGGTGGCCTGGAGAAGCCAGGCCATAATTTGGCCAGCCCACAAAAATTGGCTGATATGTTTGCTTCATTATCAAAGTTTGTCATGCCAATAAAAATTTGGCCGGGCCGTTGCACAGCATGAAGCTTTCGATGGCCACTGCTTGGGCGAGCAAAATGCCAGCCCGGATTTGGCTTGGCACCTTTGCTTGTGCAGAGCTAACGTGGCAGCAAATAAGTTGTTGAACACTCTACAAGATTTAGAGGCTAGCTCCTTTAAATTAAAATTTTAACTTAAACTTCTAATAGATTTATATACAGTTTGCACCAAAATATTCCTTGCAATTAAATCTGCGATTCAAGATCCCACATGACTATATATTGAAATCGAAAATATTAATGACACGTGGGCTCCCATATGTCATACTCTAGGTTTTGACAAAGTTTCGTATGGTCATCATCCAAACCATTCAAGTTTTGCTGTGGCCTAATTTTGGCTTGGTTACAAATCAAACATCGTCTATTTTACCCCCATTTTGTCATTGCCTCAATTTGGCCACGTCCAAAATTTGGCTTGGCTCACTGGGGTCATCAACCAAACATGCCCATAAATAGAGATTTTCTAAGGCAAAGAGAAATATGTAATAGGACATAGAAGAAATTTTCCTAGCACTGGATGAATTACTGAATTTTCTGATTCACATACTTAAATGTACACTTGTCATGTTCAAATCATTTAAGATTCAGAAAAGACGGGCTAGGAATGGCCGAATGGGCACTGAAGCACAAGCACAATAGCAGTATTGCACTAATCAGATCCAAAATTGCCCAAATCAGATCGAGAAATCAAGCACGGAGAGAGGAAGGCAATCAGATCAAGAAATCAAGCACGGAGAGAGGAAGGGAAAGGGAGAACAGAGAGCAATCAGTTTCATGCAGAGAACTGAAGCACCTGAGGAAGGAGGAAGCGTGAGGGCTAGTGGATTGGGGCTGCATGTGGATTGTGGAGTCGTGACGCGTGGGGGCGGCCGGTGCCACCAGGTTCCCGTTTCAATCGCAGCCGACGGCAACGCAAGGATTGAAGGCCGCAGCATCTTCCCGCTCCGCTCGTAGCCGGCAGCGACCCGAGGAGTGAAGGCAGGTGCGTAAGAAGCTGAGACAGGAGGCGGCGGTGCAAGAATCGGCGACACGAGGAGAGCAAAAAGGGATCTGGCCAGCGCAAACCTAGCCGCGAATCCCTTATCTCCTGCGCGAGCTCCGGCCCACCGCCGATTTCCCCGCACATTCCCGCCCACGGCCAATTTTCGCTGTTTTTGCGCCGCCCACTGTTTAAATTGCCGTTTAGGGCCTAAACAACATGCTAGGGGTCTGATTAACGCTTAGGCGCGCCTTGCCATACGCTTCATCACGTTTTTCAGACATTCAATAAGTTCCAACAATAGTTCTGAAAAGGATAGGAAAAAGGAGTTATATTCATGTAGCTATAAGGAAAGTATATATAACCTGAGGTCTGATAAGTTCAGTGGCAGAGCCACACTAACCTTGTAATAGACCAACTGATTTATGAAATAAATGGCACATGTCTTAGAAAGATTTTGGATTCTTGATCCCTCTCAACCTCCCTTTTAATTCAAGGGTTTACTAACTTTTGTTGTCTTGTTTACATATATCACCTTCCTTAGCCATTTGTAACATCGATATGTTTATTAAAAAATGACTCACATATAGAGTATTACAGACTCCAAAAATTCTAGGCCAGATATTATTTTTTGTCCTTTTTAATATCCAGTAAACAACTGATGGTTCAAGGTTGCATAATGGTTCAACCCATCCCATACTCTGTGGTTTAGATTAGTTAGGGTACCAGGTTACTATGACTACAACAAGCTTGGCACTGTACTGTAGGGTGCATGATGAAACACAAGTCCAGGCCAAAACCAATGAGGTATTAATGCGCCCTAACAACAAGCTGACATGCTGAATGCCTGGATCAGGTAATTCCCCGAAGAGCAAGGAAGTAGCATACTATGGCATAGGCCTCAGCAATAAAAAATGGGTGGCTGACATCAAAGGGGCTCTCATTATCCAGGTGATAACTTAGTGTTGGGTTTTGGACTTAGCACCAAGACCCAAACAAGTAAAAGGAGAATGAGGGGGAGAGCTCATGGAAGGAAACCCCAAGAGAGAGAGAGAGAGAGAGAGAGAGAGAGAGCAAATGAGCCAAGAGATCCCCTTCCTCCTTCCCTTGGGGTCATTTATAGGGAGGAGGAGGTGTGCCTGTTATGTATATTCCATTGGTGGGGCTGAGTATTACAAATAGGTCCCTGAATTTAACAGAGGCCCTTAGACCTTGCAAATGAGCCCTTGGATGCACTCATGGGCCACTATTGGGCCACTTTTTCATGCAAAGGGGTGCTATGGGCCTTGGCAGCCCGTGAAGCATCCCCAAAACTGAGTATCTTCGAATTTGGGACTTGGTTGATGGCTTAATTTTTCAGCATGATATCCTTGATCTGCAAGGATCAAAGCTCAAACTATCAGGCTCCTACACGAGCAAGTCTGCATATGATGCTTTCTTCCTTGGCTCCATCAAACTTGCCCCTTGGAAGAGAATCTGAATCTGAAGAAGTTGGGCTCGCCTACGTTGGAAATTTTTCATTTGGCTAGCTGTCAAGAACCGTTGGCAGACTACCGACTGCCATGCCAAGCCTGGGCTGCCCCATCTGGTTGTGCACCCTCTCTGTCATCAGGCTGAAGAATCAATTCAGCACATACTGGCTCATGTGTGTTTGCCTGCCAAGCCTGGACAGAAATGCTAGAGGCTGAGGCTGGTCGCAGTAGGACCACATCCCCTAGCGAACCCGTTTTTCAACCTGGTGGTGTTGGCTCTCAAAAATATATTTGTCTGAATCAATGACACAAGGGAATCAATTCATTGGTTATCCTGGCAGCCTTGGAGCTATAGAAACACCGGAATGAGTATGTCTTCAATAGCACTAGTCCTAATGTCACGCTGGTCCTACAATCAGTAGTAAATGAGAGCATCTTATGGTGCTAAGTTGGAGCCCACACGCTCCATGAGCTTCTGTTAGGGTCGCTTAACCTGGACTCTCAGTCAAATTATGTGTTCTGGTCATTAAAGCATTGTGTGTGGCAAGCATGTGATTGCTTTGTGTTAGCAAGCGTGTATTAGGCAGGCCCTATGGGCCTTGGGTGTTGCAGCCGCACAGGCCTTTGGCCGTGCATGCACCCCCCCTGGGGGGATTAGGTGGATCTGATTATATTAGGCAAAGATCTCCGTGATAGGTTTGTTTCCCTAGGAGCACAACAAACTATAGTTCTCTGTAACTGGTCCTAGAAGTGGTAATTTTATAGTTAGGTGCAAATAGTTGTGGTTTTGTGAAAATTACTCAAGTAAATGACCATAGTGGTGCACGTAAAATGAGAAAAAAAAATAAGGTTACTGTTCTGGATGGAAATATTAGCTAGGTACTATTCCAAATGCATGAATACGAAAATATCTATGTAGGGAAGTCTGAAAAGTTGACTTGGGTCCAGACATCAGTTACTTATTGATTGTATTAACCAGTTCAAATAATCTCAAACAACGGTATACAGAAATTCAACCACAACTGCTTGATCCACTGTTCTCTCATGATGATCAAGAATATCGTTTTAGTCACTGTATTTCATATAACATACATGTACTACTCAGAATGTTCTGCAGTATTAATCACACTTCATTATACATTGATGGGCAGTTAGTGACTTACTGGATATGGCCTGCTGGACACATTTTCGGTAATCTACAAATATTGCTGGCAAGAAGTGCTCCTTTAAAAAGTTATTTACAAAAGCCAATAAGCCATCACTCCTGCACGTTTAAAAGCAATTGTAAATATAAACATGGTCTAGTTACAAATCTGCCGTATTTAAAAGTTGAACAACAGAAAACAGACAATAAATTTTCAGAAAAAAGATGTAGGCTATAAAATGCATTGTAGCTCCAAATGATGCTATTAGGTACCATCATATTACCATTATTTTGGAATAAAGTCGATTCACATAGAAAATTAGTTGCATAATGCTTGCCGTAACTTTGCTGCTGCATATATAGGCAAAACAGCCTCATATCCTACTACTTAGGAATCAGGACTGCTTGTTTCTGACGAGCTGATCTGATCTAAAGAACAAATTTTATTCAAAGTTCCAATTGAAGCAGATTAATGCCTTTCTTCATTTCTACATCATCTTTGTTGGTAATTCTCGTTTGGTTTCATCTCTAGCCTACCTGGTATATTTTTTTCTCGAACACACAGGAGAGCTGCATATCATTGTATTAATAGTAGAAGGCCTACCTGGTATAGTGTATAGTTCCAATTGCTATATGAGTCTAGAGAAGGCTACAAGAGTCAAGGGCTAAATGAAACAAACAAAGAGCCTCCTGGAGATTGTGCTTCTTACAAAGCCCTATAAACTATTGGAAGATGGTTATAATTTACATGCACAAATGAACCTTATGCTTATAGAATAACTCCAGAAACAGCTTGGCTAGCTGCTCATGGAAGCTTTTGATCCTCCATAATAACCAGATTAGATTTTGACCAATGATACTATTGATCTTGTATCTTCACATTCCTTGTACAAATTTCAATAATAGCTACCCATTCATATTGAGAAAATTGGACCAGAGACTCTCCAATATTACTAGACTGCCACTCTTAGAAATGCAAACCCACGGCAAGTTTTTTGGTATTCTGTACAGCAGCATGGATCTACCATAACTACTTTTTTGTGGTGTGGGATTCAGCTAGATGGTAGCCACCGTACAAACATGATCAATAGAAGCATACTTCTGCATATGGTCAACAGATCCACACGATTTTACAGATTACCAAAGGCAAAAGGTAAGTAGATTCCAACATCGATATAAGTTGAAGTTAATAGATCTGGAACAATACCCAAGTTGCGAATACTTCTGAGGCAGCATCGATCCTATTTTAATCATAAACTGCAAAACAAAATATCTCCATGAGGAACATAGTATACTGTGAGACACATGTACAACAGACAACCACAAGACAGGTCACCTCAAAGACAGGACGGTAAACTGATGCAGCTAGGAAAATTCCTTGGTCAGGTATGACACTTGCTGTTCCATACCCTTCTTGTGGCACATTTGAATTTCTTCGCCATCCTTGACCTGTGGTAGATCATTGAACATACATGACATAAATACAAATTCAATAGAGAAATCATGTAAAAGCAAAAACTAGCTAAGGTGCACGACTGTTTAAACGAGAAACAAAAGTAAAGCAGAAAAATATACAACAGACCTTCATTTGGCACTGAGGTTGCTGCATCAGTAATGCGGAAAGCGAAAGAAAGGCCTTCCGATCCATCCCTGCAGGAAGAATGTTTTAGTCATCCAGTGATGTTAAAAGAAAACGAAGCACAGATGCTAGAGCTATATTCTCTTGGTAACAGGCAAATTGAAACAACCTAAACCAACCAACAATATAAACTTTAAAAAATTAGCACTTCAGTGTGAAAGAAAGGGAGCAGCTACAGGAGCACCACACATTAAATAATGTAAAACAGATCACCATCCATTCTCAGGAGATTACATAATACTTCACTCAATTACAATGCTGTGAATATACAAGTGAAAATATAGTAATCGATGTAGTAGGCCACTGATAGGCAAACACTTGCCTCTTTTCCTTCACTGGATCCTTATTTGCAAGCCTAGCTGTCTGGACAGCTGCATCAGCAGTAGCAGCTTCTGGAGTAGCCCGCAAAATTTCACACAGAAGTTGCTGGCACTCACTCTAACCAAAAAGAAATACAGATAAGAAAGGAAGGCATAAGAGTTCAAAGATACAGCAGCAGGACTTCACATTTCATCACACAAGGACAGACAACACTTATAGCATGCTGCCACTACTGATTAACAGGCTCGTTATATTATACCTTTCAAATTAAAAAGCATGATATTATACTGAATTCATAAACAGAAATGGGATGCATAGTGCCATAGTATTGCATAAAATTTGAGAGAAGCAATAGCTTTGGATTTAGGGCATTTTTGGTTTGAAGCCAAACCTTGCCACAAATTGACATGCCTAAGGTTAGGCGAGTTTGACCAAGTTAGTAACTGTTTGGTTGTAGCCACAAACTGTGGCAAGATTCTTTTTCTTCCAGCTCTGTCCCACATGTCAGTGACTAAAAAAAAGTGTGGCAAGATTCTCCTAGGCAAGCCAAAGTGTGGCTAACAATTTGATGAACTAACCTTAGCCAAGTTTGGCAAGAAAATGTGGCAAACATTGGCATTCTTAGCATAGCAACCAAACATGCCCTTAATATGAAAAATCAGAGTAAAAATGATAGACAAGTAGTATCAAAGGCTACCTGCACAACTGATAGTGAGAATGCAACACTAAAACCACCAGTAGCTTGGGAAGATTCGGAGTCTGGATTCCAGCTTGCATCCCCATTTGCAATATGAGGTGTGTTTATGTTGTCACCCTCAGATGTTGATTTTTGTTCAAGAAGATCTCCAACAATAATATGATTCTCTAACAAGTAGAATAATTTTTAATGTTTGCACAACCAAAAAGATAGTTTGTATGAAATCAAGCTAACTGATACATAGCACCTACCAAGTATGTCTAAAAGACATTCAAATATTGATCTAAGAAGCTGACTAGCTGCACGTTGCGCATCTCCTCTGGGTGCCATAGCTGGCGAAATGGGACTGACAACTAGCTGCGCTGCCATTATAGATGCACCATTCTTTGTTTTCTGTTTGAGCATCTGGAACCGGGGAATGGGTCCATCTGAATGTGATACATCAGATGTTCTTTTTGCAGCTTTATCTGTAATTGATTTCGATGCCTCTTCAGAATAGCCTTTAATCTTTGAAGTGATAACATCATGTATTGTAGGGCGTACTCGTTGGCTGTCATGAAAAGGCTACTAATTAAAAACAACTCAAAAGTTAATGTGAGAATCAAGAAACAGCAGAAGCAAATCTATTTGCTCCAAACCACAAAGTGGAGTTCTGAAGCAATATTTCCAACATAAGAAAACAACATGCGCAATGGGTTACAAACTTAAAATACCACCGTGTAAGATACGTATAATTATACTAGATCTATCCTCTACAATTGTACCAGATCTATCCTCTACTTTTGTCAGAATCCTACTAAACTTCCAATCTTTGTAGATATTTCCCAGGATTAATAATAAATATGGATGATCTTGTTCTCTGGAACAAAGAAGTTCGCCAGTATATTTCTATGAAAACTATTTGTGATAAATGCAGAGCTTATTCAGTAAGAAAAATAGAATACAAATAGGATGAGAAGTACCATATCACAGCTCCAGCAGCTGCGACCTTTCCAAGCATGGATAAGCATTGTACCAATGTTCTCAAGTATTTCACATTAAGAGGGCCATCTGCCTTGATCATTGAATCCTAAAGACACATTCCAAACAAATAAAATATAAATGACACAATTTGACAGGAAAAAAATTACACTACCATGGATTCAGAAACAAAGACATACAATAAACTCATCTGGTGCTGCACAGGAAAGAAAAATTGGGATTTCACGAGAGATACTTTTCAAATCCTTCCGAGTGTCTAAGTTACTATCATCATCTGGGCCATCAAATGAAGATCTGAAAAATACCAAAAAAAAAATCAGAAGACATAAACTGTTGTTGAATGTGTTCATTACAAAAGAACTATGATTACTTGATTCTGATATAAATGCTACAAATTCTTAACATAATTCATGGAAGCAAGGGCCATGAAAAAGTTTGTCTACAATAACTCTATGCATATGTTTGTAGGCATGACATTGTGTGAGATTAGCTAGATGGGAGTTGAAGTGTTTTGAGGATCAATCACCTTATATAAGCATTACTAGTATGAAGCACAATAATGTTCACATCAGGCAGGTAGCCGTCAACATTCCATAGATACCTCTAGATGCAAACAAAGTAACCACATGCTTTTGGACATTTGACAAAATTTCTAAAAGAAAATTTTTACCATGAATTATTATGGTAATATACTTTTATGACCTGAGAAAATTGCAATACAATAAGATATTTTTCACCACAAATAATGTGAATTCATATAACCCGTTTATACATTTTATATTCAAAACAAATTGCGGGTTTTGGGTCATTGGTCACCTTCTATGAATGTTTTAGTTGCGCACATTCTAGGAAGTCATCAGAGAGTGAAATGCATTGAAACTCAGCACAGGATAAGTCAACAAAAGGAATAAACCTTTTTTACTTTTATGAAGGAATTGAATCCTTGGAAGCAGGAGAGGAAGTTGAACATACCCTCCATCAACAGAATTAGTTTTTGGAAACCCATCTGCAGTCACTGATCCACCAATGTGATTGTCACCTTTAATTGACCTAGTCCTCCTTGAAAGAGGTTGCATGCTATTTACTACATGCCCAGCCGCTGTAGAAGCTGGTACTTCCTCACTGTCAGCCATGCTCAACGTCACAGAGCTGCAAGAGAAAATGTTGGAAAGTGAACAATTGTTGGTTTGCTGATGGAACTGCAGCAGTCAGTCGCTTGAGGCATATTATTTACCGAGTAAAGTTCATCACCGGTCCTTAAACTTGTCACGCTGTGTCATCCTGGTCCCCAAACTTTCAAATTGCAGTTTTGGCCCCCTAAACTTAGGTTCGGGTGTCATTCTGGTCCCTGAACTAACAAAATGCACATTTGGCCATATAATCTTACCTTCATGTGTCATCCAAGCCCTCAAACTTACAAAAATGTATTTTTGATTATATTGATACATATTTAGCATTTATATATATTCAATAAAAAAGTATTTTGTAATTGTGTCCATACTATTTACTAGAATGAGGCCAAACATGTGATTAGTTGTGAAGTTCTAGTATGTAACGTAACTCTATATTTTATTTAGTAACGGATGTATTATTTATTGGTGAGTAAAAATGAAATGCAAACATCCCTTCAAAATTTGGAGTACCTCACATACATAAAAGAGGTAGGAAAAAAAATCTAATTTTACCCTTCTAGTCATGATGGTATTAATTCCTCAAGGAAATGAATATGAAAAATCATCCTAAGGATATACATCTCTTGCTCACCATGTGTTTAATTTGTGGTGCGATTACATTTTCAAGTTTGGGGACAAGGGTGACACCCAAAGGTAAGTTTGAGGGGTCAAATCTGCGATTTGCATGTTTAGGGACCGGGATGACACCCGAAGCTAAGTTTAGGGACCCAAATCTGCAATCTGTGAGTTCAGGGACCGGAATGACACAACGTGACAAGTTAGAGGACCGGTGGTGCACTTTACTCTTATTTACCACTACCAAAGAAATTAACAAGAGATCACATTCAAATGAGATTTCCAAAACAGGCCATAATAAACAAAAGCATACCTGTATTCTCCATTGTTGTACAAATGGCCATGCAACTCTTCCAAAATTTTGTAAAATAGTACACCTCGCAGCTTTGTTAGATCAGAACGAACATCTTGAAGAGCACCTACCTTTAAATTTTTGTTAGCTTGTGATATTGGTGTGATGGAAGAAGATTTGAAGGATACTTACTAGCTCAAGATAATCCACACAGCTGTATTGAGCTACATACCGTAGAAGGACAACAACACCCATATGGCATAGAATAATGACCTTAATAACTATAAAATATCTAAAATATGTTCTATCATCACTTCAGAACAAAACATGCAACTGTGAAATCTATTTTTTTTCTCGAATACGCAGGAGAGCTGCGTATCTTTGCATTAAGAGAGAGAACAAACGGTCCCTTACAATCAGCACCACCTCACTCCGGACCGAGCTGTGAGGGGAATCACCGCAAATGGTGCTGACCTCAATTTTACAAAATTCATCAATATATGTCCATCAAATTAGACAACGAGTAACAATGTCTACCAATCCATGTGAGAGTTTGGTAAACCAGGCTTATTTTATCCACTCCACTTGACACAGAAAGTTGATAGAATTCTTACATGTTCTATAGTTTATTAACTTCAACACTTGCAATCCTCATCGTTTTTATCAGTTTAATCTTATAATACTAGCTAGGTACACAGCACATTTATCCATTCGGCATAAGGGGCACTACAATCGGGCTTTCCCAGCCACAAATGTGAAACGTAGCTTAACAGAAAATGTGAATCCTGGACAATTGCTGAGTGGGATGTCCAAGTAGACGAATTTTGCCCACACAGATGCTTATTAAACTAACATCTCAACATAAATATTGCGGAAAATACTGAGCTCATGTACTGAACATAGCTACGAACAATGCAATTACAGCACAAGTGCAGTTTAGCATTTTGTTGGATTAATGCGGAGCATACAATAGATGAACACCTTAACAAAAAGACAGATGCAAGCTAAACATAAGGTAACCTACCCCAAATTTTCAGAAAGCTAAAGAACAAAAACAAAAGTTATGATTGGATGCTGCAACTAACCGCTTGAAGGCCCTCGCGTTCTAGGATCAGCATTGATTGGACATGCAACTGCACTGCAGCATACAGCTGCTTCTCTGCCATTAAGTTTTCGATTCGAGCAGGAACCTGTGATTCACGACATTAGTCGAGATAATAACTTCCTCAAGTTTGGGATATATTTAAGGTTGAAAGTAGAAGGAAGAGCTTGGTGTAAATAACTCAAGCTGAAATTGTGTGTTTAAGGCTGATTCTACTTGTTCTTGATTTTTCTCCCAGATGTTTATCTCCTAACTTTTCAAGCTCAGCCTGAGTTTTCCCCACACTTTTGTACGAGGCATTATACTAAGTAACTAAGACAAGGCATGTGTGTTCAAGAAAATAAATAGTGATGCATTATATTAGGCCGAGCTAAAGCTTTAGTCGTGCTTCTATAAAATATTTTACATTGAAGTATTGTTTTTTGACATTTCTAGAGACAAGCTGAAACATTGGAACCCTGGCTGAGCCAGAAGGTCAAGCCATTTCTAAGTTCAAAAGCTGACTCCAGCTCAGCTTGATCCAAGGAAGGACCTACATCTCAATAAGTGCATGCATCATGCTGCAAAATGGCTTTCAAGGCCCAAGCGTCCTCTTTGACCCTAGAATACATATTCATCTAATTGAATAATTAAACAAATGCATGCAAATGTGTTGCTATCCATATGATTTCATGCCTTTTTTATTGTTTTCAATATATGATCAAAACAACTTTGCACTTCACAGACCAAACTAAACTTAGAATCTTTTAATAGTTTGCTTTTGGGACTTGCCACAATAAAAGTGAAGCCAAAACATAATCCACAAACTGTTGGATTCTGTAAGGACCCTTGGAGAATGTGGCTCTGAGATCTGACACATATTCACAACATGGTTACTACATTTCACCTACTTAGATTATGTAAGTCCAAAGAGGGCAAAGTCTGTTCAGCACGAAATTTACTAACATCATATAATATTATAATGGCGCCATGCATGATCCCCCAGACACTGGATCTTTTTCCTTCCCATAAATGACTAAAATCAGACTTACTGTCAACATGTGGATACTAACTTATTAAGTACAGACAAACTCTGTACTATATTGAAGAAACAAATGTAGGACAATACAGAACTCTACAGCAAGACATTTCCATAGCATATATTGTATGCATAACTTAGTTTCTAACTAAATTGATTTCTGTATTCCCAAAAGAAAAAACTAAATTGATTTCTGAAAAAAGTAAGTTTCTAACCCTTGATTTCCGAGAAAAAGTTTCTAATCAACTTGATTTCTGAAAAAAAGAAGTTTCCAACACAATTGAAATCTGAACTGAATAGCCTCTGAAATATGCAAAATATCTTGGGTTCCAGGTTGTTCCAAATGGCTTTGACAAAGGTGTTTTACTACACTATTTCTTAACATGGGTTAAAACACTATTATTATATATGTCAGCTAGGATAGCATCTGTGGTGTATGACTTGGCTGAAACAAGTCATCTTTTATGTTCCAATGAAAAATATTTCAATGCAGCTTCTGATTAAAAAAAAAACTCAATATTTCAGTTAAGTGTGTGTCAAATATACTATGTTTGCCCATGTCAACTTAACTATGTGTTTATGACAAGCAATGTCCAAATCCTATAAAGCAAATCTTGTTCACAAGAGCACACAATCAGAATCAACAAAGCATAAACACTGACCTTGGCAACATCCTCGACCTGATCCAAAAGGGAGAGTACATGGCGTAGTGTGAGCGAACGGTACCACAGCTGGCCAAGGTGGCTATTCTTCCTACCAAGCAGCTTCTTAGCCTCCGCCATCTCTCCCTTGAGTCCAGTAATGCTATCGGCAGACTCGCTGAACAACCGCAGGATCTATCACCACAGCAGATACAGAGGAAACAGGAAATTAAACCCAACAGCTCCAAACGGCATGTTGACTTAAGGTGCGCAAGATGACTGAAGGGCTCGCCAGCGAAATACAACAAGACCCATGGTGGGCGGACCGGAGGGGAACCTGGGAGTAGTTCTGGATGGCCTTGTTGAAGCCGTGGTGGTAGGCGTGCACGACCTCGTCAACGACGTCCTCAATGAGATCGCTCTGCTCTTTGAGGAACTGGATCTCGCCCTCGCGGTCCTTGGAGGTGAGGATGTGAACGACATGCGGCAGCGAGTCGAACCGTGCGGCCGCCCACCCCTCGTCGATCCGCGATAATCCTTCCTTGAGGTACTGCAGCCCGGAGAAGACGAGAATTAGAATTTCCCATCATAATTCCGGAACAGCACCCCATCAGACGCGACTTACGGATTTGTCGGCCGGGATGGGGAGGCCATCGAAGATGCCGCGGCGACCGCGGCTCATCGTGACAGCGGCAAGGGGTGGTCTCGCGGAGGAGGTGCTGAGATCTGGGTGAAATTGGGTTGCGGAGGTTGGTTTGGCACCCCGTGTGGCCCCACTAACTCCGGTCCGCGGCGGCGGCGCGTCGATCCGGCGACGGTGGAGGGTGGGCGCAGGCGCAGCAGCAACGCGTCAAGGCCGGGGCCGGCGACGGCGTAGGGTGGAGCGGAACGCGCGCGTGATGGAGCCGGGGAGGAAGCCGCACAGCCACGTGGTCAGATCAATTCACCTACCTGCTGATGAATTCTGCCTGAAATGCTGTCGGCCCTGTGTTCCAGACGAGCCGTGCCAATTTTCGGGGGCAAAATTGGATCTTTATCACTAAAATAAGAACCCTTCTATAACTATTTACCCCCAAAAGATTCGCATCTAGATATTTACCATCCAAAGATTTGCCTCTGGATATTTACCATCCAAAGTGCCCATCTTAAAGATATTAGTGTGTGTTTATAGTCTTTCCAGCAGATTACCAAAACATTATAGTATACTAGTAGAGTGCACCTGCACACGCACATGCTCAAAAGAAATCATATATTTTGAGAAAAACATTAACACTTTCAAATCAAGATATTATAGTTAATAATTTCAGAAATACAATAAATTATGCATAATTCAATACGGAACACGATCATCTTTAACGATTTTACATTGTCGACTTCATCAAAGAAACAAAAATGAATTTTGATTCTCACTTATGCTACTTGTGCTCTACCGGTGCATGCATTCTCACTCTATTTCCGCGTGATAGGTACCAAATGTCAATATATTAAGTTGTTTACAGGAAACCTATATGTTGATAGATAACATAGTCATTAGTTAATCTAAAATAGACTTAGATTAATGGCATAGCCAATAGCTCCACATGATGACCTCATTAATCTCAAGATCAGAACAACAAAGGGGTAGGGTTTGTCTGCGTGTATTCGTAAATGTGAGTGTGCATCTGTGTGTGAGTGTCTGCATCTATACTGGTGTTTCAAAAAACACTCCATGTAGACCTATAAATTAGATTGAGTCATTTAGTTTACCTTCTAACGTCTGGCGGCAACCCTACCCAGAGTGGACTTCGACGAGAACTTCAATCTAGTTGTGAAGCCAGCCACTATTCGTTCTTTGCTCTCGCTTGCATTGTCTCGTGGTTGGCCCATTCTTCAGCTTGATATAAAGAATACCTTCCTCCAGGGCACCTTGAGCGAGATAGTCTATTGTGCACAGCTATCAGGTTTTCAGGATCCCTCTTGCACTGACAATATCTGGCTCAACAGATCTCTCTACAAGGCCCTCGCGAGTGTATAGTCGTGTCGGTGTATGAAATCACCAACTAGTGAATTTAGTAGATTGCGCGTTTAGGCTTGGATGGTTCGCGAGAGGACACAAGGGTTATACTGGTTTAGGCACGAACGCCCTACGTCCAGTTTGAGGTTTCTCGTTTACTCGCGTTGTCTATAATAGGGGTTACAAATGGTCGAGAGAGGGAAAGAGCTCCCAAGTCTCTGTGGATGTGTGCATGTGGAGTGTGGTGTATGGATCGGGTGGATTCGAATCTGCGCTAAGGAAGCCCCCCATTCCCTTTTATAGCTCAAGGAAATGGGTTGGGCCGTTACACGAGAGAGAAGGAAAAAGGCTTCAGGTGGAAGGAAGACGTCCGGGTCTTTCGCCCTTGCTCACGCCCGGGCCCAACCAAACTGGGACGACGACGCAATAAACTTCTCTCATGAAGAAGAGGTCATTGCTGAGCCCATTGAACTGGACATAACGGAACAATCGCCACCACCCACAATCGAGCTAAAACCTCTCCCGCCAGGCCTAAAATATGTTTTCCTCCATGGTAACCGTCAAACCCCGGTTATCATCAGCGACAAGCTCACTGAAGAAGAATCCAATAGACTTGTTGCTGTCTTAGAAAA
>CM014275.1:33372519-33411522 GCA_004135705.1 Alloteropsis semialata
CCTTTTGCGGCCCAACACATCGGAAGGCCTATGACGCCGTCGTTTATGCCTTAACCTAGTTAGTTAAGATACCTCGGATAATGATATCCGACAGTAGCCCCTGAGTCCTTGCAGAGGTCGTCCCGACCTGTGCCGGGGACTCACCGTCCTTACGCCGATGGTCGACCCGGTGGGTGCGCTCACGCGCACCCACCGGGTGTAGTCCCCCGAGCCTTTGGTCGAGTCGCGGACTCGCCTAGAGGGTCAGTTCAGGAGAGGTCTCACCGTTTTTCACCGGGGCCGTGCGAGCGCACCCGGTGGGTGTAGCCCTCAAGCCCCTGAGCGGATAATAAATTCGCTCAGGGGCTGAGGTTCGCCTGCCCGAGCGGTCATGTCGCTGTTGAGCGGGGTTGCTCCTTTTGAGGGTCTGGCACGCGTCGCGCTCGTTTGTCCGGGGACCCGTGACTTCTGTCAAGACCTGCTGCGCGGCGTGTTTACCACGCCTGGTCCTGACTTGAGCGGTCTTGTCGGTTCTTTTCAAGGCGTTGCGCCGCTGTTCCTCTCGTGAGGGCGTTGTCGTATTCGAATCTGATGCTTGGTCGTGCCACGCGATGAGTTACTGTAGTTGCGCCGTGGGCGCCGGGAAGGGGCGATCTCCCCTATAAATAGGGGTCTTCGCGTTGGTTATCCAAGCTCCTAAGTTGGTTTCTTCACCCTTCTTCTCTCAGATGGAGATAGAGCGCGTTGGCTTCGTTCCCGGCCGTCCCCTGAGGTTCGGGCCAGAGGTGCCGCTCGTTGATGCCAGAAGAATCCCCGCGAGCTCCAGGAGTCAAGGTGCATGGTGCGACCCGTGCTCGGCATCGCATGGGCCTTCGGTGCTGCCGACTTCCTTCTCACCTGCCTTTGCTTGCACCTGCCAGTGGCAGGCGGTGGTGTGGTAGGCTGTCGTGCGCCGCTTGGGTCATCGGCATCGTCGTCGACCCCCCACTCATCACTACTGGTACCTGCGCTTTGTTGGTGTCTTCCTAGTAGGATTCAGAGGTGGTGGGGGTCGTGTACAGCCCCCATCGCACCGCTCCTGCACCTGCTCCCTTCTGTGCGTCCCGGAGGGGGCCGACACCAGAAGAAGGCCCGCGACACGAGCGTGTCAGGCCTCCTGCTTGGTTTAGGCGGTCTCCCTTCGTGGAGTGCCCCATGTTGCCATCAGGGGGTGGTAACACCGTTTGTATTTTCCCACGGCCGCGAGCCGCGTGTACTTTGTACTTATTTATGTGTATCGATTCACGGTTTTTGTGATGTAACACCGTTTGATTCCTGCGACCACGTCATCGGTCTCTGTTCGTGATTCCGATCCCCGTGTTTCGCCCCAGGTTGTGAGCCTGGTCGGGTGATCGGTTCGTCTTAGTTACTTTTTCCCCTCATGCTTTCCTTGCGATAGGACGGAGGGTTAGAGACGCGTCGCGCTTTGCCACGTAGGCCAAAGCACAGCCCTCGTTGAGTTGCGAACGGGTTGGTTCGAGTGAGGCCCCAACACCCCTTCAGGGGGGAGTCGTCGGATCAACTTGTGATCGACCTCAGTGAATCCCGGGCTTCTGTCCCCTTTGGTTCCTGCAGTCGTCCGACCAACCGCGGGGGCTCGACGCCTCTTTGCGATAAGAAACCAGGGGTCGGCATGCGCCTAGGCTCGAACGCGGGTTGGGGCGCCCTCGGTGTTCTTCCACCAGGGTGTTGACCGCTAGCGGGCCCGTCCGTCTCCGCCCCTCACTCAGAGGACGCCTAGGAGCGGCCATCGGACCCGTTCGTGGGTCAGCCTCAGAACTCCCGGGCTGTTTGGGCTTTATCGGGGCGTCTCTACCCTTGGCAACTTACCTGTTGGGCCCTCGAGGCCGTTGGAGGCGAGCCGTTGCAGACGGCGTGGCGGTGAGGCGTGGCGTGGAGCGACGAATGAGGAGGTGGGGGAGAAAACGTGCGCGCGGAGCGCGGCGTGCTTCCCGGGCACGTCCTGGCCCCGTCTTCTTAAAGGAGGGGTGTCGGTCTTTCCCTCCCCACGCTCTTATTCTCTCTCTGCTGTTTCGCATCTAATCCACGCGCGCGCCGCCGCATAGCTCCCCCGCTTGCTTCCGCCTCCATCGCCCGCATCTGAGGTCGGCGCGCCCTCTGCTCGGCTCCTCCGTTTGCTCTCGCCCCTGCCTCCTTCCATCCCGCCCTTCCCCTTGCCTTGCCGCGCGGTCGGACCGCGTCCTGCAATGGGACATTGGATGAGATCATCGATGGTGGAGACTCACCTGAACCGCCTGGTGGAGAGCGGGCTTTTGTGCCCGCGCACAGACGCGGTGGAGTGGATGGTGCCCGGCAACAAAGATCGGTCGACCCCGCCGGACGGCTATGTGGTGTCCTTAGTCCCCTTCCACGAGCGCGGACTAGGGCACCCGCCCCACTACTTCCTCCGAGGGGTCCTGCATCACTACGGGCCGGAGCTGCAGCACCTCAACCCCAACGACGTCCAACACCTCGTGGCGTTCGTCACCATGTGCGAGGGGTTCCTTGGGGCGCAGCCACACTTTGCGCTTGGTTCCGTGGTGACCGAGCCTCGGGCTACCTCGGGCTCCACCCCGTCTTGTCGAATAAAGGGTGGCATTCCTGTTGGTTCTACCTGAGGAACGACCCTGCCGCCCCCTCCTGGCCTTCATCGGGCGCATCTTCGACAAGCGCCCGGACGTGTGGGTATGGGACCTAAATGTGCAGGAGAGGAGGGGAGTTCCCGACCTCAGGGAGGCCATCGGGCAGCTGAAAAGGCGTAGGGTGACCGGGGCGGAGGTGATTGACGCGTACCACACGCGGCGGATCTTCCCGCTGATGGCGCGTCGGGTCCCAATCTTCGACACGAGGCCCGGCGTGGAGCTGTCCAGGATCGTGATGCTCCCCAATCCGCCGCCGGTCGACGAGGTTCGCTAGCGCATCCAGGACGCCGTGGCTCGTGACTAGGCCGAGTACCCGGCTACCTGACGGTCGAGCCGCACCTGCCTATGTTGTCGGACAACCACGCCGCTGTCATGGTGAGTGCTCCGCCCTTTTGCTTTCTTTCTTTCTTTCTTTCTTTCTTTCTTGGGTGTAACACCCCTAATGTTTAACAATGCGATTATCAACTAACTAAGTGATGCATTGCACCATTTAGCATGTGTTTTGATGTTAGCATGATCATTAGCACCCAATGGAGCATTAACGCAAGCATGCAAGCACGCTCATTAGTGCATCATCATCTCATGCATAACACATGTGCTATCATTTCTGTGCTTTTTATGCATGGTTCATTGTAAGATGCTTATGATGCTGCACTCATACTCTATTTAACATGTCTATCAAGTTTCATGAACATCTCATATGCATAGCTAGTGATCTAGACTTGTTTTAGCTCTCTAGTGCTAAGTTC
This sequence comes from Alloteropsis semialata, assembly GCA_004135705.1. Lineage (NCBI taxonomy): Eukaryota > Viridiplantae > Streptophyta > Magnoliopsida > Poales > Poaceae > Alloteropsis > Alloteropsis semialata. The sequence goes on from CM014275.1 coordinate 33,375,929, forward strand.
AAAGTCATACTTTTTGCTGTCTTGAGTGCTTAATTAAAATATGTTAAGTTGGTTATCCTAAATTGAAGCCTTTACCAAACTTGTAGATCTTTCAATGATCTTTCCAACGGTACCACATTCACTCCTTCAAGTTTCGTTGAACTCCCGCAATCCTAATTCTAAAACAGCTACACAGCCCAGTTTCGTCCATCGCAAATTTGCCTGTCTGGGCGGATTTCGTGATTTTGGATGAACTTTGCTCTCCTTTATCTCCCAATCCGTCGAGTTTTAGAACAATCTTCCTTACTCAAAGTTGTAGTCCTATCAACCCTCTACAACTTTCGTATTCTTGGGTGGGTCGGGTTATGCAGTACTTTTGGGAGTTTTTGCCACTCGAAGTCGGGCTGCTGGGAGAACACTGTCGAGTCGCGTTCGTGGTCGCCGTCCGTCGTACATGAACGTTGCAACATCCTTTCACCTCTGGCACTGCTGTAGCGCGTGCCCCACCCCGTCATGCTGCGTCCTGTGCATCGTCAGGCCGCCTGCCACCACGCCATGCCCTGCAACTCTCCTCCCACACGTTCATGGACGCAAGCCATGACCGACCTGTCACCTCGTCGTCCTCATTCCGAGCTCGCCCACGCCTTGATCACTGCTCAAACCTGCCGAGGCGCTGTTCCACCTGCCCCCGAGTACGTTGCCTCTCGCCATGGCCCTTCCCACACACCAGAACAAGCCCGGCATTAAGAGAACGCCGTGGCCGCCATGACCACCGACGGTCGCTCTTCACCCCGCTCTCACTAGCCCTCAGCTCAATTCCTTTCACCCAGAGAGCTCCCACATTTTCCTCTACCCACCAAAACCATCCCCAACCCCTCCCATCCATCTCCTCAGCCGGAATTCCACATCTCGGCTCGCCATCGCCGTTTCGAGAATTTCTCATAGGTAGCTTCACACGGTTTGTGCCCCTTCATTAAACCTAGCAAGATGAGTTTGCCTCGTCCGGGAACACGCGATGCTCTCCTCGTCTTGATGTTTAGTTGCCGGAAGCGGGGAGGAGCTGGGCGGCGATGGCACCGGTCGGCGCGTCGCGCACCTCCGCCCCCTGTCCGCGACTCCTGTCGCGAGGGGAGGGTGACGGCGCCTGGGGGCGTTGACCCTGTTGGGCCAGGGCGGCATGTGGGCCCACGTGGGGAAAAAGGAGCAAGGGGGAGGAGGTGGCGGCTGGGCTAGGGGCTTGTTGGGCCAGCCGGCCGCCTGGGCCGGCAGGGGAAGTGAGGGAGAGAAAGAAGTGAGAGGGGAAAGGAGGAGGCGCCACGGGTCGGCCCATTGTGGGCCTGGGCTTGCAGCAGGAGGAGGAAAAAGTTGAGGGAGGTGTTGTGAACTTGGCAAAGTGGTTTTCAGACCTGTTTGGATGAATCCCGAGTGCTTGTTTTTCTTGATACAGCTGTAGCTTACAAAATTCAAAGAAAATCGTAGAAACCTCCAAAAATTTTGAAATAAATTTTGTTGGTTTGCTCATGAATTTCTCTCTGCAGGAAAAATATGAGTATAAGTAAAAGTTGCAGTTTAATCCTCTATTTAATTATATTAATAGGAACTAGATTGTGTGGTATAGCTAGTCTCATATACATGTTAGTATTTAATCTTTTTGCAAGATATGGTTAGTAATGTTAGTAGGTCTACATCTAATCTTCAGAAATCAGTAGTGCTTCAGGTGATAAATTTAAATATGGGATGTTGCTATCTTTTTGCTATTGCTCAAGTCATTTAATTGCTATCACATACTAGATAGTGCTTTTGTATTAAAACTTTATATTAGTAAAATGATCATGTTGATATGCTGATATAAAAAATCTTCAATGACCAGAAAAGAGAGTAGCAAATTTTCTGTATGCATTTAGTAATAAAACTAGTGCAAATATGAAATAACCATAAGTACGTAAGTAGATGCCACTATATGTTTCATAAGATATGTTGTTGCTTGCTCAAATGACTAGTCATCATCATCACATATACCTTGATGCACTGCATAATGAAATTATTTGCTTGTAACAAGTACTCATGAGTTAAGTAGATAAATTAATTTATGGTTGTTTTTAGTGCATGCATGAGCATCATATTTAGTTTTGCCTTTGCAATCATTGCACTCATGCATGATGCATTTCATGTAGATACCGCAGTCGCTGACCGCTTGTACGAGTTGGTGGCAGAACCTGTCGCTGACCCGGTGGAGACCGCTGTAGTTGCTGATCCCTTTCCAGAAGACCCGAACCAAAGTTCGGTAAAGCCCAAGGCTGTTGAGCAGGAAGGCAAGCACCGTATCATAACCCCTATTTTCCAAAACTATGCAATGTGATTACTTAAGTATTGTGCATTTACGTTTTGGGATATGATTGAAACCCTAGTATGCATAATCCCTAGGATCCTAGTCAAGATACTAGTATGTGTAGGTCGATAGCTTGCCATGCTAAATAGGACCAGTAGAAGTCGAGTGATTTCATGTCACTCGTGAGATATAGGCTCTTTACTTTATGATTGAAATCAAGAGGTTCGTGGGCGGGGCGTGGTTCCATGCTCCTGTGATGTGGAGTTTTGCCCCGTCCGCATATCAAATGGAACTAGGTCATCCATTGTTGCATTGTTGGGCAAGTATTGAACGTACTGAGCACATACTGGCGTCTGGGTCCCAGGAAACTGATGTACCTGAATTAAACAGTATTTGGGCTTCTTCCAACTACTCTGGGAGTGGACAGATGGCGGGTGTAGTTGCGGCTACATGGTCCGGGACCAGTAGGGCTTTGCACCCAGGACTAGTGGGTTTAGTCTGGATATTCGGGAGATGACGGGAAAAGTGGGTGCGTGAGGCTCCAGGAGCGCTCACGTGACGTGTGTTCAGGTTTCCCTTGCAAGGTGTAAATCAGTCATGATCGCGGCACTTCTCCGTTATGAATACCGCTTGTCCGCTGTGTAGCATTAAGTAGTCAGGAGCGAATGATAAATAATGATGGTTGTCTGAATAATTTTTGTTTCAACATGTTTGCTATAGAAAAGGTGCTCACATGGATACTTGATAATGACTGTAAACTTGATGCTAAAATTTGAAAGTTAGGATCATCTATTAGTTGCTTTTCGGCAAAACCAACCCCACAGCCAAAAGCCTTGCATTCTTAGGAGTCAGCGTTATAAGCCATATTCGGATAAGTCTTGCTGAGTATTAGTTACTCAGCCTTGCTTGTGGCTTTGTTTTTCAGAGTGTGAATTCAATGTGTCCGATGGCTCCGAGCAGTGGACCATCGATGGTCAGACCGTTTCGGCGGGTTGGACCGTCGAGTGGATCGAGGACCAATTGGTGTTTGCTGTGTGCTCCTGATGACATATTCTTCGGGCTTATGAACATGTTGTTGTATCTCGTCGTTTAGCTTCCGCGCTTTTATTCAGAACTCTAGTTTGTACTCTAAGTATTTTAAACTCTGGCTTGTAAAACTTAATTATGGAAGTGTTGTAATTTATGATGATGTTGGTAACCTCTGTGTTCTCCTTCGAGGGAGCCTTGTGCATATTTGTTCGATCGGGAATTTAGTGGTTTCATCGGGCTTGACCCGACAGATCGTCTAATTGAACTGTTTGAAGTACGGGTAACCAGACCAAGTGATTGATATGACGGTTAACGTGCTTGAGCCAGTTTAATTAGGGCGACTCTGCCACAGCTGGTATCAGAGCGAAAATGTGCAGCAGGTGGTACTAACAAAGCCCTAAACTGTGTTTTCCCAATTAAAATTGGAGCTTTCTTCAAAACAGACTAGGAACGCTAAGGAAAACCTAGGAGATAGCTCGTAAGCCCTGTAAGTTGTGTCTATTAGTAGGTGTCTTAAAGTGTTGGGATTCGCCCTGGAGGTTGAATCCCAGGCAAGCGAGAGATGAGAGAAGGGAGAAGTATAGAGTAGAAGCCAACTGGAGAGCACATATGAGAGAGCAAATGAGCAAGAGCCAAAAGTCCTCTCCCCTAAGCCCTAGGGCTCTATTTATAGGGAGGAGGGGATGGTTGTTTATGTTCATTCCATTGGTGGGGTTCAACATTACAATCGGGTCCCTAGATGTTACAAATAGACCCCTGGACCCTAGTTTGGGCCTCTTTTACACACAAGTGAGGGCCTCGGCTCATGGCCGTCCATGGTCCATCCCCAACAGTAGCCCCTCAGCTATTTGGTCTTAGCTGGCACAACAAGACCGAATAGCTATATCTATGAAAAAGGGGCCCAAACTACAACTTAAGCCCATGCTGCAAGGAACATCCTTTGTAACCTACCCGTGTGTGCCTCACTAGAAACTCCATCCCCAAAAACCCAGTGGGAAAAAGGGCATGGATTAAAGAGCACACACAACTAGGTTTACATAAGTATCTTCGTGCGTCTTCTTTGTAGAGCCTTGATCCTTCGCAGAGCGACGGCGACGGCTACTACTCAAGGTGCAGATGTAGATGAAGTAGTCGATGTAGTGGTTGGGGGTTGCCTCAAGGACTTCAATCACGAGCTCCAGTCAAAACTGTCTTCTAGGATGACTGCTCCTCCAGCTGGTCCTCCAGCACACCCCTGCCCCTCTTGACTGGTGTTTGTGATTGAAGCTCCATGTAGTAGTGGAAGTAGTTGTAGCAGTGGTGGTGGCAAAGTCGGTGACTTTTGTGAAGGTGACGTAAACCTCTCGAGTCGAAGCCGTTTTGCCAAAGCTGAGTCGAGTACGAATTGTCGAGGGTGACGGCGAGCCCCTCGAGCTGAAGCTAAGGTGAAGATGAAGTCGGTGCCGTAGTTGAAGAGGATGGCAAGCCCCTCTAGCCGAAGCTGGGGCGGAGGTGATGTTGGTGCCGTAGTCGAGGAGGGCGGCAAGCCCCTTTTGCCGAAGGCACAATTTGACGCTGATGAGCTGAATAGCTGACGGCCTGCGTTCTTTTCCTGGTAACTTCGAAGTTAGCTATTAAAATGGCATAGTGAGGAGAAATTATAAGTATAGAGAGGGTAATTTCTCATGAAGAGCCCCTCTAAGGAGATTATGCATTAGTCCTTTGTGGAGTATGCAACTTCGATTTGAAAACTTGCAAAAATTTATTTCTAGCCTGTGCTCGCACCCTCAGCGAGCCTAAGCCGCTGGGCTTGCCATCTCGACAGCTTCGTTTGGGCATGAATGGGCCTCAAGCACCACGACTATATTTTGACGCTGAGTTCTCAGTGTTTTTTCTTGGAATGGAAACTGGGAGCACTTACAAGCAGCTTCGCTGTCGCAAGCTTGGCTGCTTCACTATTTATTTTAGCAGTTTTTTGGCCCTAAGCTTTGCATATGAGCATTGTCTGGTCTTATATGTTTGTGCTTGTAAAAACTGTTGTGCTGTCAGAGCTGTACATACGTGATGGCGAAGTTTCGCCTGTTAAAGTAACATGCATGCGTGACTAGCCAGGGTGCTTAGGCCCTATTTAGTTCCCACCCCAAACTTCACTATTCATCAAAGGGAATCTTACATGCATGGAGTATTAAACGTGTGTTAATGACAAAACCCATTCCATAACCCCGGTAACTTTGCGAGACGAATCTAATGAGCCTAATTTGGCCATGATTAGACAACGTCGTGCTACAGTAAACAATCTCTAATGACGGATTAATTAGGCTTAATAGATTCGTCTCGCGATTTCCCGTCCATCCGTGTATTTAGTTTATAATTAGATCATGTTTAGTCCTCCTAATCTTCGATTTAGAATTGCTACAGTAAATTTCGCCAACTTTCCATTCCAACTAAACAGAGCCTCCGACAAGCTTGACTGTAGGTTCCTTTTGCTGCTGCGCATGCCACTTAATTGGGTAGTTGTGCCATTTTGGACGATCAATGTCCACTTATCTGAACGAAGGCAATGCGATGCATGCATGTAGATTAAATTGTTGCTTTGTGGTAATGGAGGTGGTGAGTTTTGCCCGCACTGCCTAGCTAGCAGCCTTGATGTCATCATGTGATTCTCAGCAGCTTCGTATGTGGCTGGGAGCTTGTTGTGCTTGCCGTACACATATGGATGTTGCATAGTGCGTTAGCTGTCTTGATGCAGGAACACGAAGGTGATAGATGATACTATGATGCGCGCAAGCTTGCTTGGCACATACACAGAGGTGAAGTTGCTAATAGAGGCGAAGCTAATAAGCTTTGCTCCAAGGCAGCTTCGCTAGAGGTGATCACACTTGAATTGACTACCAGAATATGCGTAGCGACACTACCTTGTGTCTGAGCAGCTTCGCTTGCGTGCCTTGGTGGCGAATGACGCAGGAGTAGGCACATGGCTTCGTGGGTGAGGTGGAGCCCCTGGAGTCTCTTTAGGTGATGTCCCGATGATGCTGGTGCTTATGATTTTGGCCGGCACCTTCGTTTGTGATTTTGTTCTTTGGTGGCTTCGTTGCTTTAGTGGCAAGCCGGAGCGGCGGACGATGGACCTTGCCGCTAGAGCTTCGTTGCCGAGTTATTGCTCTGTGTCTTAGGTGCCGAGGTGGGATGACGAGTAATTAGCTAGCTGCGCGGCAGCTTCGTTCTTGTGTATGGCAGCTTATTTGGCGCATTTGGTTTGCTGCCTTTGATGTTGTCTGCATGACCTCCTGCTTGCGGACGAAGGCGAATGGCAGATTTGGTGTCAAACCGTGAGTAAAGGCCGGCAGCTTCATGTTGACATGGTGACGACGGCTGCTGCAGCTTGGTTTTTCTCAGCAACTTTGCTTGTCGTGAGCAGAGATATGATGTACTTTTATATGCATGGTGTGTGTGGAGCTTGGTTGGAGTATCCTGCTAGCAGCTTCATATGATTGCATGCATGTGATGAACATGTGAATGCCCAAGAGAAAGCAAGATGCTTAGTTCCCAGCATATTCTCTCTCTTTTTTTTCATAAACGAAGGTGGCGGCACGTAATGATAATGCATGTGCTCTTGGTTGTCACTTTCGGTTTTGCCTTGCATGTTGCTAGCAATGAGTTATTGAGGCCATCGAAGCTGCGCACAGAGGTGGTGTACGATGACGCCTTGTTGCTTTTCAGTCTGGATTGGATTGACGCTATTAAAGTTCCTTTTGGGGAGGTAACGGTGAGCTCCAGTTAGCTTATGCTGATGAACTGATGCGCTACGCAAGGTACATGCACTTGCTGACACATCGTCGCGTGACAATTTTCTTGTGCCATGCGCTTTTGCATGCCTGGTTCAATAGTGATATGTCACCGACGAAGGTGATGAGATAACGATGATGATGCTAATCCTACCAACCACCTTTGTTTTGGGTTAGCGACTTCTTTCTTTTTTTTATTGCCATAATCTTGCATACATTTCTAATTTGCTGTCCAAGCCTTGGAAAAGTTGTGCACGATGGTGATGGTTGATAATTTCAAGCAATCACTATGATAATTTAGCAATTGTTTGGCGAGAGATAAAAGTTCCATTTGCATCCTCTTGAATCGAAGATTATAATACTAGGTCTGTGTGCGTCATATTTATGTGTAATGCACACAGTCCTGAAATAAATATGTCGAATATATCAACTTGTGACAAGTTGTTTCGACTCAACCGTATGATTAGCTTGGTCACTTCCTTTCATTTCGAAGGTGTGCCTGCCCTGACCTCGTGGGTAGATTTTATTATTATTATTTAATTATTTATTCACTTTTTGAGGTATTGTTCTTCACATGTAGGTACTCATCTTCGTTTCTTCTTTTGAGAAAACGAAGGCTCATTATAGAGGTCACGGACCTCTTGCCCATCTCGTGGGTCTTCGTTTTCATTCATGAAAGTACTGCGTTGATGCATATGAATGTGATGGATTCATTTTCATAGCGGCCAATATACTGCCTGCTTCGTTGCTGGTTACTAGAGTAGGCAGCGGCTCTTTTGCAGTTAGAAAAAAATAGCTTTTGCCTTCTCAGTAGCGCTGCATGCTTGAAACATGTAGGTATCGGTCCACAGGAGCATTTATGCAAGTGCTTGTTGCATAACAGAATTCATTGTCTATATGTAATTAAAAGATATGTTATCCCTTTTGACGCATGTATTGTGAAGACCACTAGCAGCCATCTTTGCCACTAATAGCTTCGATCGGTAATATGGGTTGATGGTGCTTTAAGAGAACCAACCAGGCCTCCTTGATGGCATGACCATCCATGCGAATCTGAGCTTTGTGTTGTCACCATCGTTCTTGCATGCTACTGTACGAAGCTGATGGGCTTGTGTGGAGAGTGTCCGATTGGTCCAGCATGTGGCCGAACGCATGTCACCCGCATGCAGCTTCGTTCGGGTAGGCAAGGATACATGCAGCTTTGTTCAGAGCAAGGCCGCGCGCGAATGTGCTGCGCAGCTGCGCGTTCAACAGTGCCGGTTTTTTTATCAGCCGGATGCACTGTGCTTGCTTCATCAGGGGCCGTCGCTTTCCACCCCTGCTTCCGTCAGGGGCCGTCAGTACATTCGCGCGAAGACAACACAAGCAGAGCGGTGACCAGCCACTCTCCTGTCCACTCTCACTCCAACTCCGTCCGGATCCAACGAGCCACGAGCCGGCGGCCGGCGGCCTGTGGAGACGAGGGAGATGGCGGCGGCGGCGGGAGCGGTGAGGTACGGGATAGTAGGCGTCGGGATGATGGGGCGGGAGCATCTCCACAACCTCGCCCACCTCGCCGCCGAGGTCGGGCGGGAGCAGTCCGTCAAGGTGCGGGTCACCGGCCTCGCCGACCCCCACCAGGAGTCCATCCGCCTCGGCCTCCAGCTCGCCGATGAGCTCGGTCTCCCCGCTCCCCAGGTACACCCTCTCAGCCGTCCTAGTGTCTGATTCTTGTGATGACCCTTCGACCGCGCCCGCGTGTTTCCCCCCAACCACCGCGGCGCCGAAGCCGGGGCGCACGCCGGTGCGGGTTGCCACTTGCCGCCACCGCGCCAGCATCAGGTGGCCAGATTCCGCTTCCGCATCGGACGAGGCCGCGGTGCCGCCTGCCTGCTTGGCGCTGCCGGCCCGGCTTGCAGCAGCGCAGGCGGAGCGCACCACGCCGTCGTTGGATGCGGCGCGAGCCATGTCCCTATCGGTGATCACAAAACGGCGAGACGGAGCGCCTAAAAAAAATGCGAAACCTTTCGCTGCTTTTTGGTTGGAATCACATCGCAAACCACTTCTGAAGCGGGACAATGTTGGGTGGCGAACGCACGCTGTGAGGTTCTATCGTGTCTTCTTGTCCTTCATTAATTTGATTGACTGCCATGCCAAAAAAATAAAATAAAAATCGAATGATTGCATACCAGTTACACTTAAAACTTAACGATGAGACTATGCAATGTGGTGCTGTGTGCCTTCTTGGTTGGGCAGTGCTGAATCCTTAACAACCAGAAGGTTTCAAGACCTTTTCAGGCCACCGCGAGCTTCGGATGTGATTATAGGATCTCCAGGTAACTTAAGTTATACCAAGTTGGCTCAGTTTGCAGTTTGGAACTCCCAAAGTTCATGTCTGATTATTCTGTTTTACTAGCATCAGTGTATAGTGACAGCTAATGAGTATGTCATACTCAGAAGAAAGGCCTCAAACTTAAACAAAAAGTATTACTATTTTATATAAGTATGTATTCCCCTGAATGACATGCGTTTTTCTTTCAAAGTAGTATTTAGGAATATATTTGGTACTCAAATCGAAGTAAAGCTTGTCCAACAACGGTTATGCTTTGGACATATCAAATGATGTAGTATATATACTTAAAAAACTTATCCTTAGATAGGAGGTTGCTAGATGTAAATCTTGAGATATGCAATATGTGATTCAAGCGGGAAAGCTAAAGCTGCATCATGTTCTAGAATTAGCTGTTGGCACATAATTACGTTAGACTAGAAAGTAATGTTGTAACTGTACATTGTTCCATAGTGTGTGGATATGCCTAATACAGAACAGGACCATAAACAATTTTTTTGAGAATATAACAGGACCATATACTGCGTAGGCTCATACTAACCATACAAATGGTGAACTCGTAAATCCAACAAATGGATGTGGTTTTCATTCCAACTATAGTGAGTAGTGCAAGAATAATCACCTCCTTGTAGTACATGGAGGTCCTATACATTATAGGTGAGATATCATGAATGCTACTAGCTTCCAAGTACTCTAGGATGAACTTGGATGGTGAATCATTGATGAGCGTGTCAGTTCATAGAAGGATTGGTGATAAAAGGCATGCACATGCATTTTTATTGGATGAAGGTCAAAACAGGAGTTTCTGTGAGATAGCTAGATACATGGTTGAATCAATTAGGAAAATATAGCTTTTAAAAAAAATCAATTAGGAAAGGGAAGCACATCTGGACTACGTTTTTATGGAAAGGGAAGCACATCAAATCTGCATCTCATCTCTAGAATATGCCTAAGAGGTATAGTCCTTTTATCATATATTCTTCCTATTTTGTGGGAGAGGGAGAGCTAGATGTTCATTTAGGGCTTGCAATCCCTGTCACAACACTTTGTGTCTTATGATGAATTTTTGTACCATATTTGTAGTTCATTAATGGCAGCTCGCCATGCGTGGTTCTTTTGCTCATCTTGAGGCTTTGTTTAGGTGAAAGAAATTAGCCTATATTCTTGTCTTTTGTTTATTAGTCAAATCTCATTATCTAACAAGGATTGGATTATCTACTATCCTGTTTCTGTTTAATATACAACTCTAGTCTAGTGTGTGTGATTCATTTCTTTCAAATAGGGCGAAGCTTTTGTTCTAGAGAGCATTGTCAGGGTTCGAAAGAGAAAAGAAGGTAGAGATGGAGTTGTAACAATAATGGCTGACGATGAACGGATCAAGTATGCTCTGTTTTGCTTTTCCCATATCAGCATTTATCTACCCTAACAGCATTTAATATATAAATGGCAGTTTCCAAAGAAATAACCTTTTTGCTGCTCTTGAATGATCTTGTTTACAGTTTCATGCTTCTTGCACTAGCACACTCGATTTCCTTATGCCCACGTGATCATGGCACACTGAATCGAGAAACGATAAAAAAAGGATTCAATTTTGGTTTAAGCACTGAAGTTTATATGCAGAATGCATAGCTCAGCAGATGGGATATGTTTGGTTCTTATCTTAGGAAACTCTTGGTTTTTATAGGTATCAGGGTGTTCACCATGGATCCAGCTACTTGCCGCACCTCAACTTCCCTGTCTGCTATAAGGGCTCAAGGCGCCTCAGGACCATCCGTCAACTTAAGTGATGGTCTACTATATGTTGCCATAGGAGTGGCTGGTCAATTATCAATTGAGCAAGGCCGATTTGTGACAATGGAAGAGGTCTTAGGTTCTTAGCTTGATTATGTTAAGGTGAAACATAGTTGAACATGCAAATATATTCTAAAACCTTCCTCTGTAGATTAGGTACATGGATGCAAAGAATGCTCCCATACTCCCGAGCCTATGCATTGCATGTTATGATGACAGGATTTTGAAATCCTGAAGGAAATGTAATGTTGTAGTGGATTTATATTGTCTACAGCGTTATCTTCAATCCATTGTTTCTATTACAGCACAAATTATAGATGCAACAAATCATGTGAATAAACTTGAACATAAATTGTTCTCAAGTACATCAAATTGTTTCAAACATCAAACAACACAAATAAACATAGACAACGATACATAGAGGATACATATCCATGGATCGCATGGATTTGAAACATAAGTGGAAGAAGAACTGATAAGTGTACCCCTAACCGTTAAGTACCATATTTGCAATAGCTTCACGGAGTGCGGTCATAGCTTCGGTGGAGTTTGGTGCGTCGTACAAATGACGAAGTGGAGGATGAACGGGTTGAATGGGATAACCATTATATAAGGGGTTCTGAGTTATGAAGTGGGGGTTCCGAGAACTGTCCAATCTAAAATTGTGTAGAGCAAAAGCTGCAAGTATAATGTTTGGTTGCGTGTCATAATCGGGAAAATAAGGAATTCCCTTTAGAATTTTCCATTGCCGCTTAATAATCCCAAATGCCCTTTCAATTGTAGTGCATAGAGAGGAGTGAAGGAAGTTGTACTGCTCTTCCTTTCCCATTGCCAGAGGGGCCTCGCCCTGAAATTCATCCATGTGGTAGCGAGCACCTACATATGGAGGTAGAAATCCGTACCGGCATGGATACCCCGAGTCCACAAGGAAATACTTTCCTACAATGGGAAAAAATTTGAAAATCATCTCCCACAGCACGCGGACAAATAACTGCAAGGATTTTTTCGTTGTTGTACTTACCCAATGGAGGTCTTGGAAAAGTAAATGGAAAACGGCGTATATCGGATGCAAGAACTCTTTGGTCATGGACAGATCCAGGCCAACCAGCATCCGCAAAGATGATCCTATCATCCCACCCAATCACCACAAGAACATTCTTTGTGGTGTCCCCGTGGCGATTTCGGTGTTCAATTGACCTTTCCCGTGACACCACACAGGGAACATGAGTTCCATCTACTGCACCGATAGATCCATGAAAGGGACTGTACCTTGCATCGTCCGTGAGTCGAGGATGCAATTCGTCGAAGTTAGGATCAATTGGCTTCAGAATATCCACCGCCATTGCATAAACTGCATTCAGGACTCGATGGAAATATATGGACACAGTAGACCCAGACCGCACCATTCTATTGTTGGTTGAGCTATTTGGTTGTGGCCCTGCCATGGTATATAAGAAAATACCGAGCGCTTCCATTGTGCATACCTCGTATGTACCTTGTAGGTTGTAACGGGTTGTCAGCAGTCCATGCAAAGAATGGATCTGGTTTGCAGTTAAACGGAAAACACTACGGCACTGCTCTTGGTTTTCCATTGTTTCCATCATCCATTGCATCCCACTTTGCTGCGGCACTCGTCGTGGAGCTCTCAAGTTTTGTTCAAGATTTTCTGCCAGCCATGTCACCAACGAATCATCCTCTTCACTGGTGTAATTCTCTCCGTTGTCAGAAGAGGAACTCATTCTCCGGTACCTTTGTTGACAAAAAAAGTTAACTCAAATTCATTAACAATTATTTTTGGTCCATGAAGTACAAATCATTCTGCTATAAAAATTTAACTTGCATGGCATGACATAAGTAAACAATGATTTATTGGTGCCTTCGACCACACAAGGTTCAAGACAGTTCAACAAATACAGTATTGTACAGAAATCAATTAAACACACGTATAAACAAACAGTGTCCATGACCAACAGCCACATGTACCATTATTCAGATAACAACATCAATTAAACAGTGCTAATAAAAGTAGGCATGACTTCACGAGGCACCAATCGAGGTGGGCAAGAAAATTTCTAGCTCTGTTAATACAGAGCTCCACCATCTCCTCCTCCAAAGCCACCTCCAAACCCACCATCGAACCCTCCTCCATAGCCACCTCCGTACCCACCTCCATAACCACCAGGACCACCAAAACCTCCACCTGAACCACCAAAGCCTCCACCAGGACCACCAAAGCCTCCACCAGGACCACCACCTCCTCCTCCAAACCAACCTCCAAAGCCAGTAGGACCTCCTCCGCATGTTGGAGGTGGTGCGCTTCCAAACGCTTGGCTGTTCAGCTGGATGAACCGGAGCCGATCCTCAGGAGTTGGGCAGTCATCCAGAAAGAATTGACACCAATAACTGTCCTTGAACAGCTGCATTGCCATGAACCATACCGGGCTACCCTTAGGGTACCCATCAGCAACCACCAGCTCCAAGCATGCCTTTGCACTCTTTGCTTGCTTCTCCTGTTCCTTTCTAGCCTTACTCTCATGAGACAGCACCCTCAGATCAGCAAGCCTGTTCAGTGCGTCTCCAGTGGAACAGCTCCTGCTCTTCTTGTTGGAGCCACCAGATGTGCCTCCACTGGGACTGGCTGCCCTCTTGCCTTTGCCCTTGCTGCGACGAGAAGGGCCGGCACTTGAAGGTGGGCTGCCAACACTGAACATGACATCTTCCAGCTGCTCGACGTTGATTGGCTGCTGCTGCTGTTCAACCCGCGCCTCAGGAGCGGCCACAGCTCCAGGGACTATTGAGTGGTCCCCAACCACAGTCCGGCCATGGAACACTGCATAGTGCAACTCAGAAAACTTCAGGGGTTTCTTCTTGAAGCAGCGGACATTCTTCCTCATCTGCAGCAACAAGGAAATTGCATGTGTTAGACAATGATAAGTGCCGTGACCAAGAAGCAATAACTGCAGCAATAAGGAAGTAGGCAGTGCTATGATGTTTCCATTTTGTACACCTCTGAAAAAATGTAAAACAGTTTCTATGTGCTAAATGTTGTTCAATTCTTTTTCTTTCTTAGATATGGTAGTTCACATTTAATGGTTGCAAGGAGTACAGAGCATTTACTTTTGCTACATCAGTTAAACATTGAGAAAAATGTACCCTGAAAGTGCTGCCTGTGAATTTCCCAATGGTTGATTGTTAGTTCTACTATAATACAATATATGCCAGTTTGTGTAATAAAGGAGCCAGTGCACTACATTAAGCAGAGCAATACTACACTGTAAAAGTTCACAGGAAAGGTCAAACAAAATAAATCTATGCAAGAGCTGATCACTGATCTAGTTCAGTTTTTTCAAGAAACAAAGCAGTAAACCAGATGTGGGAAAATTAAAAAATCTACCTAACTGAATGTTATCAAATCATTTTTCTAGAAAGAGAAGGCATTTAACAGAGAGATGAAGAGGAAGTTGGAAGAAATGAAAGCCACAACCTCTTCACTTAGAGCTCAGAAAATAGACCAGAAAACCAAGCTCAAGGGACTGGAAGCCACAATGGCAAATCTTAAGAAGACTCAAAAAGAACTGGAAGCAGCTCTCATAGAGAAAGACAACCACATCAATCTAATGGAAGAAGCAGCCAGAAATCTTAAGAAGGCTCGAAAAGAACTGGAGGCAACTCTCACAGAGAAAGATCGNGAGAAGCTTGTCGCGTTCATGAAGGATTTCCAAGCTAGGAACCCATAATTTCCCTGTGCTTATGATCATTTGCTATTGCTACTCTTTAGCAGGATGCTCTGTCTTTCATAACATAAGTGAGCTCTGTGCAAGAGCTGCTTTGCGCATTTGTGATCCAGATGTAGTATTAGTGCTGTAGTGAGTATTTTGCAATGTGTCTTTTCACTTTTTGGTGTTCATGGAACTTCATTTCCATGGTGCACCATTGTGGTTGGAATGTGTTTTGCTGGGAATAAGTTAGATGGTCAGTTGTGTCGAGAGCAGGTGATGCTGCTGTATGATTCAGACTTATCAGAGCTTATAAAACACTAATAATTCGGAGTTTGGTGGGGTTTCGCCTCTAGAATGAATCAAATTTTGCTGGTTTCTGTTCTGATCATCTTCAGAGACAGAATTGCTGACATTTTATATCACCTGTACTTTACAAAGATTCTGGTGGAAATTGTGTAGACCGGTGTATGTGTGTCCATTGCTGTTGCTTTCAGATAGGTTGGTCTATATTGATGTCTAAGCTCAGACCACACTGCGTTGAGAAAGATCCATTTAAGGTTGGTAACCAGTGAGCACTCCAGAGTTTGGTGATGAAGTGTCTTTGCTGGTTCATATGTCGTTGTCTTGCTGATTCATACCAGAAGCAGATGTATAATGTGTCACAATTTCAAATTGCTCGTTTGGTAAACATTGTATGCTGTAGTGCAAAGCAAAAGTGTGTGCTGTTGGTTTAAATTCCTGATGACAAAAGATTATGTTTTTGACCTTTTATCAGTTAAAATTGGGATAGCAGCATGCTTTCTTTGTATCTTTTGCCAGAGATTGCAAATTCTGTTGCAGTAATTCTCTAACCGTTGTTCTTCCTCATTAGAGTTTGTACAATCAAGTCAAGCTGTTAATCACATCATATGTGATTCTTTTTTAACTAGCCATCATGATGTTTACCAATCCCCCAGTTGGTCTTGTTTATTCTTAAACTGAGAGACGTGGAGGATCTGAAGGCCAAAGTATAGTGCTTACTTTTCTGACTCCCTGGGGTGGAGTCCATCACTAACCTCTAACCTGAATGAAGAGTATTATATTGCGGACACAGCCACTTGGATGCCATTATGTCATCCATGATTCATGTCCATGGAGTCCTCGTTTGGAATCTATTCAGCCCAGTGGAGAGGCAGCTCTCTGGTTTTCTGGCGCTAGACTGCTATGTTTGCACCTGCGATTCTGATTGACGTGAATGAGATTTTGAGGTGTAAAGGGTTGGGGTGCTAGGGATGAAATTGCTGATGAGTGTGCTTGCTAGCAAAAGCATTGTGCTTACGCAGATCTTTTTCATCGTTCTAGCATAAGAAATTAAAATTTGTCTGAGCTTGAGAAGACGCGTTTGCCTGGAACACCTGTTGCATCTTATTATTTTTATTTAAATCATAGAATAGTGGAAAAGTCAATGGTTGAGGAGACCAGGCACTGCACAGCACCCTGCCCTACTTCAATTTGTTCTCTTCACGTTGTTTTTCTCTGTAGTAGTGGGTAGTATGTTGGGTGCTATACTATGCTGTGAGCCTTGTAATACAATTGGGCCCAGCGTCACGCGCGAGACGAAACTAGCCCAACATCTTCATTGCCCATGCCACCACCAGGGCACAGCAGGGCCCAGTGGCCGCAGCCCAACAAAAACGCGGATTAACCGCTGCCGGCTGCGTTAATCGCAAGCAGAGCAGGGGGGAGACCACTTGAAAGCTAAGCTAAACTCGCTCGCACGCGCAGTATAAACCCTTGCCCAAAATCAACAGGGAAACCGACTCGCCCTGCTTCCTTCCTCTCCGTTTCTCCCCCGATTGCTCTCGATCTGCCACCGCGAGACACCATGGCCGACAAGGCTTCTCCGGAGAAGAAGTCGTGGGCCGACGTCGAGGAGGAGGAGGAGGCCAAGGCCAAGGCGGAGGCGGCCGCGGCCGCTGCGGCGTCCTCGTCCTCGTCCTCCTCCGCCACCGAGCCGGCGGTGGACGCGCAGGCCAAGCAGATCGAGGCGCTCTCCCTCGCCCCGACGGAGGACGACGCCGCCGGCGAAGAGGCCCCGCCTCTCCTAGATGACTCCGACGACGCGCAAATCCAAGCCGTACGCCCCCCGTTCCCGTGCCCTCACTCCCGCCGGCGCCGCCGACGCTAGCCCTAGCCAGTCTCGGGTGCCTCGGGTTGCGGATTCATTGATGTGAATTTGATTTGGATGCCCTACAGGTGACTTCGGGAGGCACGGTGTACGAGTCGGCCACCACGTTCGAGGATCTGAAGCTGTCGCCCGAGCTGCTCAAGGGGCTGCACGACGAGATGGGCTTCAGCCGCCCGAGCAAGATCCAGGCGATCACCCTCCCCATGATCCTAACGCACCCCTACAAGGACCTCGTCGCGCAGGCGCACAATGGTTCCGGCAAGACCACTTGCTTCGTCCTCGGCATGCTCAGCCGCGTCGACCCCCAACGCAGGATCCCCCAGGCCATCTGCATTTGCCCAACTAGGGAGCTCGCGCAGCAGGTATCTTAACACTCTGTACTTGTACCCTCACATGTTTGGTAGTGTAATTGCATGGAACTATGCAACTGTAGTGCTGATGAGTTTGCTTGATTTAACTGTGCAGAATAAGGCGGTTCTCATGAGGATGGGCAAGTTTACTGGCATTACATGTGCCTGTGCGATCCCGCCAGCTCAAAAGGATTATGTGCCGGTCTCTAAAATGCCTCCAATTAATGACCAGATTGTGATCGGCACATCTGGGACGCTCATCAAGTGGATTACCAATAAAAAGGTGGCCACAAGGGAGATCAAGATACTTGTGTTTGATGAGGCGGATCATATGCTTCACTTAGAGCTCAGAAAATAGACCAGAAAGCCAAACTGAAGGGACTGGAAGCCACAATGGCAAATCTTAAGAAGACTCAAAAAGAACTGGAAGCAGCTCTCACAGAGAAAGACAACCACATCAATCTAATGGAAGAAGCAGCCAGAAATCTTAAGAAGGCTCGAAAAGAACTGGAGGCAACTCTCACAGAGAAAGATCGACACATCAGACAAATGGACGAGAAGGCCACAACTGCTACAAACACTCGAAAAGAACTGGAGGCAACTCTCAGGGAGAAAGACAGTCGCATCAGGCAAATGGAAGAGAAAACCAAAGATACAAACCCTGATCAGATGGCAGCTCTGATGGAAATCCTGCAGCGGAAGGAAGCTGAACAGTACAAGCACTCATGTACAAACGAACAATACAAGAGCAACTGCTGACATTGTGGTAGTACAAAAGTCTATGAACTCAAGCAGTGTGGCTGTTCTTGCCAAGTCTGAAGAAAAGAGATCTGCCAAATGTAAAACAGTAGTAGAAAGTGCCAAGACTGAAGAAAAGAGATCTCCCAATACTGCCAAGCACAACTGTTGTAGCCATCACTGATCAGAATGCAACTATGCAAGGGCAATCATATCAAGCAAACTAAAATGCAAAAAAAGGGCAAAGCAGTTCACAGGGTGCACTAATCATGTGTTTGAGAGTTTGACAATCAAACTTTCAGGTTTTGGGCACTCAAGAATTACTAGAGCATGCCAAGCGATATTGCAAGAAAAAACAGCATTGCATTATAGTACAGTTTCTAACCCAAATCCAACATTTCCCATCGTAAGATAAAGATCCCACTCCAAATAGATTTATATCTTTGGCAGAGGATGAACAAAGTCGGTCAGCGCGCAGTGGCCTAACAAACAAGTGAAGTTATGATTTTAGTCTTCGACGATTGATTATTATACAAAATGGGTTTATTCTGCATTCACAAAAGATGGCCGTTTTATTTGAGCAAACATTAATAGATGACTCTGTCATATATTAATATGGTCTTCTGCTACTGTATTAGGAATAACATAAGAGATTATTCAGGAGCCTCAGCACAAGTCAATCAAGCGGCATTCTATTATTCATTGGTGGCAATATGTCATTCACAGAAACCTAAGAAAATGCATTGTGCTCAAATATGAGCATTATTAAGTATTAACAGCAACTTTTTGTCAATGTACAGACGGCAATAAGAAAATCTGTAAGGTAAGCAAACAACTTTATGGCAGATTGGCACAGGATATGATAGGAAATGCATGTTAGCTGTATATTTATTGAGATAATCCAAGGACATTTTCAATTACTGGCCAAATCAATCACTGTGTTTAAACTATGGGACCATTTCATAATTAGGCATTGCATAAATCAAAACAGCAGAGAAACCTGAAACTGAACATACAGACGGCACATGCCCCTACTACCACAAAAGATTAGCCAATTGCCACCATCTTTCATATACTAGTGTTCAGGCACGATAACATTTTGGTACAAGCAACAACTGTTGTAGCCATCACTGATAAGAGATGCCAGGGCTTGCTTAATAGGCAATATCAAGAGCAATCATATCAAGCATACTAAATTAAAAATAGATCTTTTACTATTATGAGGTTTTGCTTAAGTTTGTAACTGAGAGATGCCAGGGCTTAAGGTTGAAATATGGAGTTTTCCTACTTTTAACTAGTTTGGATGTCCATAAATTATAGTGGACAGCAGCATATTCACACGATATTTTTTGTTACAGCGTCAGTGATATGCTTAGTTTGGTAGGCCTAACTCCTAAATTTATGGATCTTAACACTTAAATTTTCATTGACATTACCATTCAACTGTGAGGTTGAATTTGGAATTGATATCATTAGATTATCTACCCTTTTCCCCAGTTAGTTCTCTTTAATGGACAGATTTTAGGAACAACAAAGTTCCAATAGACCACTACATATTGCTTCATTTTGTTATGTTTGTTGATTCCCCCCCTCCCTCTGTATCTACTGCTGAGCATGCGAACTGATATGTTTACATAAGCTTATATATGCTATGGCATTATACTAAATTATGCCTTATTGCTTTGTAGTGTTTACTAGTAGATGTGTCATATATGCATCCATGTTGCGTTTATGTTTTAGCATCGCAAGCATCAAGTTCTTATTATTGCCTATTGGTTCATCAGATCATCAAAAGTGACTAGCCAAAAATCTATTAATTGTCGTCAGAGCATTATAACAGATCCAGGAACTGACAAATCAATCGACAAGAATCTATAATCTTTTGTAGGTGTTACACCAATGTAGAACCACAAGATATAATCAATTAAACAGTGCCAAGTTCTATTTTCACTACAAAACTACTACGAACTACAGAGGTATGCATTTCTGCCCACCAAAAATTGCAGGAAACAAAGATTATCTCTAGCCATGAACAAGTAACAGCAAAAACATGGATAGCATGTGTTGTAGAAAATGCATACCTTTTCTTGTTGCTCCCACCAGTCATCATCCGCGAGGATGGCGCCGGTTTGCGGATCTCGGCCAAGTCCAGTAGCTTTGCCTTGCAGCCAAGTCCAGTTGGAGTACTTCCGGCAACATTGGTCCCACAGGTTCTTCAGCTGTCCCCTGTCGCTCTCCTTGCCGGTCCGCTCAACCATCTTCCTGATCAAGTTGTCGTATCCTCTGTTGGAGGGGCAGGTACCGGTAATGGTACGTGCATGAATTTCCTCCATGCAGCTCTGCAGGAAAGCATGGACCTCGTCGTCGCTCCACTGCCCATGCTTGCGACCAGCCATCTGTAACGCAGCGTGAACCGACCATCTGTTGGGTGAAAGAAACGGAGAAGAAGAGAGGAATTACCTTGGTAAGTCGATTGCAGCGAAGGAGGTCCCAATCAAGGGAGCGAGCTATTGCCGCTGGAGTGAGGCACCGGACGTGCTGCCGCACGGATTCAAGGGAATCGATGGCAATCTCGTACAGGCGTACGGCAACCAGGTCCACCTCGGCTTCTGAAGAAGGAGCGGACGACGCGTCCGAATCGAGTGACTCGCAGGAGTCTTCACTGGAGTCCAGGGCGGCGGCCACCTTCTTGCCTAGGGGAGAAGTTGATGGCAGCCGCGGACGAGTCGAGGGGGAGGCGATGTCGTGCTGAGCTCGCTTGCGCTTGCCTTTGGTTGCCATGGCAGCACCGGAGGGCTCGGGCTTTATGGAGATGGCGGCGTGATTCGAATCGGGGAGGCGCCCTGCACGCTGAAGGTAAGGACACACACGACAAAAGTAGTGGGCGGCAGCAGATGGACGGCGACTGACCTCTCGGCGGTGTAGCACCTTTCCCTTCCTTCGATGCGTTGTCGAGGCAAAGATTCGTCTGCCTCAAGCGCGGCCGAGCGCCCGTGCTTGAAGGGTCCCTATCGCGGGCCCGCAGCAAGGGCACGCCTTGACGGCCACGGAGGACGACGACCCGACCGGACAAGGCGCCGGCGGCCGGCCGCTCCGCGCTTGCTTTTTGCACCCGCAAGAGGACACGGCAACCTCTGGCGCGCGCGTGGCCTCCCTACGGCACGCCCGCATGCAGGCGTCCTCCTGGACCGCGATGCCCGCCGGCGGCCGCCGTCTCGCTCGTGGAAAAGTCGGCGAGGAGCGCTGCGCTGCGCGACGCGAGGCGAAGGCGGCGGCCGGGAGGGTGGGTGGGGAGGGGATTGAAGAGGGGGTGGACACGCGGGGGCTCGGTCGTGGACGGTGGACTCGCCCCCCGCTGCCTGCCGCACGCGCGGTGGGTGGCTTGATCTTCTTCGCGTCGATGGAGGCGGCGGCGGAGGGGGGATCGGGAGCAATTGGGGAAAGGACGACAGCGGCGGCGATGCATGCTGACCTAACGCCGTTACCCAACTCCGGCCCATCCCGTCTCCAATTCAGCCCATATGTTCGCTTCGGTTGATTGGGCTTCCAGCTGATTAATCGGCGCACATTTCAGCCCGATAGCACATTCGCGCGCGGCCCAAGAACTGCATGCACGGTGTCCTATCGCTGCTTTGCTCACTGGCACTAGCATTGCGTTGCTTGATGGCTTCGTTGTTATTTCCTGGCAGCTTGGGTGGCGAACTTGAACGGTAGCCGATAGTCCTTGCCGGCAGCTTCGTTGATTGCCTTTCGCTTGGTTATCTGGCGGCATGCTCGGCCAGCATGTTGGCTAGCTCCATGACAGCTTTTCTCTGGGTACCTTCATTCTAGTGAGCCCTGTGCGCACTGCATGGAGTCGATCTGCTTGCAGCCTTGCCTGGAACTGAAGCTAGCTCAGGGTGACTACTATTATGTGTAGCCTGTAGTAGCCTTTGCTGTGTGCATGGTTTAGGTTGTTACATCTTGACTTTGATGCGAGCGTCGATCAGCAGCCTGGTTATCGAGCTAATGTAGCATGCAGCGTTGGTGAGCTGATCGTCCTCGGCAGCTTCGTTTGAGCATCCATGTGCAGCTGGTCTCTATATCTGAACTCCGGAGCTGCTGTTCCAGCTTGACAGATTTATATAGCTTTTACCCTCGGTATGTGAGCTAAAGAAGTGTGCAAGCATGCAGGCGGATAGCTCTGCGTTGCTGCCATGCAAGGGTGACATGGTGCTGGCGTCACTGGCATGCAGCTTGCCTTCGTTCGCAAATTTATGCTGTTCGATTTGCTCTTTGTTGGTTTCACATGTATTCTTGCAAAACTAAGAGATGATGCACAGTGGCATCCGAATGCTTTTATGGTGAGTGGAAGTGGCCTTCCTAGCGGTTTCACTTTGACGTGAGCTGAGACTTGTTTCTTGTCGTGTCTGTGGATGGCGTTGTCTTTGAGATGAGATCACAGCTTGGTTAGAGCAGTCGTGGCTTTCTCCTTTCTCGGCGGCTTCCGAGCCAACGCAGGTGGCCCGCGGAACGAAGCCAAGCCTCATGCGCAAGGTGATGAATGGCTGGATTAGATGACGTGCACATGACAGCCTGCTTGCACCACACACTTTTTATGTTTAAATGAAACTGCCATTTGCTTCAATTGAGGAAACAAGAACCACGGTCTGTTCGCTGGGGCGCGCAGCTCGCAGTTTCGGAGTTGACTGTTGACAAGCTGAACGAAGGTAACCTTATGATGATACTATTCCAGGATCTTGCCTGGTAGCTTCGTTGAAAATTTTCTTTTTGTTGACGTAGAAATCAGGTCAACACACGAGAGCGCTAGAACGCGGATATCAAACACTTGGATAGTACTTTTTCAAGTACCTTCCGTTTAATGCCTTAGGCAAACGTCCTCCTTGCAACGTCTCCACCATATAGGAATTCTCGCCATTGATCTTGAATACTCGATATGGACCTTCCCAACTTGGAGACCACTTGCCAAACTTATTATCTCTAGCACCAAGTGGCAATATTGTCTTCCATACTAGATTACCAACTTGAAAAGCTTTCTCTTTAACCTTCTTGTTGTATGCTCTAGCAACTCGGATCTTGTCTTTCTCAATTTCCTTAAGAGCTTGTAAACACTTATCGGTCACTTCATCAATGTTGTCCATCATCAAATCATAATATTCACCAACCGAAAGCTTATTTTGTTTAGCAAGTCTATAAGCATCCAGATTTACCTCAACGGGCAAAACGGTCTCTTGACCATAAACAAGCTCAAAAGGAGTGACTTTAGTAGCACCATGTCTAGATATGCGATGAGCCCACAAAGCTTCAGACAAGACTTCATGCCACCTTCGGGGATTCTTCTCTATCTTCTTCTTGATCAATTTAATCAAAGTCTTATTACTGGACTCGGCCTGACCATTAGCCTGAGCATAGTATGGAGATGAATTGAGCAATTTGATCTTATACATATCGGCAAAAACTCGCACTTCTTTAGACATAAAAGATGTGCCTTGATCCGTAGTTAAAGTTTGTGGAATACCGAATCTATGAATAATATACTCAGTAATAAACTCAATTACCTCCTTATGAGTCATATTCTTGAGAGGAACAGCTTCGGTCCATTTAGTAAAATAATCCATAGCAACCAACACGAAGCGATGACCCTTTGAAGAAGAAGGATGTATCTCTCCAACAAAATCCAATCCCCATCCTCGGAAAGGTCATGGTTTAATAATAGGATGAAGCAATGCAGCAGGTACCATCTGAATATTACCAAACTTCTGACATTCTTCACATCCTTTGTAGTAACGAAAACAATCGGCCATCGTAGTAGGCCAATAGAAAGCAGCTCTTCTAAGTAACCACTTCATCTTAGGAGCCGATTGATGCGTTCCACAAATTCCTTCATGAACTTCACCCATGGCCACTCTAGTTTGATCAGCACCCAAGCATTTAAGCAACAAATCATCGGCGGTGCGACGATATAACTCATCGTCAACTAAAGTATATTTGAAAGCCAAACGCCGAATTTTCATGTCTGTTTCAGAACTGGGATTCTTCAAATATTTAATAATGGGCGCTCTCCAATCATCCACTTCGGCCTTTTTATTTTGAGGATTTTCAGCGGCCGAAATTGGATCAGCAGACGATGAACCGGTCTGACCGGTTCCTAGATCGGTCTGACCGGTCTCTGTATCGAACGCAGGACCGGTCTGGGAATCGGTTTGACCGGTTCTGTCCTATTCTGCTGCAACCGTTAGAGCTTCACCATTGACAATAGCAATCAACGACCTTTTTTATGAAAGTGTCTTTTCTGGACATTATAGCCAGATGCTTGCTGTGCCAAAGTATTAGCTCTAGGATTTTCACATCTTGAAACATGATATATGGTGAATTCATCAAAATATGGAATAATATCAAGGCACTTGTCAAGATAAATATTCAATGAACTTTCCAAACATTGACACACCTTAGATACTTGCTGCACAACCAGTAATGAATCACCAAAAGCTTCAACATGCTTTACTCCCATGTCATGCAAAATTTCTAATCCGAATAATAAAGCTTCATATTCGGCTTGATTATTTGTGCACTCAATTTCTAATCGGCTAAGGGCTTCAAAAATAGCTCCATTAGGAGAAACAAGAACAATTCCAATTCCACATCCGTTCTTGCAAACCGATCCATCAAAATGCAATTTCCATGGAGTAAAAGTCATGTAATCAAATTTCAAATCATGCTCATCATTAATCCAATGTTCAACAATAAAATCAGCTACAATTTGGCCTTTCATGGATTTCAAAGGTTCACAAGCCAAATCATATTCAATAAGTGCATATGCCCACTTACCGATTCTTCCGCTCAAAAGCGGTCTATGCAACATATACTTGATAACATCGGCTTGACATGCCACAATGCAAGTACTAGATAACAAATAATGCCTCAATTTTGTACAAGCATAATACAAAGACAAGCATAATTTTTCAACAGGTTTGTACCTTGTTTCCGCATCCAAAAGCCGTCGACTCAAATAGGTAATAATATGCTCCTTGCCATCTGTTTCTTGAGTCAAAACAGCCCCAATAACATTATTTTCGGCCGAAATATAAAGCCTAAATGGCACCCCATTCTTAGGCGCTTTAAGCACAGGCGGCGAAGACAAATATTTCTTTGATTTCCTCAAAGGCCTCTTGCTGCTTTGCCCCCCAAGTAAAATCGGCTTCATTCTTTAACCGAAGTATAGGAGTAAAAGCACTAACTTTCCCGGACAAGTTAGAAATAAACAGCATCAAGTAATTAATTTTGCCCAAGAACTTCTGTAAATCATGCTTGCAAGTAGGCGCTTCAAGCTTATCAATAGCTTTTATTTTCTTAGGATCTGTCTGTATGCCCCTCTCATGAACCATGAAGCCTAAGAATCTTCCAGCCGATACACCAAAAGCACATTTCAATGGGTTCATCTTTAAACCATNGTATAGGAGTAAAAGCACTAACTTTTCCGGACAAGTTAGAAATAAACCGCCTCAAGTAATTAACTTTGCCCAAGAACTTCTGTAAATCATGCTTGCATGTAGGCGCTTCAAGCTTATCAATAGCTTTTATTTTCTTAGGATATATCTCTATGCCTCTTTCATGAACCATGAAGCCTAAAAATCTTCCAGCCGATACACCAAAAGCACATTTCAATAGGTTCATCTTTAAAACATACCGACGCATTCTTTCAAAAGCAAGTTGCAAATCAGCCAAGTGAGAATTTAATCCAGCCAATTTGACAACAATATCATCAATATAGACTTCTAGGATAACACCAAGTAAGTCATGAAAAATCAAATTCATTGCTCTTTGATAAGTAGCGCCGGCATTCTTTAAACCAAAAGTCATCACAACCCATTCAAATAAACCAACAAAGCCGGGACATTTAAAGGCCGTTTTGTACACGTCTTCCTCGGCCATAAAGATTTGATTATATCCCGCATTGCCATCAAGAAAGCTAATAATCTTATGTCCAGAAGCATCATTAATAAGCATATCGGCTATAGGCATAGGATATTCATCTTTGGGAGTTGCTCTATTAAGATCTCTAAAATCAATGCACGCTCTAATCTTATTAGAACCCTTCTTTTCAACAGGCACAATATTAGAGATCCATTCAGCATAGCGACATGGCCGAATAAACTTAGCTTCAAGCAAACGATTAACCTCTTCTTTTATGCGATCATAAAATAAAGGATTAAATTGTCTATTGCCTTGTTTATATGGCCTAAAACCAGGTTTAATTGGTAATCGATGTTCAACTAATTCACGACTTAAACCAGGCATCTCATGATACTCCCAAGCAAAGCAATCAGAATATTCTTTCAACAACTCGATTAATTCAACTTTATAATCGGCTTTCAAATTTTGATTTATAAAAGTCGGCCTTGGTATAGAACCATCACCTATGTCTATCTTTTCTAAAGGATCAGCCGACGTAAATCCTTGTCCTAACTTCTCTACTTCTTCAAAATCATTAATGGCTTCACATGCATCGTTCATGTTTGACCGATAATGCTCCACCCTTTCCTTTAGCCACTTCTCGCTTGTTTCCATCTACTCTTCATTATTTGAATCAACCGATCTTTGAACCGGCCTTAGAGCAGTGGACACAAAGCCATCCTTAGTATAAGCAAGGAACTCAAAGTCCGAAATATCAATCCCGGTCAAGCACTTGACATTATCATGAGTTCCCAAAACAGATGCATCGGCCATAGCAACACATGCCGAAGTATCCGCATGAACCACTCAACTTCGTCACCAACCCATTGAATTAAGCATTGATGCAAGGTAGAAGGCACACATTGATTTGCATGAATCCAATCGCGCCCCAAAATAATACTAAAGTTACCTTGCACCTTCGTGACGATGAAAGCAGTTGCTAGCGTCTTGCTCCCAATGGTGAGCTCCAATGATGCAACTCCCTTGGCACTCATTGGTTCTCCTCCTCCAACGCCGCTGATCGTCATGCTTGTCTTGATGAGCTCGCTGTCCAAACCTTCCAATTTCTTGTACAAAGTGTATGGCATGAGGTTCACAATAGCACTACCATCAACAAGCATCCTAGAAATCGGCTTTCCCTTAATGTGTCCCTTCACATAAAGAGCTTTTAGATGGTTATTCGACTCTGAGGGTCTCTAAAATACGGCATTCTTGGGAGCAAAATCAACTTGAGCCACCCGTTCATCATCTCCGACAAAGCAATAGTCGGCGTTCAAGTAAACGACATTGACGTCCATGTCCCTCCTGCTAGGCGAAGGCTCAAAGTCAACAGCTTCATCATCATTGCCCATCTGAACATCTGAAATTGCAGTGGGCGGAATCGAAACCTTAGCCGAAGAAGAAAACGCGTCGGCTACTGATCCCTCAGGCGACACCGGTCTGACCGGTTCCTCCTGACCGGTCTGACCAGTTCCAGTTGCCGGAACTGGAACAGGGGGTGACCGGTCTGACCGGTCAGGGAAACCGGTCTGACCGGTTGCGGCCAGCTCAGCCAACTTCACCGCAGATGGCTCAGCCTTTTCTGGTTCTACAGCTTGAATATCTTGGGCACCAGAACCATCCTTGGAACTCTGACCAACTGGTGGAATCATCGGCTTAGCCTCATTGAACCACTCCTCCCTCTTCTTAGCCGATTCTTCCTCCCTTTGCTTCTGAGTACGCAACCATTGCAATCTTCTCTTTTGAGAATGAGTCAAACCAGGAGGACACCACTTTGGCTGCGTATACTGAGGCAAAGGAACCTTTTTTATGGCCGATGCGCCAATTACATTGGGTCCATCAGCCATAGAAGGATTAACTGCGATAGAGCCAATTTGAATCACACTCTTCACAGTTGGCTTTGGAACAACAGGAACAGGCTCTTCCTTCTTCGGAACGGGACGATATTCTTGCTTGGCCGGCTCCTTGCCCGGCCTCCTCTGGAAACCGGTCTGACCGGTTGGGATAACCAGTTGGACCGGTTTGTGCTGCAGGGGCACAGCCACCGGCTTCTGCTGGACACCGGTCTGACCGGCCATAGGAACCAGTCTGACCGGTTTGTGCTGCTGGGGCACAAACATCTGTCTTGGCTGAACATTCGCAGGCCTAGGCTGTGGTGGATTCATCCTTGCATGCACAGGAGCCCCAGGCCGTAGTTGGTTTGGTGAAGGACAGTAAGGCACGTACATTATACCATCCCTCCAAATAGGTTGAGGAGGGGGAGGTTGATACGGCCTCCATGGCTTGGAAGGACCAGCACCATTAAATGAACTTGGACCCTGATTCCACTGTCCCCTTGGTGCCTTCATCACACCAGAATTCCTTGGTGGCGAACTTGGTCTCTTTTTTGGTGGCCGATCTTGTTGAACGGCCGCGTCGTGCATATGCTTAGCCATTACTTGATCAATGGTTGCCTTCGGCTTGAAAGTTCTCCCCTGATCTTTCTCCTGGTTAGTCTTCCAAGTGCCAACCTCGGGACGTTTAGGCACAAACGTTCGGACCGGCCCTGGGCCGGACCGGTCTGACCGGTCTGTGCAACCGGTCTGACCGGTTTGCCCTGGGCAGGAACAACCGGCCTTTGATCCCGCGCTTGAGAGCTTGATTCTCCCCTAACTTCAGAATTCTTCACTGTAATAGTCAAGATCTTCTTTCCATCAGGAGCTTGCTTAAGCACAACTTCTCTCCCAAGCATTTTGTCTTGTTCCATCACCCTCCTTGGTTCTCCAATCACAACGTTCGTGCCTCCTGTCGTATCGGCATTGTCGGGCCGAACCAACATCTTGGCATCCTGCAGATTCATGGTATTGACCACCATGTTGTTGACTGGAAACGGGCGCTTATCAACTTGCATCTCATTCAAAAACAATCGTCCATCATTTACAGCCGATTGAATCTGTCGATGAAAGAAATTGCAATCATTAGTTGCATGAGAAAACGAATTATGAAATTTGCAATAAGCACGCCGCTTTAACTCCTCAGGTGATGGAATAGCAAAAGAACATTTGATATATCCATTCTTATGTAATTCATCAAAAATCTTATCGCATTTGGATACATCAAAAGTAAATTTTATCTCCTTCGGCCGATTCCTATGAGTTGGCTTAAGAGATATGCAGGTAAGAGATTTATTGGATGCTGGCCATACAAATTCAGCAGCTAACACCTCATGAGATTCTTCATCGGAGCTACTAGAATCACATTCTACATTATGCACATTAGCCCGATGAGTTCTATGGCTTTCTTTTAAGTCTTTGCTTCGGCTTTCAGCAACCAAAGCCCTTTGATGCACTTGGTTTACACTAAAGAACTCAAAGCTCTCTAATTTCTCCTTGATGTGAGACCGTAAACTATTAAAAGCCAAATCAGCAAGATCCTTTTCGGCAATGGTAACACCAAAACAACGGTTTTTAGTATCACGAAAACGTTTAATATAATCATTAACCGTTTCATCACGCGATTGCCTAACCGATGTGAGATGTGATAATTTAAGCTCATTACTGCCCGAAAAGAAGTGATCATGAAACTTTTGCTCTAACTGTTCCCATGAAGTAATAGAATGAGGAGCTAAGGATGCAAACCATGAGAAAGCTGTACCAGTTAGAGACAAAGAAAACACACTTTTAAAGCCTTACTAGAGCCAGAATCGCCTAGTTGCACCATATATTGACTTATATGTTCAAAAGTGCTTTTAGAATCCTCCCCGTTAAACTTAACAAAATCAGAAAGTCTAAAACCAGTAGGGAAAGGAACTAAATCAAATCGAGGAACATAAGGATTTTGGTACAATCTAGCCTTATCCCTGACATCTACTCCCAAGTTCTCCTTAAGAGCTGAAGCCAAATCAAGTTTGTACTTAGAAAATATTTTATCTAAATACTCCAATGAATTATCCTGAGAATTTGGCTGTTGAGTATTTTGCACGGGAGTAGGAAATAAATTCCCCGACTCTGATCCCCCGGGACCGGTATGACTGGTTCCAGAGACCGGTCTGACCGGTTGATGCGGCACAATCTGATTGGCCGCATCTGACCCTCCAGGGCCGGTATGACCGGTCTGACCGGTTGGTGCTGGCCAGATTGATTGGCCGACACCTGCCCTTGCATCTGTTGGCCGAACCTTTCGAAAAGTTTGTAAGGTACTAGGCCTTGTGAAAATAAATTTTGCACCAATGGGGGTACAAAATATCCATAGCTCGGATTTTGCGGGGTAAAATTTACAACTTCATTGTTAATTCGGCCATGATTAACCGAATTAGGTAAAGTTGCAAACTGCTGAGGTGCAGCAGGCCGAGTAATCATTGAATTGGATGGTGTAACAGATTGGCCTTCAAAATAATTCAACGGCATGCCATATGTAGGTTGCTCTACGGGCTTTGCTACCGATGTTTTAAAATCAGGCACTATAGGAATCTTAGGAATTAAAATATTAGGATCGGCGGCAGGTTGTGCTAAGGGCTGTTTGCCTTCCGATTCTAAACGCTTTTTCATCATCCAATTTACCAAATTGACATTGTTTTCGGCCAATTTATCATCCATGTACTTAAGAAAAACTTCATGAGAGTTTTCATCAGCTTGTACCTTAGGAGATGCCGCTGAAGATGTAGCAGATGGATCTACTTCCTTGATCTTGGAGACCACGCCCTTGCGGTCTTTCTTGAAGTGCGACAAGTAGTAGATGCGTTCTTCTTCCGCCTTCTTCTTCATGTACTCTTCAAGTCCTTGGCGATCTTCAGCAGAGAGTTCGTCATCCTTGATGGTGATTATGTTCTCCAGATCGAACTCGGTGTTGGAACCCTTCTAGATAGAATTAGATTGATCGGCTGCACGAACCAGATCTCCAATTCCCCAGCGGAGTCGCCAAAAGTATGTTAACGCAGAAATCAGGTCAACACACGAGAGCGCTAGAACGCGCAGCACGTAACACGCAGCTCGCAGCTCCTCTGCGCAGACCGGTCAGGGCAACCGGTCAGACCGGTTACCTGCAGGAAAGCCGGGAGCAAACCCTAAGCGCGCTTCCTGGAAGGATCCGTCAGGGAGCATGCACTCAGGGGTGCCCTAGGGTCGGCAGGCCACCTAGGACGCCTTCAAACGTCACGGAGACGCAGGAAGAACAGCAAGTAGGGTTGAAACAGCTAGGGTTTGGAGATGCAAAAAAGTAAAGGATAAAAGTAGTAAATTTTGACAGATTCGATTGTTGTGTGTTCAATCGGCCGAATCCCCTTATATTTATAGGGATGGTAGGTCTTGTCCCGCAAGGAAACCAAGTTACAACTCGTTACAACCTCCGAATCCTAAATTAAGAGTCCTAGTCGGATTACAAAAAGGGCAACCGGTCTGACCGGTTCCCCAAACCGGTCAGACCGGTCTGGGCGTGGCCTGCCTCTTGCGCCGTCTTCTTTCTTGCTCCTTGCGCCATCTTCTGCAATCCTCTTGATCCACGTGCCAATTTTGGTTGTCAACACTTCTCTAAAAGTTTATATTTTGCTGTCGTTGGAGTTGACTGACGTAAGCCTTCCGGCAGGCTAAGCAAAGGTAACGTCATAATGACGTTGACAAGCTGAACGAAGGTAACGTGGGGATTGTGTCTCTCTTTTGTGAGCTCATGCACCTTCGTTTGTGATTCTGGTGAGAAGTTTTGTTGCATCACGTGACCTTTTTGCTTGGACTGGCTGTTTTGATCTCATCATGGACATAAACTTGTATGGGATGTGCAAATGAAGGTGGTGGATCTCTCTCACTTGAGCTGTTTAAGCCAGATAACATGGATGCCATGCACTTCTTTTATTTATCAATTCAGTCACAAACGAAGTTGTGCTGGACAACAATCTTCCTCCTTCGGATATTCACACTTTTTTATTGACTTTATTTGGCTTGTACATGAACACATATGATTTGAAAAATATCTTAACGAAGGTATGGATTGGAATCCATCCTTGCAATTATTCCAGGCCAGTAGCTTTCCTCTTGAGTGATTAATTATTTTTTTTAGTTTTTGGGCTTGATTTTTTTTAAAAAAAGAAGCCCCTTTTACTCTCTTTGAGAGTAAGCTTGTTGAAGTCTTTGGGCTTGCTCTTCTTAGAACGAAGCCCCTTTTACTCTCTTTGAGAGTAAGCTTGTTGAAGTTTTTGGGCTTGCTCTTCTTAGAACGAAACCCCTTTTACTCTCTTTGAGAGTAAGCTTGTTGAAGTTTTTGGGCTTGCTCTTCTTATAACGAAGCCCCTTTTACTCTCTTTGAGAGTAAGCTTGTTGAAGTTTTTGGGCTTGCTCTTCTTAGAACAAAGCCCCTTTTACTCTCTTTAAGAGTAAGCTTTTTTTTTTAAAAAAAAATGAGTTTGTTCCTTAGAACGGAGCCTCTTTTACTCTCTTTGAGAGTAAGCTTTTTAACGATGAAAAACGAAGATAGATCTAAATAGATCTCATTTCTTTTGAGGCAAATCCTGCTTGAAATTATGTGGGCGCTTAGCTCCACTCTCTTTTTTTCTTCTTGATATCATCTCTCTAGAGAGAAAGCTGACGCATGAGCTTGAGGGTGTGCCTTGGATTGAGTGAAGCTGATACAAGAGCTGTGCTTCTATTTTCTTGGCAATTTACTGCTATTGAACTTGTAGCTTTAATTGACGTAACCCGTCGATGGTGATGCAGTACTGTCGATGACTAGTATCTTGCTCAGCGCCTTCATTCTCTTTGGTCTTACCTGATGGCGTCGGCGCTGGACAACAGGACAGGTTAAGCAGGCAGCTTCGGGTGGACGTGGTAGTATGATTCTATTGTTGAATAGACGAAGCTAGCCTCGACGGATGGTGGCGAGTGTGCAGTTTCACATTGCTCTTATTGTTTTTCAGTAAACGAAACCAAAGCTTGATGGGGATTGGCAGTGCTGTCCTGCGACTTCGATTGGCACTATGTGCCTGCATGCCGGAAGTAGCTTTGCATCGCTGCCATGTAGAGATGACGTTTTGATGACGTTGCTTGTGTGCAGCTTGTATCGTGGGAAGCTAATAGTGCTTGTATCCTTTCATGGAATATAATTGGGTGAACGATGTTTTTCTCGAGACGTGGCTGCACTGTGGCCATCGTAAGCTGCCTTGTTTCCAATTGGTGGAGTTTGGCTTCTATTAGGCAGACAGTGATGTGATCAGGGAATAACGAGTTTTTTTTTCTTTGCAGAACGAAGCTGACTAGGTGACGATGACGTGCTTGTGGCTCACCTGACACCTTCGTTCTTGCCTTGTATATACCCATGATGATATCCTGCAAGTCTGTCTTTCCCGTCGTCGACTAAGCTACGGACTATGGCGTGGCGATTTTTCTGATTTATCTTCTCTTGGAGTTTGATTGACGTGATAGAGTAACACTGAACGAGGGTAACAGGGGATTCTTGTCTCTATTTTGAGAGCATTTGGATCTTCGTTTTGTTGCGCATGGCCTTTTTGTTTGGGTTGGTTGTTTCGTGATGAGCTTGGATATTTGAATGAAGGGATTTTCGGTTGCTATTGGATTGCTCAAATATAGTGGCTTCGATCTCATTTTTCTTCTTCATCTCATCTCTCTAGAAAGAAAAATTAACGTGCCAAACACGCGGTGGGCGCCAGCTGTTGGGATTCGCCCTGGAGGTTGAATCCCAGACAAGCGAGAGATGAGAGAAGGGAGAAGTATAGAGTAGAAGCCAACTAAAGAGCAAATATGAGAGAGCAAATGAGCAAGAGCCAAAAGTCCTCTCCCCCAAGCCCTAGGGCTCTATTTATAGGGAGGAAGGGATGGTTGTTTATGTTCATTCCATTGGTGGGGTTCATTATTACAATTGGGTCCCTAGATGTTACAAATAGACCCCTGGACCCTAATTTGGGCCTCTTTTACACACAAGGGAGGGCCTCGGCCCATGGCCGTCCATGGTCCATCCCCAACATAAAGTAATTGTTTGACTAACTTCCAGCACATTTACTTTCTGTCAAAACTTACTTTCTTGCACAACCGACCTTATTTTCTGTAACGACGCTCAAAGGTGAGACCCCCCATTCATCTGGGGAAGATGTACACCATGTCGGGGGTGTGATCCGAACTCTGTCCCCAAGCAGTGGCTTACTTGGTGGTGCAGCCAATATAACATCTTCATGGTGTTGTAGTGGCTGTAAAGTGGTGGAGGTACGGCAGCTGACTATGTACCAATGTCCCGTAAGGCGATTTATACGGGAAGTGAATACGTCATCACGGTGGTGTATGTAGCGCTGTCCATACAGTGTCAAACGTATGAGTGCCGTTTCTATAGTGAACGGTAATGTATGGGGATGCTTTCATGAGTGTTGGCATGAAAGGTTCATTTGAATTATTGTGATCTTCTGCAGGTACACTAACCGCGATCACGTATGTTCAAACGACTAGACTTGATTACGATATAAACAGAGACGTATATATGCCACCATATGAGTCCACAGACTTGTCAATTTATTGGCAAGCTTTTCTTTTGTGAGGACGTAAAGGCCGTTCATGCATCATATCTAACACTTTTGGGTTTTTGGGCACAATACACATAACCAATAAATTACTTTGCATGTTGAGCTTGAAAATCAGGAAATTGCAAATCTGGACAGATCTTATACATGTCAGCTTTTGATCTAATAAATGATATTTGCTGCAGAACTGGTAAATAGAAAAGTTGTGGGGAATTTGTAGAAGGATCTGTTGCCAAAATTTCAGAATTTTCCTCCCTGTACAACTTTAGTTATGGGCAGAATACTATGGACTTGTCACCCTGAATTCTCTGAAAAACAGCAGACCTTGTAGTAATTAATTCACCTAGATGAACTTAGAGTTTACCCAATCCCAGAACTGCAAAGATGTAGAAAAATCTGTCATCTACCTATTTCCAAAAGTTGAGCATTTTTTGATATCAGATTTTGGAGATATGATTTTTCATCTACCTATTTCCAAAAGTTGAGCATTTTTTGATATCAGATTTTGGAGATATGATTTTTCCTTCACCGCTACTCCTGCATTTAAATTTCAGCCAGATATTTATCTTTTGTCCAATACTGAGACACCTTTTGGTTCAGTTTCAGATGGCTGGCTCTAGCTCTTCATTGGTTTGGACGGACGAGCATGGCCACACTTGCTCCACGTGTTTGCACCATGGGGGTTTTCCTGCTCTTCTGTGAGAGACTTTACAGCAGTTTGGTCACACCGAGCCCCCACTCTACGTCGGGAAGACTCGGGTGGGGCAAGGCCTGTCTTAATACGAGGTTGTTGTCACCATCCCCTGTGTGACACCTGACATATGGGGTGATTTGAAGGTGACTTCATATGGCAGTCAGTTTGGTGACACTTATGACCTAGCAGCTTGGCAAGCTCTCACTCGCTTTTCTGAGAGGTACCCTCTTAAGATTATGGATACACCTGCAGCCATATTTCCAA